>JAJJWX010003970.1:600000-924124 GCA_023529315.1 Papaver bracteatum | reverse complement strand
GCGGAAAAATTTGCCAAAGCTTCGATATTATGTACAGTAATTTGCCAAAGCTTCGATATTATCTAAAGAACATACGGAATTTCTTTAGATATTATGTACAGTAATGTAAAACATGCTTTCTTTCAAGATGCAGAGGAAAATAAAACTGGAGATGAGACCATTCCCCCTCTCTTGCACTTGCACTTGCACAACCCAATCAAGGTGGGGACCAAGATGAAAAAAGATATCCAGTTCCGTATGATGTATATTTCAAGGGTAAGGAAGAGATCAGCTCATCATTCATGTAAGTTTGAGGATCTTAATCGAGTTATGCGCAACTTTCTCGCTGAAGTTGGTTGTATTTGGAGACAGTTTCCTTACCTTTCATGGACAGAGGTACAGAGGGTGCATGGATTCAAGGGGGAACTTCCCCTGAAAGAACCGCGTGTTTCCTTATTGTCACACTAAAAGAGGTCGAGATTGCTAGTTTGGTGCTAGTTAAACCTGAGATGACGGTGTTTAACATGACATTCGTGTCCAATGACTTCGAGCTCGATGTGCTTCAGATATACTCGATTCCTGTAATGAAACTCGATCGCATCAAACAGTTGCTTGATATCTGAAGTGTCAAGTACTACGAGAACGATAATCTAGATTTCGATATTGTACAATGGAGGTCCATGTTGAATAAAATAAGACTTGACCCACAGGCATTCATGAAGGAGGGTGGATGGGATAAGTTCGACTCAGGAGAGAGTGCTGATGTTTACTCTGACAGCTCGGCAGCGAGTATTGAGAATTACTCATCAGGGCTGGATTACGACTCTAACAAGCAATCATCTGACAGAGATCAGGAGCTGGAGCCACCCGCAGAATTGAAGGAACAAAATACTTACTACGCCAATGACAAACCTGGTGAAGTGTCTAGTTCTGGCCGTAAAAAGAGAGAAAAGAATAAAATGCCTTCGACTCGGATATTGCGAACTAGGACAGTGGGTGAACAGTCGACGACGGTATCATCAGAAGAATCAGATGATGAATGTCTCAGGCCCAGATATAGAAGAAAAGGAAGAAAAAAAAAAGTGCGCGCCAACAGGGGTTATTAAAAAAGTAAGAGAACAGGTGGTGGTGTCGGATAGTGGATAGTAGAGTTTGATATTGAAGTTGGTGAGTTAGTATATTTATACACTATTACTTAGTTTGTTAATTCGAACAAGAGGGATTTCTTAGTGGAAATGCTATGTCTCTTCATCAGCTATGAGGATACACGGGTTTCTTATCTTACTATAATAAACAAAAGGCTGCCTTTTCAACCGTCACTAATTTTAGTGAAGCCTTTCTTAATATTACATATATACCCTCAACTATAAATTACTTACTTTGTGTATTCGTTCTACAGAACAAAGGATATTTATGTAAAATGAATACACAGAGTTTTAACATCCAATCCCCCGAAACGCAATTCCTCTACATTTTTACTCTCTTCTTTGTTTCTTCTCGGACGAAAAACCAAACCAGAGAGAAGATCCAGAGAATTTTTTTCTCCCCCTTCTTCATTCCTCTCAAAGTTCGAACCCCTGAATCTATGTTTTCATTTTCAATTTTCTATGTATTTCATCCCCTCCTCAAACAAAAACGAAGCAAAACAAAGAATTAGGAATTCTGATTTTTGATTTTCAATTTTTTCTTTCTCGAATTGGGGATTTTTGGGTCACCCATGAAAACGGTGGGATCAAATGATGAAGATAACTCCAACAAAGTTGGGCGAAACCTCTCAAGTCTCAAGTAAGTATCAGAATTCATTATGGTTTCTCTTTTATCTTTGGTCATTGAATCAATCACGGTTCTGTTGTAAGCGTCTTTGATGTGGGTACGCTCAAATCCCTAGCATAATTGTCAAGTCCTGAGTTATGATGTTTGATTTCCTTTCCTTTTTTTATTTTTTTTAATTTGAAACCAAAATTAATTGTGAAAATTCATCATACCTTCTCTTGCTTTCTGTCTCCATAGCAAACTTCATCCAAAACATCACCAACATTAGTCAATCATGCACAACGTCCAGAAACTGAATTTAGAAATTAACTTAAGTAACTACTATGAGGAGTTGGAAATTTTCTATTTGGAGGCGTTTTAGTATAAGTAAGACTTAATGAATCAAGATTGATTTTGGATTTTTGAGATGTTTTAAATTTTCTTTTTTATTACTAGCAAAGACGCATGTGCGATGAACCTGCCACGCTGTTCTGCAGGCACATGCGATAAACGAAATAAATACGAAAGAAAAAAGCAACTTCACATCGATATTGTTTTTGCAATTCAAGATCTGCTTCTCTTTCACACACACATGATACGCCTGCTGTTCCACTCCTAAACCTGTAAAATATATCATTCATTGATTATCTCTTGAATTCAAACTTGCTGTGGAATTATAGGACTTCCACCGAGTTCTGGATCTCTATTGCTCCATTTATGTTTCTATCAACTTTAGAGCTTGCTCTATGCTTCTAGGGATACGACGGAGAATGTAGACTTCCATTATCTTCGATTGCTAGAAAGACTTCTATGTTCCTGCCGGTTGAAGACTTCATTGTCTTCCGTTGCTATAAAGACTTCTATGCACCTCTCGCTTGTTAAAAGTGATTTGACATTCCTAATGGGTCCTGCAATACTAATGTACTTGATACCTATAAAGCACAGTAGGAAATACACATTAGTTTTTATATACCCACAGGACTTCTTTACTAACCAAAGTAAACAAACATTCATACCCAAAACATCTATTCCAAATATCTAGCTCAATTATTAAACGTCTGTCTATGTTGGTTACCTTTGGTCGCTCAATCTATTCAATGAGCTATCGGCGACTAATGTTGCTACCCTGTTAGGGCTTGTAGCTTGGCTGATTGACGATTGATTCAAGCAATATGTAAACATGTATTTTCATCTTAAAATAAATGACTCATAACGAACTTACCTTCTATTAAATAATGGCAATATAGGATTCAGCTAGAATGTTGACATTTGAATATTTTCTTCTTCAATAAACCAATTAAACTATAGTCTTCACAGGATGGAATATATGTTAACTGTTAACATATATTCCATCTTCATCGGAACTATTCCAGCATACGCTTTCCTTGACAGTATCCCTACTCACCTGGTATATGTATAATTTGACGGTGGGCTCTGCTGTATTCCCTAGTAAAGGTTCTCAAGGAAAGAAGCAAAGAAATTCAAAGTGTCTCTAACACTTGTCCCACTAACATTAAATGGAAAGAATCAGTCGTATTGCAACTATTTTTACAGTGAATTAGTATCTATACACTTTACCACACATTCTTCTAAAGCAGCAAAAATTAGGTGTAAAAATACTAACACATTTTGGGCATCGCCTGTGCAACACCAATTTCCTTTGATGTTAAGGCAATGTAATGTAATCAAATAGGAGTACTATTAGTGGATTCAGTTGCAATACTATTAATGAATTCAGTTGCTTGTGTACTTACCAATAACCAAGCTGGAATCTTCTGAAAGAAATTGGTCCTATGCAAAATACGTAATCTTTGCGCTGAATTGTGGGATCAATTTCAGATTAGGCATGAAATTGAAGAACAACAAAGTTTCGAATTAGGGAAGAAAAAAAAAAGCGGCAATCATGCTACGACTTCACCTCTTCAAGATAAAAAAATCACTGACGAAAGAGAGAAGATGGGATTTCTTTTGGGTCTAATAGGGTTTGGTTTTGAATGGAAACCAAACAAAGATGTGCTGGTGATCTGAAAACTTCAATTGATGAAATCAAACAAATTAGTGACGATAATATGTTCAATTGAACGTGAAAAAAAACTCTAATGAGGTTGTCGATCGATGTGGAGTATTTGATTTAATTGATTGTGTTCAATTGATGCTGTTGAATTAAGATTCTCAGAGGAGAAGTGAACTGAATAGTAGGAAAAGAACAGAAAACAGAAACGAAGTCGGAAAAAGAAAAGAGATAGGAAAAGGGAAACGAAGTTTAAGTTCTTTCTTATCCTCAGTTTTGTCTAAATTTACAGGAGCAAAGCGGTGAAGCTTGATATTAAATGAAGGACAACTTAGTAATTTCCAGGTGGCTTCACCAAATTTTGGGTCGGACGAAAAGTCCCCCTTTTCTTTATTATAGTAAGATAAGATGGAAGTCATTTACCATCAAGATCATAATCATAGTTTCATTGATCTTGAACAGTAGTCTTTGAATTGTTTTGTTGGTGGTTTTGAATGGTGCAAAACGTCATGTTTTCATGTTGAGCTATTGTTTGATACTAATTCTGTTCTGCACGTCTTCCCTGTTAAATGTTTGCATAACCTTGATGAGCATAAAATGTTTGCTTGCTATAGGAGTTTATTGTTTTGGTTAAGATGATTTTTTTTCTTATGCAGCAACCAAACAATCTACTGCCATCATCAATTGAACAGATTATCGTCACACATTTGTTTGATTTCATCAATTGAAGTTTTCAGATCACCAGCACATCTTTGTTTGGTTTCAATTCAAAACCAAACAGTATCAAACCCATAAGAAATCTTCTCTCTTTCGTCAGTGATTTGTTAGCTTGAAGAGGTGAAATCGTAGCATGATTGAGGCTTTTTTTCCCCCCTAAATCGAAACTTTGTTGTTCTTCAATTTAGTGCCTAATCTGAAACTGAAATTGAGTCCACAATTTCAGCGCAAAGATTACGTATTTTGGGAAGGACCGATTTCTTTTAAAAGATTCCAGCTTGGTTATTGGTAAGTAGACAAGCAACTGAATCCATTAACAGTATTGCAACTGAATCCACTAATAGTACTCCTATTTGATTACATTGCATTGCCTTAACATCAATGCATTTTTTACCGTTTGAATCCTTTTTGCACTTTTAGGCTATTGTTCAACTTCGTATTAGTCGCATGCCATGTGAGTATATATGCTGCTTAGGAACTACAAGAAGGAAATTGGTGTTGCACAGGCGATGCCCACAAATGTGTTCGTATTTTTACACCTAATTTTTGCTGCTTTAGAAGAATGTGTGGTTAAGTATATAGACGCCAACTTGATGTAAGAATAACAGCAATACGACTGACTCTTTTCCATTTAATGTTAGTGGTACAAGTGTCAGAGACACTTTAAAGTTTGAGTTGCTTTGCTTCTTTCCTTGAGAACCTTTACTAGGGGATACATCAGAACCCACCATCAAATTACATATACTAGGTGAGTAAGGATACCGTCAAGGAAAGTGTATGCTGGAATAGTTCTGATGAGGATGGAATATATGTTACTCCCTCTGTCCAACTTTACTTGCCAAAATTGTGTTTTTTTTAGTAAATTTGTACCAAAAAATTGAAATATTTCCCACTAAAATTTTCTAATTATCAAGACAGAAACAAAAACTAGGATATCAAAATTTGTATATTAAATAAACAATTTGGAAGATTAATGGTGTATGTGGAAGTAATTTGAATTTCTTTCAAGTTTTTACAAAATCCAATTTTGGCAAGTAGAATTGGACGGATGGGGTAACATTCTGTGAGGACTACAATTTAATTGGTTTATTGAAGTAGGAAATATTCAACTGACAACATTCTAGCTAAATCACGCTTATATTGCTATAGCATTCTTTAATAGAAGGTAAATTCGTTATGAGTCGTTTATTTTTAAGATGGAAATACATGTTTAGATATTTCTTGAAACAATCGTCAATCAGCCAAGCTACACTCCCTAACAGGGGTAGCAACGTTAGTCGCCAGTAGCTCACTGAATAGATTGAGCGACCAAAGGTAACAAACAAAAGTTTATTAGTTGATATTTGGCCTCTCATATATAGAGAGACGCTTAATAATTGAGCTAGAGATTTGGAAGGGATATGTAAGAATATTTGTTTTGCTTTGGTTCGTAAAGAAGTTATTTGTGTATATAAAAACTAATGTGTATTTCCTACTGTGCTTTATAGGTATCAAGTATATTAGTGTTGCAGGACCATTTCGGAATGTCAAATCACTTTTAGCAAGCAAGGGGAGCATAGAAGTCTTCAAGCGGCAGGATCATAGAAGTCTTTCTAGCAATCGAAGTTGATAATCAATGAATGATATATTTTACAGGTTTAGGAGTGGAACAGCAGGAGTATTATGTGTGTGAAAGAGAAGCAGATCATGAATTGCAAAAACAATATCGATGTGAAGTAGCTTTTTTCTTTCGTTTATCGCATGTGCCTGCGAAACGGCGTGGCAGGTGCATCGCACATGCGTCTTTGCTAGTGAGAATAATAAAGTCCGTCGATTTTCCCTGCCAGTCGAAATTTATCATGACAAAGAGTGTCAGCAACTTTTATCCAGTGTGTGTAAAAGTTGTCAAATAGATGCTCTTTTGTTTCTAAAAATATAAAAGGGAAAAGCCAGAATAACAAGACATGGGCACAAGGACTGTCTTGGCCCATATCCACAGCTTTTTTTTTTTTTTTTTGACTACTAAACTGAAATTACACGAACGAATTTTTTACCCATTGCATCATTTAAAGAAATTTGATTTATGCACGGAGGGATAGCTAGGTCCCAAATTTTGGTCGAGAAATTTGCTGATTGGCTTCCATCTCCCGCTTCATTTGCTAGACCGTCTGTCGCTTGATTTCCTTCTCGATATGTATGTTGGATATCGCAGACTGGGATGTGGTGCATTCTATGCTTTATTTCTGCAATCATTTCTGAAATATACCATGGAGCTTCGGTTGGTGTTTTTATAAATCTCACGAGATTTTCTGAATCTGTTTCGAAAAGAAGTTTGTTCCATTGTCTGTATGTCGCCGTTCTGGTAGCTAGAAGCGTCACCCACGTCTCAGCGGTGATTGCATCCGTTATTCCTAAAGGTTGTGCAATAGCCAGAACTGTAGACGGTTTGTGTTCGTACATATGATCCCTGCTCCTGCCATACCTAGGCGACCTCTCGCTGCCCCGTCAATATTTATCTTGATCCAGTCTGGTCCAGCCTATGTATAGTGTTGTTGTTATCCTTATGTTGTTTGAAGCAATCCTGGTCGGTTGTTGTCCAGGTAGAATCGGGGGGAGGGGGGGGGGGATTTGTTGCCCAATCGAATTCTTGTTGTTGCTGTATTGATCTTGAAAGAATGGATTGAGGTGAGGAGGTATCCTGTCTGAAGACGAGTTCGTTTCTGTTTGTCCAAAGGGACCAAAAAAGATAACAATAGGCTGTGATCGTCGCTGTATTGGATGTAGATTGTAGAATATGAGATATTGTTGTATATGTTGTTATTGTAATTGGGTGGTTGTTGCCGTAGTTTGATGTCCGTGAAATGAGATTGTTTAGCCTATTCCAAGTGTCTATTGCCACTTGGAAGTGTATAAGCATATGGTTTGTTGATTTTGGTGATGTTTTATATCTTTGACACAGATTGGAATTTTTTAGCTTGATATGGTGTAATAAAGAGAAGGTTGGAAGACCTTCGTTGATAGCTTCCACAAGAAAAGCCGAATTTTTGTTGGACAAGGTAACGTCCACAGGAATTTGGTTTGTGGTAGGCGGGTTTGTTGTGATCTTATATCTTGTTGAATCATAATATTGTATCTAGAAGCTGTTGTATAGTTTCCTGATTTGGATAACGGCCAAACAATTTTGTCTGGTGTGTTTTTTAATGGGGACATGGATGTTTATAATATGAGGGATTGTTGTTTGCGGAAGATTAACTAATTGATCGTAGTTCCAATTATGGGTGATAGGGTCAATGATATCCGCCACGGTTTGTAAAGGGTAACATTGGGCAGGGTCAAGGTTTTTATAATGAGGTATCCAATTCGCATGGATAGGTGTTTCTAAACCATTTCCTATTTTGTGAAAAAATTGTTGCTTAAAGTATGGAATGAGAGATGACATTTGTTTCCATTGAGGACTGGCTGAATTCGGTACTTGTATGGTACCCTGAAAAATAGGTTGATGATTGAGGTATTTCTCATTATATAGTTTTGTGCATATTGATTTAGTCTTTTCATGTATGTTACAGATTCATTTCATGAGCAAAGGCTTATTGTGGTGACTACTTTTTCTAACTCCTAAACCTCCATGGGAAATTGGCTTGTTTAGTTTGATCCATCCTAAAGGATGAAGTTTTCTAACAGCGAATCATGGCCCCAGAAGAAATTACTGGCTATTCTATCTATTTGGTTATGGATGTGAGTGGGGAAAAGCTGAGTTTGCATCAGGTGATTGGAAGTCGGCGTTAAAGAGGTTTTAATAAGTACTAACCTTCCAGTCGGTGTAAGACATTTTTTCATCCAACCTCTTGCTTTACGGGCCAACCTTTGAAGTAGTGGTTCAAAAATATGTCGAGATGTTCTTCCCTGCTTGAACTGAACTCCTAGATACATCGGTGGTGTTGATGTGGTTTGCATGTTGAAGCATTGTTGTAGGGTATCAAGTTGCTGTGGACTTAGGTGCGAGTGGCGTATGATTGTGGATTTTGTGGTATTGATAATTTTCCCTGCTGAGGTGCTATAAGAGTGGAGAATTTTCTGAATTTGGTAGATACTATCTTGAGTTACTTTGTAACATATTAGTAGGTCATCAACATATATTAAATGTAATATCGGAGGAGCTTTTTGCGAAATGCGAAGTCCTCCTATCAACTTTTTTTCCTCTAGGTTGCCCAGATATGGGATCCCCTTGTCTAATGCCTCTTGTCGGGGTGATGAAACCATGAGGTGTTCCATTAATGTTGACTGAATATGAGACTGAAGAGATGCATAACATGATATAGTCCACAAAAATGGGAGGAAATCCTAGTTTAGTAAAGGTTGTTTTAATGAAGCCCCAATCCAGGTTATCATAGGCTCTCTCAATATCCAGCTTCATAGCTATTTTTGGATCTTTGGTGTTTGTGGATGTTCTTATGTAGTGGAATAACTCTCCTGCAATTGCTATATTATCATGAATAGATCTGTGTGGGACGAAAGCACTTTGGTAAGGGATGATTAAGAATCGAAGGTGGGGTCTTAAATGGTTGACTAAGATTTTTGAGATTATCTTGTATGTGACATTGCATAGGCTGATAGGTCTGAAGTGGGATGGTTTAGTTGGTGTGTCTATTTTTGGAATTAGCGTGATGTTCGTGTAATTCATTAGTGGGTGAATGTTTAGAGATCCAAAAAAACTACGAACCATGGAAATCAATTGAGATTGAGTAGTTTCCCTAAAAACCTTGAAAAACTTACTGGTGTAACCGTCGGGTCCAGGAGCACTTTCAAATTTATGGAGAACAGGGCTTGTTTGATTTCCTTTGTGGTTACTTTTGCGGTGAGTTTGTCACATTGGTTTGGTGTCAGTCTTGGTGTGATCTCCGCGAATATTGCCTCGTCGATGATGGTTGTCGGGGTTGTGTATTGGTTAGAGAAATGATTGAGGATTAGTTGTATTACCTGCGCTTTGTCGCTTACCCAGTTGTTTTGAGGATCCTGAAATTGTTGGATATTATTGTTGCTGCGATGGATAGTTTCTTTTGGGTGAAAGGAAGTTGTGTTATTTTCTCCTGACGTGAGCCACTGAAATCTTGATCTTTGTTTCCAATAAGTTTCATGACATTGAAGGAGATTTAAATGTTGGCTTCGAAGGTCTTTCTCTTTTTCAAACCACTATTCCAGGTTCCTTCCGCTATGAGTAGCACACTGATGTTGAGCCAATTGGATTTGCGCCATTGAATTTTTTATTAAGTTTGGTAGGTGCCCAAATGTTTCTTTATTACACTCCAAAAGTATTTTCCCTATTGTTATTAACTTTAGATGGAGATTTAGAGTTGGTTCCATATCTTGTTGTTGAACCCAAGCTGCTTCAACGATTTGCTTGAGTTGTGGGTGATTCAGCCACATATGCTCGAACTTGTAGTTTTTTTCGCCTTGCTAGTCCATCGTTTTGGTATTCAGTAAGATGGGAGCGTGATCAGAAGTGATTCTAGGGAGACGAGTGACCGCTGCATGAGGATGAGTTGTACGCCAATGTGGTGTTGCAAGTATGACTGGGTGGGATTGTTTAACATAATAGAGGTTGAGTTTCCAGTCCAGGTGATATTTTCCTGACATACGTTGTTTTTACACAATAAAGCTAAGTTAAAAGCATCGATATTTTGATAGTCAGAAGATCAATAATGGTGCAGTCTTTCTTATCTGTCTACTTGATATGTTATAATTATTCCTTTCAATTTTCAGAGATCTGTCAACATGATAACTAGTAATTACTTCATTAGAATCATAACTATAAGCAAGAATAGATGGTGAAGTATTCGGAGCTTAAGATACTCAATTTACTGGGTTCACTTCTTCTGATTGTAGAACTGTGAAACTTCAATGTTATTATCTTTACAACCAGGTATACTACCACGTCCCAAATGACATAGGGACTGTTTGGTAACCATTATTTTAATGAATTATCAGCCCATAATCCATTATACAGATTATAATGGATTTTATATGCGTTTGGTAACCATTATAATAATTTCTTATTTTAATCATAATTGAAAAAATCAATTATTTCCATAAACAGGAAAAATTTGTTTTAAAAATTTATTATAATCAATTATTTTTGTAAGGAATTCAAATTGAATTTTTTTCTTCTTATTTTTTCTAAACTATCAAGAGAGAGACAAGAAAATAATATTGGAATAAAAAAATATCCTAAATCATTGTTCTTTCCTCTCCTTTTTGAGATCACCATTCTAAGATAATCAATTATCTAAAAAAAATATTTGGATTTTTTTTTTTATAATGCTTATATCAAAATCATTTATCAATTTATGATTATCTATAATCATAAATTTTATCAAACAAGGCCATAGTGTAAGGTTGTATATGTGACTACCTTCTCACTTCATATAGTAAGAGTCTGAGTTGCTTGATGGCATGTATATTTTACTAAGGTTCTTTTTGAAGATCATGAATTTCTTTTCTGCTACGATAGGTGTATGTTATTGCCGTAAAGGTTACAATTTTCAGTGCAAGTTCATTTATTAGTTCAGAAAACATGTGATTCTTTCGTTTTCCATTCCTCTAGAATTAGTGTTGGAAGTCATTGAATGATTTGATGTATTACTTGTAGTTAAATTTGAATTCTCATACCATAACTTGAAGGTTAAGAAAAACTTTATCTTTCTGACAGGACGAAGGTTTCACATCTATCCTCAAGACACCTCCTTCTTTTGTTCTGTTACTAAAGGCTGCAGGTATTACCTTTCGGTCTATCGATAATTACTATTTTTCTTAATGTATTTAACCTTCCTGGTTGTCAGTGTCCACATATCCTGTTTTTTCTTTTTACTTATTGCAAATAGTTAACCACCTTGGTTCAGAATTTATGAAAGAGAATTTTACGACGACAAAAAGGTGAGAGCTGAACGAAAATGTTAAATGACACCGGATATTCAATGGGAGTGCTACCACTCCCCCCCCCAGGTGATATTTTCCAGTCCAGGTGATATTGTGTTAAATGCTTATTTTGTTTCCAGTCCAGGTGATATTTTCCTGACATACGTTGTTTTTACACAATAAAGCTAAGTTAAAAGCATCGATATTTTGATAGTCAGAAGATCAATAAGCTTAAAAAAGATTTGGTGCAGTCTTTCTTCTCTGTCTACTTGATATGTTATAATTATTCCTTTCAATTTTCAGAGATTGGTCAACATGATAACTAGTAATTACTTCATTAGAATCATTACGATAAGCAAGAATAGATGGTGAAGTATTCGGAACTTAAGATACTCAATTTACTGGGTTCACTTCTTCTGATTGTAGAACTGTGAAACTTCAATGTTATTGTCTTTACAACCAGGTATACTACCACGTCCCAAATGACATAGGGACTGTTTGGTAACCATTATTTTAATGAATTATCAGCCCATAATCCATTATTTTAATGAATTATCAGCCTATAATCCATTATACAGATTATAATGGATTTTATATGCGTTTTGTAACCATTATAATAATTGCTTATTTTAATCATAATTGAAAAAATCAATTATTTCCATAAACAGGAAAAATTTGTTTTAAAAATTTATTATAATCAATTATTTTTGTAAGGAATTCAAATTGAATTTTTTCTTCTTATTTTTCTCTAAAATATCAAGAGAGAGACAAGAAAATAATATTGGACTAAAAAAATATCCTAAATCATTGTTCTTTCCTCTCCTTTTTGAGATCACCATTCTAAGATAATCAATTATCTAAAAAAAATATTTGGATTTTTTTTTTTATAATGCTTATATCAAATATCTAATATTTCCATACAGTAAGAGTCTGAGTTGATTGATGGCATGTATATCTTACTAAGGTTCTTTTTGAAGATCATGAAATTTTTTTCTGCTACGATAGGTGTATGTTACTGCCGTAAAGGTTACAGTTTTCAGTGAAAGTTCATTTATTAGTTCAGAAAACATGTGATTCTTTCGTTTTCCGTTCCTCTAGAATTAGTGTTGGAAGTCATTGAATGATTTGATGTATTACTTGTAGTTAAAATTGAATTCTCATACCATAACTTGAAGATTAAGGAAAACTTTATTTTTCTGACAGGACGAAGGTTTCACATCTATCCTCAAGATTCCTCCTGCTTTTGTTCTGTTCCTAAAGGCTGCAGGTATTACCTTTTTGTCTATCGATAATTACTATTTTGTTTAATGTATTTAACCTTCCTGGTTGTCAGTGTCCACATATCCTGTTTTTTCTTTTTACTTATTGCAAATAGTTAACTACCTTGGTTCAGAATTTATGAAAGAGAATTTGACGACGAGAAAAAGGTGAGAGCTGAACGAAAATGTTAAATGACACCGGATATTCACCCCCCTTCTGTTATTATGTCATGGTCAGCAATCCAAGGAGCAGGCATTTTCGAGACACATGGTATAGAGGCTGCCAAGAAGATAATTCGGCGTGATAGCGACCATCCAAAGTAAGAATGATGTAAACTTATTTGAGTAAAGATGTATAGATATCATGTTTACACTTAATTGAATAACTGCCCGTTATATATCGGAGATACCGTGATGGCTATATGGTGACTAACAAATTCCAGGTTTTTAAATGTATATCAGGTGACTGTAGGAGTTTCATTTTTGCATACTACGATCCCATCACTGAGTTCTTGTGCTGTTTGTAAGTGAACTATGACTTTGATGGTGCACAATAGAAGCTACACTGATGTGAGGATGTGAGTGTTCTGGTACTCGAGGACCTATGCTTTATGGGTTTTTACTCTCTATAAGAGCTTGTTGGATTTCTATGGTCTTTAAACTGATGTAGCTGGATGATTCCTTGCAGGAAATAACCAATAACAATTACAGAGGTATGTATTTTTATTCATTTATTTTACATTTTCAAACAGGTCTATATGCAGATATACATTATTACTACATTAATACTAGACTAGATAACTTAGAAGTTGAAGCAATGATTTTCCTAAACTACATTAATACTGAGCATTCTTTGAGGTTCACTTATACACCTGGAGCAATGATTGTCCCCTTGCTACAACCAAGCTGAACTTACACAAGCCTTTTGTTGGCACGCAGTAGTTGAAGCCTATAGGTGCACTTTTTGAAACCAACTTAGGAGCCTGTGACTTGTATGCTCTCTTTATATAAGCATCAGCAGAACTGCTTATCAATTCTTCTTAATATAAAGAAGAATGATTTTCCTGATGTGGCGGCTCCATAAGAAGTTTTAACTCTTTTGGCTGATGTGTCATTGCCATATTAGATTTGAAGAGAGCCAGAAAATTTGAAAGGGAACGACCGTTCGTAGCGTTGTCCGGAAAAGACACATTCTAGAACCTTTTCTCTTTGTTCTGAAGAGTTCTGTCGAAAGGTTGCAACTTATCGTTCACTGACTTTTATATATGACCCATCAAACTGATTCAAAGCCGGCATTCAAACTTCGAAGCCAGTGTTCTGTACACAATTTCATTGTTGCTTTGGTGTTCATAAATTTCGTTGTGGATTTAGTGTTCGGAAAAATTTCATGAGGATGGAAAGTAAAGCATTCTCTCAACTGATTCAAGGCCCGCCTAAAAACGAGTGAAGTTCGTTGTTGAATTGGTGCTCATAAAAAGTTCATGAGGATGGAAAGTAAAGCATGCTTTCATGATCGTGAAAGTGTTTGATGAAATTCAGATAGGTACATTATTTAGAAACTATTAAACTTCTTTTTCATTTGTTATTAGAATATATTGCTTTGGGTCTAGTGCGATGTCCATTTGAGGATATCCAGCAATCGATTATTAAATCTATCAATTTTCCTTTACATATATGGTAAATACTAAAACGAGTCCCTTGATTTTTCACAGGATTTTTGGTACGTAACTGATAATCCAAGGGCGGGGAAGGATGAGTGTTACATACTGCATATGGATGATGTCCGTGTATCCACAGAATGAAAGCATTTGCACTCATGATTTTTTAATGTGAACCAGCAATGGTATAGTTTGTACAGGGTAGAACATTATTCTTTTACTTTTTTCTGCTTAACGATATCACTATGAGAAAATACATTGGTTGGTCTGCCTAACGTAAATGATTAAAAGAATCAGATATGTCTTCTCAAAAGGTTGCGCTGGGTTACGGTTCTTACACAAAATTTTGTATAACTAATACTATTGTCTTTCACTTTCTGAATAGTTGATGACATATTTCATGATTTAGCTATGGATGACGTTGGATCACTCCTGATGGATAATTATCTCTACATTGGACTCAATTATTTATAAAATATTTGAAGTGTGTATTGGAATTGGTGATTCATCTGCATTTTGGCTCGGCAATGGTCTAAGCATGGCATTTCAGGTTCAAGTTTCCTAACTTATTTTGATTTGAGGTTTCAATCTGGCAACAGGTGATGATTTGAGTTGCTCCTTTCGATTTTAAGAGGTGTTTAAAACAGGAAGTGGAAAAAATTGCTCGTAAGTGAAAAAAAAAATGTTATCTTACATGACAGTCACTTCAAGAAAAAAAACATATATATGCTTTGGAAGTGTATAGGTGCCTAAGGGCTTGCACAGTACACGCCTCCGCATGTAGATGGCTTTTCAGTTGTTTGAATAATATATGCCGAATAGACCAAAGGTGCAAGTACATTAGACTTATGTTCATGGAAACATTTGGGTTCCTCTATGTAGTTTGTGGATACTATTAGGATAAACTTTCAACCGTGTATTTTCTTTTTCGCTGTATTTCCAATTGCTTCCTCTTCCCATCCAATGATTCCATTAAAGAAACGTGATGAACGAAGTAAAAGTAATACGTAAAATCGTTATAGATATTACTTTGAAATACAGTCCCATTGTATTAGGATGAAACATAATCGCATAGTTATTAATCTCTACTTTGATGGTTGGATTTCAAATTTACATTAATATTTAATTTCTGTGTTGTGGGGGCTTATTATAGGATAAACAATATTAGGAAAGTATAAAAAAACAAAACAAAACGAGGATTGTCTGAACTCCTTAGATGTTTGCTTAATGACACTCAATTGAAAGTAAGTACGTATTGCTTGACTGAGTATCGCTTGACACTTACTGGATTTCTTAATTGCACTTTTATTTGCATGATTTTGGAAGCACATATTCTTCCCTTTTATTTTTTATTCAAAAGATGCATATACTCGATTTGTTCAATTTAATCCCGCTCAGACAATAAACTGTCAAATTCTCTCTTGCATATACAACATGTTTGAATGAACTAAATAGTTTGAATTTATCATTTTGCTTTTGTTTTGAGGTCAACATATGAATTAATCAAGGATCGACTGCATTGCATTTTTGTAACGTTCTCTCTTTAAAATAATTGGGGTATTCATTTGTAATGAATATTATGTTTCTTTTTTATTTATCTTTGTTTACAGTTAGTTCCGATGTCTCCTAGACGTACCATAAGGGATAACAAGACATATATAGAATTTAAAGGGAAGATTAAGTTCTGTAAGAATACGTTAGTGTTGGAGATGACAATAAGCATGTGCAATAAATACTTTACGAAGATATACCAAGTTAAAATTAGAGATGACAGTGATTGTGAGGTTTGATTTGGCAGGTTAATTGAAAATTCATCCAGAATACCGATCAGTATCATTTGTGACCGGGAGAATTTTTGCAGACCGGACTATTGCAAATCAATTTTTTGAGATGTTTAACAATATCCCTAAAGTAGTGCTTTTACAGTGCATAAACTGGACGCTGGAAAGACGTTCTTCTATAGTTTCAATAGTGTCATTGCAAGGTCAGACCTTTGAACAGGTAGCGTTTTTTCATTTTGACCTTTGAACAGGTAGCGTTTTTTCATTTTGACCACTGAACTCTAGCCCAACAAAGACTCTCGCTTCTAGAAAGCTTTGTTTTGTTCGGTTTAATATGTTTTCAAAGGGAAACTGGAAATGGATATGTTGGAAAAACATTGGTGGGAAACCGTAAGCGTTCTTTTCAATGTGAAGGAAAGCTCATGGAGGTTAAGGTTTTTGTTGGAGTGAATTTTCTAGAGCTTTCGGTAAAGAGTTGTCTGATGAGTGATGACTCCATTTTTGGAATTGCATTTTGGTTAAAACTCGCAACGGATTTAAGTTTTGGCCTTGGTAATAAGTTGAAGACATTTTTATTTCTAATCAATCTGTATCAAAGGAAAGCAAATGAAACTGGGCACGTGAAAAATACGTGATGAGAAACTTCGAGCTAAGGAACGCAAATGGTCACGACACAAATCCTTTGGAAGCATCCATCTCGCTAATCATCTCAACATCATCATTTATCGTAATTTCGATTGTTGGAATTCCTCCTGGATCTATTTCAGTACCTTGTATTTCACTCCCTGATGATTTCTTACTGTTATTGAACATGAGTTCCCTGATGATTTCTTACTGTTATTGAACATGAGTACTGGGAAAAGAAGAAAAAAGAAGGTGACTCAGAAGACCCGATTCAGCCGCCCGTTTCTCAGACTTTCTCTCTCCGATTTTCAATTAGAATTTCATTTCATCCTATGGGAGCTTAAAATATATTCCAAAAATAGTCTTACCAAATATATTCTTACCAAAACAAATAGTCTCACAGTTAACATTATTCCAAAAATTTAATTCTTTATGTTTTGCAAATAATTTTTACAGAAATGTTTTATTTTAAGCAAATGTATTTAGACTTTCCTTAATAATTTTGTTGCTTTTTTTCCTCCCAATCAACATGCATTGCCTGCTTTAACTTGAGCCGGAAACCTGAAGGAAAGAGAAGGCTTGAAATCCATCTTTCTCATTTTCTGCAATTGGTCATACCTTAATTCCACAATATCTTTCGAGAGTTCATAGCATTTAGTTGGTGAAGACGAAGATATTGTTGGATTAAGGTAAACCAAATTGTAAGAGCTGTATGGTTCTCTAAGTTGTACACATCATCAGTTATTCAGGTATGCTGATTAGTGTACGCTATCAGCATGTTGATTGATGGCCCTGTGATGTATGTTGATTAGTATCTCCGTGATGTACATCATCAGTTTGTATGATTCGGGTAAAAATCTCATGTCAATCGATTATGATGGAAGCTGTTTAATTTATAGTGTGTAACTATGTATCAGACTCTATCAGTGATTCTTGATGTTCAGTTTTTATGGTGGTTCTTTTTGGCTGCAAGGTCAAGCTATTTGTACCTTCTAATGTCTCTATGAAATCTGTAAGTGCAGCTTATGATGCAAATACAATCAATATAATATGGAGAAACTTTTCTCAACTTTCGGAAACAAAAAGCACTTCTCCTTAAGCATCCGTCTTATGTTGCCTGACGGTATATCAATGTGCGAAGCAATCTATGGTATAACTCTATTAATTGTTCTATGTGAATTATCTTCTGATACTAAGCAAAGCACTAGGTGTTGGTACTTGGCTAAGGTTGGGGGATGATATTTGTTATCTGACCTGGATTCTAATTATTTTCTATTATAGGTTTCAGCTTATTGCGTCTTTTTTTTCCTTAAAGGCGTTCGCCTTTTCTGTTCCCTAGTTTTTAAATTTCGTTTCTGGGTTGGCCTCTCGTTAATTTCCACCTACTGACTTTAATGGTGGTGATTTAGAGAAGGTAATAAGGCTTTGGAATGTCTCGTTAAGTCGAAAGAGTTGTTTTTCTTGAAGCGGGCGGACCGAGATATACCAGGTAGGCTACACATTCCCGACCTTATTTGTTTGTATGTTTTCGGTTCAAATGAGGCAAAACTAGAATATACCCTTAAATGGTTATGCAGGAAGAAAGTAAACTCCTTGATAAATCTTATCTGCAAAAGCTTATTGAGGAGTCAATTCTAGCTGGTGGTGCCGCTGCTAATGCTATATGCGATTGTCAGTGCCAGATTTTCAATGTAAATTTCTTATTTGCCCAACTTTCGCGTGGGTTCATCATAGCTACTCTAAGTATAACTCACTAATTCTCCATGGACTCTACACAGCCACAGTTCTGCTCTTTAATTCCAACTTAAGGAGAGAAGCTTCTTAAAGTAGGACAACTGTCGTATCTGATAGAGATCACTTCATTGATGTGTTGAATCAACCTTCCACCTATTCCACCAATCACTCCTCCAATTACACCACCAACCTTTACCTAACATGGACTTCCTTGTATTATACACCTACTCCACCAACCTTCACCTAACATAGACTTCCTTGTTTTCTTCATTTACCTACTCCATTATTTAATTAATGTAATTATTTAATTCTTGTAATGTTGGTTATAAATACCTCTCATTTTAGAGATAAAGAATAACAATTATTTTTGAGTTGAACCTTAAGTTTAACATGGCATCAGAGCTCCATGGTGAGTTGAGTGTTTCTTAGTAATAGTGAGTGCTTCGTTACTTCGATTGATCCTTCTTCCGTTGGCTTAAGGTTCTTGTTTTTTCTTTATACACTTATTGAAACAAGTAAGTTGTACTACTGATTTTATAATAAACTTGTTATGTTGAGTTTATGATTGTCCTTTTTTAAATCCTACTTAAACTTGTTAATCCATTTATCTTGGACTAAGTAAGTTGTCTTCTGTTTTTTGTTTCGTACAAACAGTTATCATCTTTGATCAAGATTTTTTATTGAGTTTGTTTTTATTATAAGCAAACCCCTGTTAAGTTTGATTTCATATATTTGGTTGATTTGTCAAACTTAATTTCTCTGTGCAAGAGAGAAAACTTGATTTGAATTTAAACTATTACCGTTTTTACCGTTATAGGACTTGTTCCTCTTATTCGACTACTCATATAATTTTTAGCTGCTAGGTAGAATCTAGCTGGTTTGTTTTTCACCCCCCAGAAACAGTTGTGTACACAATCAGTTCATTTGTATCTTTTTTTTTGGTCATTTGTAAAAAAAAAAAAAAAAAAAAACGCTTGCCAAGTTTTTCGCAAGCTGCTTGCGACCTGTATTCATACTTCATACAATTTCTTCTTTAATCGTGATAATGTCTTCCATTAGACGTTGTGTTTACTGTGGAAGCAATTCACACTTCGTGGAGAAATGTTTCAAGAAAATTGTCTATCCCGATTGGTGGGACGCCTATAAAATACAAATAAAGATCGACCAAAGAGGGGTAGATACATATACTTCAATGATGACTACGACAACCGATACTCATTCTTCCGTGGTGGAATCTCATTCTTTGGTAAACCCGAACCTTTTCCAGCAATCAAGTAAGGTTGACGTTGCTTTACTTGCTACTGATTCTGGAAAAGATCATGGTTGGATTCTCGATTATGGTGCTACGGGTCATATGACGTTCGATGCCTCTATTTTTAAAGATCCGTTGCTACCTGCGTATACAACTATTTCCAACTCCAACGGTGTACCGTATCCGGTTCTACCGGAGCTGGGAGAGTTGATTTAACACCTTCCTTGTCCCTAGAACACACATTATTGGTTCCTTCTCTTTCAAATAATCTCTTGTCTGCGGCACAAGTAACCACACAGTTAACTTGTTTAGTATTAATCTACCCCACTTTCTGTCTTCTTCAGGATCTCGGCAACGGGGAGATAATTGGGCGAGGTACTAAGAGAGATGGTTTATATTACATCGACGATGTTTGTGAAGGGATATCTCTTTCAGTTAAAAGGTCTTCTTGTGCATCTAAAAATCAGATCTTACTGTGGCACCGCCGGTTAGGACATGCTTTTTTTGGATATTTGGAGCACTTGTTTCCTGATTTGTTTAAGTCTTGCAAACTGTCAGACTTTAAATGTAATACTTGCATTCTTGCGAAGAGTCATCGTACTACTTACCCAGATAGTTTCAGTAGAAGATACGTCCCATTCGATTTAGTTCATTCTGATGTCTGGGGACCTTCTCGTATTACCAGTACTTCTGGATTTCGGTGGTTTGTTATCTTCATCGATGATTGTACTCGTATGAATTGGCTCTATTTAATGAAGAATAAAAGTGATGTGTCTGATCGTTTTCACGCATTTCATAAAATGATTTAGACACAATTTTCGGATAACTTAAAGGTCCTTCGTTCTGATAATGGTGGTGAGTATGTTAATGAAGTATTACAAGGATACTTTGGAGAACATGGAATTATTCATGAAACTAGTTGCCCGTCTACGTCACAGCAAAATGGTGTGGCAAAAAGAAAAAATCGCCAGTTACTTGAAATTACGAGGGCATGCTTGATTGGGTCAAATATGAAGCCAAAATTCTGGGAAGAAGCCATTACTAGTGCAGTATATCTTCTTAATCGAGTACCAACAAGTGTTTTGAAATTTCAGACACCTTTGGACAAATTGGCTTCGTTTGTAACAATACCTTCTCATCTTAAGCTTCCTCCACGGGTATTCGGTTGTGTTGTTTTTGTACATCTGCAGAAACATCCACGTACAAAGCTAGATCCTTGTGCTATCAAATGTGTTTTTATTGGTTATCATCCATTCCAAAAGGGTTATAGGTGTTATCATCCTCAAAGTCATAAATTTTATGTTACTATGGATGTCACCTTTTCTGAGCAAGAAATGTTTTACTCATCTGATGTATCTGATTATCCTCTTCAGGGAGAGAGTGTTATTGAAGAGTTGAATTGGATGGATTTGTTTCCGACTAATAGTGAAATAAATATGGTAGCAAATGAAACAAGCATAAGTACACATCCACTGTCAGTAGTTCAAGAATTGATGATATACAAGTCATGGAGCCGGTTCAAGAGTTCGATATTCCTGTTTCCGAAGAAATTGACACCCCTTCTCTTGAAGCTCCATCTCTCTCTTCACCAACAGTACCGACATCTAATTGTCCTCTAGCCGGTGCCGATGTCCCTGAGGTAAGCATAGATTTTTCGATTAATACTAATGATACTTGTGAACTACCTGACACCGACGGGTACCAGTTTCCACTAAGGAGTAATCGTGGAGTTCCACCAGATCGTTTTTCACATGAAGTAATAAGGAAGGTGAAATACCCTATTGCGAATTACGTGTCAACTCATAGATTATCAAAAGAGGGAAAAGCGTTTGTCAGTCAAATGGCAGATGTTACTATTCCCATAACAGTAGAAGAAGCACAATCTAATCCAAAATGGGCTGGTCCTATGAAAGAGGAGATGGTGGCACATGAATAAAATGGTACATGGGATATAGTCTCACTACCAGAAGGAAAGAAACCAGTTGGCTGCAGGTGGGTATATACTATCAAGCATAATCCAGATGGCTCTATTGACAGGTATAAAGCAAGACTTGTGGCTAAAGGGTTTACCCAGACTTATGGTATTGATTATCAGGAAACGTTTGCTCCTGTTGCAAAAATCAACACTATTCGAGTATTATTGTCTTTGGCAGCAAATCTAGGCTGGCCTCTACAAAAGTATGATGTAAAAAATTCTTTTTTACATGGTGACTTGCAAGAAGAAGTCTACATGACACTACCTCCAGGTTATAATGCTCCAAACAATGCTAATGTTGTGTGTAAGTTAAAGAAGGCTTTATATGGTTTGAAACAATCTCCCAGAGCATGGTTTGGTAGATTTCGCATTGCAATGAAGAAGTTTGGGTATATACAGAGCAATGCTGATCATACCTTGTTCCTTAAAAGAGTAGGTGACAAGATAACTGCTCTTATTATCTATGTAGATGATATGGTGGTAACAGGAAATGACCCTCAAGAGATGAGTAATCTGAAAAATTGCTTGTATTCTGAGTTTGATATGAAATATTTGGGTGGACTTAAGTACTTTTTGGGTATTGAAGTTAATCGATCCAGAAAGGGAATTTTCTTGTGTCAGCGAAAATATGTGATTGATTTGTTGAAGGAAACTGGTATGACTTGTTGTCCACCAATTGGGTCTCCTATGGAACAAAATCATGGTCTTGAAGAATGTCCTGATCAAATACCAGCAGACAAAGGACAATATCAGATGTTAGTTGGTCGCTTGATTTATCTTTCTCATATAAGGCCAGATATTACTTATGTTGTAAGTGTTGTAAGGAGATTTATGCATAATCCGGGTCAGCAACACATGGATGCAGTCACCAGGATACTAAGATATTTGAAGTCCGCACCAGGAAGAGGTTTGATTTTTTCAAAACATGGACATCTTGATGTATCAGGTTACACTGACTCAGACTGGGGAGGTAAAGGTGACAGGAGAAGATCAACATCTGGGTATGTTACCTTTGTTGGAGGAAATTTAGTGACATGGAAGTCTAAGAAACAACATGTTGTTTCCTTATCCGATCAATGGTAAAAGGCATTTGTGAATTGTTATGGTTGAAAAGGCTTATGGGAGAGCTTGGTTTACCATCTGAAAAACCTATGAAGTTGTTTTGTGATAATCAGTCAGCAATCAAAATTGCAGAGAATCCGGTGCAACATGATCGAACGAAGCACGTGGAAATTGATAGGAACTTCATTTATGAGAAACTTGAAGAAAAAATTATTGAAGTACCATATGTCCGAACAACACAACAGCTGGCATATATTCTGACTAAGGCCGTATCAAATAATATATTTAACGATTCACTTGTCAAGTTGTGCATCTGTGACATATATGCACCACCTTGAGGGAGAGTGTTGAATCAACCTTCCACCTATTCCACCAATAACTCCTCCAATTACACCACCAAACTTTACCTAACATGGACTTCCTTGTATTCTACACAAGCAACTGAATCCATTAACAGTATTGCAACTGAATCCACTAATAGTACTCCTATTTGATTACATTGCATTGCCTTAACATCAATGCATTTTTTACCGTTTGAATCCTTTTTGCACTTTTAGGCTATTGTTCAACTTCGTATTAGTCGCATGCCATGTGAGTATATATGCTGCTTAGGAACTACAAGAAGGAAATTGGTGTTGCACAGGCGATGCCCACAAATGTGTTCGTATTTTTATACCTAATTTTTGCTGCTTTAGAAGAATGTGTGGTTAAGTATATAGACGCCAACTTGATGTAAGAATAACAGCAATACGACTGACTCTTTTCCATTTAATGTTAGTGGTACAAGTGTCAGAGACACTTTAAAGTTTGAGTTGCTTTGCTTCTTTCCTTGAGAACCTTTACTAGGGGATACATCAGAACCCACCATCAAATTACATATACTAGGTGAGTAAGGATACCGTCAAGGAAAGTGTATGCTGGAATAGTTCTGATGAGGATGGAATATATGTTACTCCCTCTGTCCAACTTTACTTGCCAAAATTGTGTTTTTTTTAGTAAATTTGTACCAAAAAATTGAAATATTTCCCACTAAAATTTTCTAATTATCAAGACAGAAACAAAAACTAGGATATCAAAATTTGTATATTAAATAAACAATTTGGAAGATTAATGGTGTATGTGGAAGTAATTTGAATTTCTTTCAAGTTTTTACAAAATCCAATTTTGGCAAGTAGAATTGGACGGATGGGGTAACATTCTGTGAGGACTACAATTTAATTGGTTTATTGAAGTAGGAAATATTCAACTGACAACATTCTAGCTAAATCACGCTTATATTGCTATAGCATTCTTTAATAGAAGGTAAATTCGTTATGAGTCGTTTATTTTTAAGATGGAAATACATGTTTAGATATTTCTTGAAACAATCGTCAATCAGCCAAGCTACACTCCCTAACAGGGGTAGCAACGTTAGTCGCCAGTAGCTCACTGAATAGATTGAGCGACCAAAGGTAACAAACAAAAGTTTATTAGTTGATATTTGGCCTCTCATATATAGAGAGACGCTTAATAATTGAGCTAGAGATTTGGAAGGGATATGTAAGAATATTTGTTTTGCTTTGGTTCGTAAAGAAGTTATTTGTGTATATAAAAACTAATGTGTATTTCCTACTGTGCTTTATAGGTATCAAGTATATTAGTGTTGCAGGACCATTTCGGAATGTCAAATCACTTTTAGCAAGCAAGGGGAGCATAGAAGTCTTCAAGCGGCAGGATCATAGAAGTCTTTCTAGCAATCGAAGTTGATAATCAATGAATGATATATTTTACAGGTTTAGGAGTGGAACAGCAGGCGTATTATGTGTGTGAAAGAGAAGCAGATCATGAATTGCAAAAACAATATCGATGTGAAGTAGCTTTTTTCTTTCGTTTATCGCATGTGCCTGCGAAACGGCGTGGCAGGTGCATCGCACATGCGTCTTTGCTAGTGAGAATAATAAAGTCCGTCGATTTTCCCTGCCAGTCGAAATTTATCATGACAAAGAGTGTCAGCAACTTTTATCCAGTGTGTGTAAAAGTTGTCAAATAGATGCTCTTTTGTTTCTAAAAATATAAAAGGGAAAAGCCAGAATAACAAGACATGGGCACAAGGACTGTCTTGGCCCATATCCACAGCTTTTTTTTTTTTTTTTTTGACTACTAAACTGAAATTACACGAACGAATTTTTTACCCATTGCATCATTTAAAGAAATTTGATTTATGCACGGAGGGATAGCTAGGTCCCAAATTTTGGTCGAGAAATTTGCTGATTGGCTTCCATCTCCCGCTTCATTTGCTAGACCGTCTGTCGCTTGATTTCCTTCTCGATATGTATGTTGGATATCGCAGACTGGGATGTGGTGCATTCTATGCTTTATTTCTGCAATCATTTCTGAAATATACCATGGAGCTTCGGTTGGTGTTTTTATAAATCTCACGAGATTTTCTGAATCTGTTTCGAAAAGAAGTTTGTTCCATTGTCTGTATGTCGCCGTTCTGGTAGCTAGAAGCGTCACCCACGTCTCAGCGGTGATTGCATCCGTTATTCCTAAAGGTTGTGCAATAGCCAGAACGTAGACGGTTTGTGTTCGTACATATGATCCCTGCTCCTGCCATACCTAGGCGACCTCTCGCTGCCCCGTCAATATTTATCTTGATCCAGTCTGGTCCAGCCTATGTATAGTGTTGTTGTTATCCTTATGTTGTTTGAAGCAATCCTGGTCGGTTGTTGTCCAGGTAGAATCGGGGGGAGGGGGGGGGGGGGATTTGTTGCCCAATCGAATTCTTGTTGTTGCTGTATTGATCTTGAAAGAATGGATTGAGGTGAGGAGGTATCCTGTCTGAAGACGAGTTCGTTTCTGTTTGTCCAAAGGGACCAAAAAAGATAACAATAGGCTGTGATCGTCGCTGTATTGGATGTAGATTGTAGAATATGAGATATTGTTGTATATGTTGTTATTGTAATTGGGTGGTTGTTGCCGTAGTTTGATGTCCGTGAAATGAGATTGTTTAGCCTATTCCAAGTGTCTATTGCCACTTGGAAGTGTATAAGCATATGGTTTGTTGATTTTGGTGCTGTTTTATATCTTTGACACAGATTGGAATTTTTTAGCTTGATATGGTGTAATAAAGAGAAGGTTGGAAGACCTTCGTTGATAGCTTCCACAAGAAAAGCCGAATTTTTGTTGGACAAGGTAACGTCCACAGGAATTTGGTTTGTGGTAGGCGGGTTTGTTGTGATCTTATATCTTGTTGAATCATAATATTGTATCTAGAAGCTGTTGTATAGTTTCCTGATTTGGATAACGGCCAAACAATTTTGTCTCTGGTGTGTTTTTTAATGGGGACATGGATGTTTATAATATGAGGGATTGTTGTTTGCGGAAGATTAACTAATTGATCGTAGTTCCAATTATGGGTGATAGGGTCAATGATATCCGCCACGGTTTGTAAAGGGTAACATTGGGCAGGGTCAAGGTTTTTATAATGAGGTATCCAATTCGCATGGATAGGTGTTTCTAAACCATTTCCTATTTTGTGAAAAAATTGTTGCTTAAAGTATGGAATGAGAGATGACATTTGTTTCCATTGAGGACTGGCTGAATTCGGTACTTGTATGGTACCCTGAAAAATAGGTTGATGATTGAGGTATTTCTCATTATATAGTTTTGTGCATATTGATTTAGTCTTTTCATGTATGTTACAGATTCATTTCATGAGCAAAGGCTTATTGTGGTGACTACTTTTTCTAACTCCTAAACCTCCATGGGAAATTGGCTTGTTTAGTTTGATCCATCCTAAAGGATGAAGTTTTCTAACAGCGAATCATGGCCCCAGAAGAAATTACTGGCTATTCTATCTATTTGGTTATGGATGTGAGTGGGGAAAAGCTGAGTTTGCATCAGGTGATTGGAAGTCGGCGTTAAAGAGGTTTTAATAAGTACTAACCTTCCAGTCGGTGTAAGACATTTTTTCATCCAACCTCTTGCTTTACGGGCCAACCTTTGAAGTAGTGGTTCAAAAATATGTCGAGATGTTCTTCCCTGCTTGAACTGAACTCCTAGATACATCGGTGGTGTTGATGTGGTTTGCATGTTGAAGCATTGTTGTAGGGTATCAAGTTGCTGTGGACTTAGGTGCGAGTGGCGTATGATTGTGGATTTTGTGGTATTGATAATTTTCCCTGTTGAGGTGCTATAAGAGTGGAGAATTTTCTGAATTTGGTAGATACTATCTTGAGTTACTTTGTAACATATTAGTAGGTCATCAACATATATTAAATGTAATATCGGAGGAGCTTTTTGCGAAATGCGAAGTCCTCCTATCAACTTTTTTTCCTCTAGGTTGCCCAGATATGGGATCCCCTTGTCTAATGCCTCTTGTCGGGGTGATGAAACCATGAGGTGTTCCATTAATGTTGACTGAATATGAGACTGAAGAGATGCATAACATGATATAGTCCACAAAAATGGGAGGAAATCCTAGTTTAGTAAAGGTTGTTTTAATGAAGCCCCAATCCAGGTTATCATAGGCTCTCTCAATATCCAGCTTCATAGCTATTTTTGGATCTTTGGTGTTTGTGGATGTTCTTATGTAGTGGAATAACTCTCCTGCAATTGCTATATTATCATGAATAGATCTGTGTGGGACGAAAGCACTTTGGTAAGGGATGATTAAGAATCGAAGGTGGGGTCTTAAATGGTTGACTAAGATTTTTGAGATTATCTTGTATGTGACATTGCATAGGCTGATAGGTCTGAAGTGGGATGGTTTAGTTGGTGTGTCTATTTTTGGAATTAGCGTGATGTTCGTGTAATTCATTAGTGGGTGAATGTTTAGAGATCCAAAAAAACTACGAACCATGGAAATCAATTGAGATTGAGTAGTTTCCCTAAAAACCTTGAAAAACTTACTGGTGTAACCGTCGGGTCCAGGAGCACTTTCAGAATTTATGGAGAACAGGGCTTGTTTGATTTCCTTTGTGGTTACTTTTGCGGTGAGTTTGTCACATTGGTTTGGTGTCAGTCTTGGTGTGATCTCCGCGAATATTGCCTCGTCGATGATGGTTGTCGGGGTTGTGTATTGGTTAGAGAAATGATTGAGGATTAGTTGTATTACCTGCGCTTTGTCGCTTACCCAGTTGTTTTGAGGATCCTGAAATTGTTGGATATTATTGTTGCTGCGATGGATAGTTTCTTTTGGGTGAAAGGAAGTTGTGTTATTTTCTCCTGACGTGAGCCACTGAAATCTTGATCTTTGTTTCCAATAAGTTTCATGACATTGAAGGAGATTTAAATGTTGGCTTCGAAGGTCTTTCTCTTTTTCAAACCACTATTCCAGGTTCCTTCCGCTATGAGTAGCACACTGATGTTGAGCCAATTGGATTTGCGCCATTGAATTTTTTATTAAGTTTGGTAGGTGCCCAAATGTTTCTTTATTACACTCCAAAAGTATTTTCCCTATTGTTATTAACTTTAGATGGAGATTTAGAGTTGGTTCCATATCTTGTTGTTGAACCCAAGCTGCTTCAACGATTTGCTTGAGTTGTGGGTGATTCAGCCACATATGCTCGAACTTGTAGTTTTTTTCGCCTTGCTAGTCCATCGTTTTGGTATTCAGTAAGATGGGAGCGTGATCAGAAGTGATTCTAGGGAGACGAGTGACCGCTGCATGAGGATGAGCTGTACGCCAATGTGGTGTTGCAAGTATGACTGGGTGGGATTGTTTAACATAATAGAGGTTGAGTTTCCAGTCCAGGTGATATTTTCCTGACATACGTTGTTTTTACACAATAAAGCTAAGTTAAAAGCATCGATATTTTGATAGTCAGAAGATCAATAATGGTGCAGTCTTTCTTATCTGTCTACTTGATATGTTATAATTATTCCTTTCAATTTTCAGAGATCTGTCAACATGATAACTAGTAATTACTTCATTAGAATCATAACTATAAGCAAGAATAGATGGTGAAGTATTCGGAACTTAAGATACTCAATTTACTGGGTTCACTTCTTCTGATTGTAGAACTGTGAAACTTCAATGTTATTATCTTTACAACCAGGTATACTACCACGTCCCAAATGACATAGGACTGGACTGTTTTTTAATGAATAACCATTATTTTAATGAATTATCAGCCTATAATCCATTATACAGATTATAATGGATTTTATATGCGTTTGGTAACCATTATAATAATTGCTTATTTTAATCATAATTGAAAAAATCAATTATTTCCATAAACAGGAAAAATTTGTTTTAAAAATTTATTATAATCAATTATTTTTGTAAGGAATTCAAATTGAATTTTTTCTTCTTATTTTTCTCTAAAATATCAAGAGAGAGACAAGAAAATAATATTGGACTAAAAAAATATCCTAAATCATTGTTCTTTCCTCTCCTTTTTGAGATCACCATTCTAAGATAATCAATTATCTAAAAAAAATATTTGGATTTTTTTTTTATAATGCTTATATCAAAATCATTTATCAATTTATGATTATCTATAATCATAAATTTTATCAAACAAGGCCATAGTGTAAGGTTGTATATGTGACTACCTTCTCACTTCATATAGTAAGAGTCTGAGTTGCTTGATGGCATGTATATTTTACTAAGGTTCTTTTTGAAGATCATGAATTTCTTTTCTGCTACGATAGGTGTATGTTATTGCCGTAAAGGTTACAATTTTCAGTGCAAGTTCATTTATTAGTTCAGAAAACATGTGATTCTTTCGTTTTCCATTCCTCTAGAATTAGTGTTGGAAGTCATTGAATGATTTGATGTATTACTTGTAGTTAAATTTGAATTCTCATACCATAACTTGAAGGTTAAGAAAAACTTTATCTTTCTGACAGGACGAAGGTTTCACATCTATCCTCAAGACACCTCCTGCTTTTGTTCTGTTACTAAAGGCTGCAGGTATTACCTTTCGGTCTATCGATAATTACTGTTTTGCTTAATGTATTTAACCTTCTTGGTTGTCAGTGTCCACATATCCTGTTTTTTCTTTTTACTTATTGCAAATAGTTAACCGCCTTGGTTCAGAATTTATGAAAGAGAATTTTACGACGACAAGAAGGTGAGAGCTGAACGAAAATGTTAAATGACACCGGATATTCAATGGGAGTGCTACCACTCCCCCCCCCCAGGTGATATTTTCCAGTCCAGGTGATATTGTGTTAAATGCTTATTTTGTTTCCAGTCCAGGTGATATTTTCCTGACATACGTTGTTTTTACACAATAAAGCTAAGTTAAAAGCATCGATATTTTGATAGTCATAAGATCAATAAGCTTAAAAAAGATTTGGTGCAGTCTTTCTTCTCTGTCTACTTGATATGTTATAATTATTCCTTTCAATTTTCAGAGATTGGTCAACATGATAACTAGTAATTACTTCATTAGAATCATTACGATAAGCAAGAATAGATGGTGAAGTATTCGGAACTTAAGATACTCAATTTACTGGGTTCACTTCTTCTGATTGTAGAACTGTGAAACTTCAATGTTATTGTCTTTACAACCAGGTATACTACCACGTCCCAAATGACATAGGGACTGTTTGGTAACCATTATTTTAATGAATTATCAGCCCATAAGCCATTATTTTAATGAATTATCAGCCCCTAATCCATTATACAGATTATAATGGATTTTATATGCGTTTGGTAACCATTATAATAATTGCTTATTTTAATCATAATTGAAAAAATCAATTATTACCATAAACAGGAAAAATTTGTTTTAAAAATTTATTATAATCAATTATTTTTGTAAGGAATTCAAATTGAATTTTTTCTTCTTATTTTCTCTAAACTATCAAGAGAGAGACAAGAAAACAATATAGGACTAAAAAAATATCCTAAATCATTGTTCTTTCCTCTCCTTTTTGAGATCACCATTCTAAGATAATCAATTATCTAAAAAAAATATTTGGATTTTTTTTTTTATAATGCTTATATCAAATATCTAATATTTCCATACAGTAAGAGTCTGAGTTGATTGATGGCATGTATATCTTACTAAGGTTCTTTTTGAAGATCATGAAATTTTTTTCTGCTACGATAGGTGTATGTTACTGCCGTAAAGGTTACAGTTTTCAGTGAAAGTTCATTTATTAGTTCAGAAAACATGTGATTCTTTCGTTTTCCGTTCCTCTAGAATTAGTGTTGGAAGTCATTGAATGATTTGATGTATTACTTGTAGTTAAAATTGAATTCTCATACCATAACTTGAAGATTAAGGAAAACTTTATTTTTCTGACAGGACGAAGGTTTCACATCTATCCTCAAGATTCCTCCTGCTTTTGTTCTGTTCCTAAAGGCTGCAGGTATTACCTTTTTGTCTATCGATAATTACTATTTTGTTTAATGTATTTAACCTTCCTGGTTGTCAGTGTCCACATATCCTGTTTTTTCTTTTTACTTATTGCAAATAGTTAACTACCTTGGTTCAGAATTTATGAAAGAGAATTTGACGACGAGAAAAAGGTGAGAGCTGAACGAAAATGTTAAATGACACCGGATATTCACCCCCCTTCTGTTATTATGTCATGGTCAGCAATCCAAGGAGCAGGCATTTTCGAGACACATGGTATAGAGGCTGCCAAGAAGATAATTCGGCGTGATAGCGACCATCCAAAGTAAGAATGATGTAAACTTATTTGAGTAAAGATGTATAGATATCATGTTTACACTTAATTGAATAACTGCCCGTTATATATCGGAGATACCGTGATGGCTATATGGTGACTAACAAATTCCAGGTTTTTAAATGTATATCAGGTGACTGTAGGAGTTTCATTTTTGCATACTACGATCCCATCACTGAGTTCTTGTGCTGTTTGTAAGTGAACTATGACTTTGATGGTGCACAATAGAAGCTACACTGATGTGAGGATGTGAGTGTTCTGGTACTCGAGGACCTATGCTTTATGGGTTTTTACTCTCTATAAGAGCTTGTTGGATTTCTATGGTCTTTAAACTGATGTAGCTGGATGATTCCTTGCAGGAAATAACCAATAACAATTACAGAGGTATGTATTTTTATTCATTTATTTTACATTTTCAAACAGGTCTATATGCAGATATACATTATTACTACATTAATACTAGACTAGATAACTTAGAAGTTGAAGCAATGATTTTCCTAAACTACATTAATACTGAGCATTCTTTGAGGTTCACTTATACACCTGGAGCAATGATTGTCCCCTTGCTACAACCAAGCTGAACTTACACAAGCCTTTTGTTGGCACGCAGTAGTTGAAGCCTATAGGTGCACTTTTTGAAACCAACTTAGGAGCCTGTGACTTGTATGCTCTCTTTATATAAGCATCAGCAGAACTGCTTATCAATTCTTCTTAATATAAAGAAGAATGATTTTCCTGATGTGGCGGCTCCATAAGAAGTTTTAACTCTTTTGGCTGATGTGTCATTGCCATATTAGATTTGAAGAGAGCCAGAAAATTTGAAAGGGAACGACCGTTCGTAGCGTTGTCCGGAAAAGACACATTCTAGAACCTTTTCTCTTTGTTCTGAAGAGTTCTGTCGAAAGGTTGCAACTTATCGTTCACTGACTTTTATATATGACCCATCAAACTGATTCAAAGCCGGCATTCAAACTTCGAAGCCAGTGTTCTGTACACAATTTCATTGTTGCTTTGGTGTTCATAAATTTCGTTGTGGATTTAGTGTTCGGAAAAATTTCATGAGGATGGAAAGTAAAGCATTCTCTCAACTGATTCAAGGCCCGCCTAAAAACGAGTGAAGTTCGTTGTTGAATTGGTGCTCATAAAAAGTTCATGAGGATGGAAAGTAAAGCATGCTTTCATGATCGTGAAAGTGTTTGATGAAATTCAGATAGGTACATTATTTAGAAACTATTAAACTTCTTTTTCATTTGTTATTAGAATATATTGCTTTGGGTCTAGTGCGATGTCCATTTGAGGATATCCAGCAATCGATTATTAAATCTATCAATTTTCCTTTACATATATGGTAAATACTAAAACGAGTCCCTTGATTTTTCACAGGATTTTTGGTACGTAACTGATAATCCAAGGGCGGGGAAGGATGAGTGTTACATACTGCATATGGATGATGTCCGTGTATCCACAGAATGAAAGCATTTGCACTCATGATTTTTTAATGTGAACCAGCAATGGTATAGTTTGTACAGGGTAGAACATTATTCTTTTACTTTTTTCTGCTTAACGATATCACTATGAGAAAATACATTGGTTGGTCTGCCTAACGTAAATGATTAAAAGAATCAGATATGTCTTCTCAAAAGGTTGCGCTGGGTTACGGTTCTTACACAAAATTTTGTATAACTAATACTATTGTCTTTCACTTTCTGAATAGTTGATGACATATTTCATGATTTAGCTATGGATGACGTTGGATCACTCCTGATGGATAATTATCTCTACATTGGACTCAATTATTTATAAAATATTTGAAGTGTGTATTGGAATTGGTGATTCATCTGCATTTTGGCTCGGCAATGGTCTAAGCATGGCATTTCAGGTTCAAGTTTCCTAACTTATTTTGATTTGAGGTTTCAATCTGGCAACAGGTGATGATTTGAGTTGCTCCTTTCGATTTTAAGAGGTGTTTAAAACAGGAAGTGGAAAAAAATTGCTCGTAAGTGAAAAAAAAAATGTTATCTTACATGACAGTCACTTCAAGAAAAAAAACATATATATGCTTTGGAAGTGTATAGGTGCCTAAGGGCTTGCACAGTACACGCCTCCGCATGTAGATGGCTTTTCAGTTGTTTGAATAATATATGCCGAATAGACCAAAGGTGCAAGTACATTAGACTTATGTTCATGGAAACATTTGGGTTCCTCTATGTAGTTTGTGGATACTATTAGGATAAACTTTCAACCGTGTATTTTCTTTTTCGCTGTATTTCCAATTGCTTCCTCTTCCCATCCAATGATTCCATTAAAGAAACGTGATGAACGAAGTAAAAGTAATACGTAAAATCGTTATAGATATTACTTTGAAATACAGTCCCATTGTATTAGGATGAAACATAATCGCATAGTTATTAATCTCTACTTTGATGGTTGGATTTCAAATTTACATTAATATTTAATTTCTGTGTTGTGGGGGCTTATTATAGGATAAACAATATTAGGAAAGTATAAAAAAACAAAACAAAACGAGGATTGTCTGAACTCCTTAGATGTTTGCTTAATGACACTCAATTGAAAGTAAGTACGTATTGCTTGACTGAGTATCGCTTGACACTTACTGGATTTCTTAATTGCACTTTTATTTGCATGATTTTGGAAGCACATATTCTTCCCTTTTATTTTTTATTCAAAAGATGCATATACTCGATTTGTTCAATTTAATCCCGCTCAGACAATAAACTGTCAAATTCTCTCTTGCATATACAACATGTTTGAATGAACTAAATAGTTTGAATTTATCATTTTGCTTTTGTTTTGAGGTCAACATATGAATTAATCAAGGATCGACTGCATTGCATTTTTGTAACGTTCTCTCTTTAAAATAATTGGGGTATTCATTTGTAATGAATATTATGTTTCTTTTTTTATTTATCTTTGTTTACAGTTAGTTCCGATGTCTCCTAGACGTACCATAAGGGATAACAAGACATATATAGAATTTAAAGGGAAGATTAAGTTCTGTAAGAATACGTTAGTGTTGGAGATGACAATAAGCATGTGCAATAAATACTTTACGAAGATATACCAAGTTAAAATTAGAGATGACAGTGATTGTGAGGTTTGATTTGGCAGGTTAATTGAAAATTCATCCAGAATACCGATCAGTATCATTTGTGACCGGGAGAATTTTTGCAGACCGGACTATTGCAAATCAATTTTTTGAGATGTTTAACAATATCCCTAAAGTAGTGCTTTTACAGTGCATAAACTGGACGCTGGAAAGACGTTCTTCTATAGTTTCAATAGTGTCATTGCAAGGTCAGACCTTTGAACAGGTAGCGTTTTTTCATTTTGACCACTGAACTCTAGCCCAACAAAGACTCTCGCTTCTAGAAAGCTTTGTTTTGTTCGGTTTAATATGTTTTCAAAGGGAAACTGGAAATGGATATGTTGGAAAAACATTGGTGGGAAACCGTAAGCGTTCTTTTCAATGTGAAGGAAAGCTCATGGAGGTTAAGGTTTTTGTTGGAGTGAATTTTCTAGAGCTTTCGGTAAAGAGTTGTCTGATGAGTGATGACTCCATTTTTGGAATTGCATTTTGGTTAAAACTCGCAACGGATTTAAGTTTTGGCCTTGGTAATAAGTTGAAGACATTTTTATTTCTAATCAATCTGTATCAAAGGAAAGCAAATGAAACTGGGCACGTGAAAAATACGTGATGAGAAACTTCGAGCTAAGGAACGCAAATGGTCACGACACAAATCCTTTGGAAGCATCCATCTCGCTAATCATCTCAACATCATCATTTATCGTAATTTCGATTGTTGGAATTCCTCCTGGATCTATTTCAGTACCTTGTATTTCACTCCCTGATGATTTCTTACTGTTATTGAACATGAGTTCCCTGATGATTTCTTACTGTTATTGAACATGAGTACTGGGAAAAGAAGAAAAAAAGAAGGTGACTCAGAAGACCCGATTCAGCCGCCCGTTTCTCAGACTTTCTCTCTCCGATTTTCAATTAGAATTTCATTTCATCCTATGGGAGCTTAAAATATATTCCAAAAATAGTCTTACCAAATATATTCTTACCAAAACAAATAGTCTCACAGTTAACATTATTCCAAAAATTTAATTCTTTATGTTTTGCAAATAATTTTTACAGAAATGTTTTATTTTAAGCAAATGTATTTAGACTTTCCTTAATAATTTTGTTGCTTTTTTCCTCCCAATCAACATGCATTGCCTGCTTTAACTTGAGCCGGAAACCTGAAGGAAAGAGAAGGCTTGAAATCCATCTTTCTCATTTTCTGCAATTGGTCATACCTTAATTCCACAATATCTTTCGAGAGTTCATAGCATTTAGTTGGTGAAGACGAAGATATTGTTGGATTAAGGTAAACCAAATTGTAAGAGCTGTATGGTTCTCTAAGTTGTACACATCATCAGTTATTCAGGTATGCTGATTAGTGTACGCTATCAGCATGTTGATTGATGGCCCTGTGATGTATGTTGATTAGTATCTCCGTGATGTACATCATCAGTTTGTATGATTCGGGTAAAAATCTCATGTCAATCGATTATGATGGAAGCTGTTTAATTTATAGTGTGTAACTATGTATCAGACTCTATCAGTGATTCTTGATGTTCAGTTTTTATGGTGGTTCTTTTTGGCTGCAAGGTCAAGCTATTTGTACCTTCTAATGTCTCTATGAAATCTGTAAGTGCAGCTTATGATGCAAATACAATCAATATAATATGGAGAAACTTTTCTCAACTTTCGGAAACAAAAAGCACTTCTCCTTAAGCATCCGTCTTATGTTGCCTGACGGTATATCAATGTGCGAAGCAATCTATGGTATAACTCTATTAATTGTTCTATGTGAATTATCTTCTGATACTAAGCAAAGCACTAGGTGTTGGTACTTGGCTAAGGTTGGGGGATGATATTTGTTATCTGACCTGGATTCTAATTATTTTCTATTATAGGTTTCAGCTTATTGCGTCTTTTTTTCCCTTAAGGCGTTCGCCTTTTCTGTTCCCTAGTTTTTAAATTTCGTTTCTGGGTTGGCCTCTCGTTAATTTCCACCTACTGACTTTAATGGTGGTGATTTAGAGAAGGTAATAAGGCTTTGGAATGTCTCGTTAAGTCGAAAGAGTTGTTTTTCTTGAAGCGGGCGGACCGAGATATACCAGGTAGGCTACACATTCCCGACCTTATTTGTTTGTATGTTTTCGGTTCAAATGAGGCAAAACTAGAATATACCCTTAAATGGTTATGCAGGAAGAAAGTAAACTCCTTGATAAATCTTATCTGCAAAAGCTTATTGAGGAGTCAATTCTAGCTGGTGGTGCCGCTGCTAATGCTATATGCGATTGTCAGTGCCAGATTTTCAATGTAAATTTCTTATTTGCCCAACTTTCGCGTGGGTTCATCATAGCTACTCTAAGTATAACTCACTAATTCTCCATGGACTCTACACAGCCACAGTTCTGCTCTTTAATTCCAACTTAAGGAGAGAAGCTTCTTAAAGTAGGACAACTGTCGTATCTGATAGAGATCACTTCATTGATGTGTTGAATCAACCTTCCACCTATTCCACCAATCACTCCTCCAATTACACCACCAACCTTTACCTAACATGGACTTCCTTGTATTATACACCTACTCCACCAACCTTCACCTAACATAGACTTCCTTGTTTTCTTCATTTACCTACTCTGTTATTTAATTAATGTAATTATTTAATTCTTGTAATGTTGGTTATAAATACCTCTCATTTTAGAGATAAAGAATAACAATTATTTTTGAGTTGAACCTTAAGTTTAACATGGCATCAGAGCTCCATGGTGAGTTGAGTGTTTCTTAGTAATAGTGAGTGCTTCGTTACTTCGATTGATCCTTCTTCCGTTGGCTTAAGGTTCTTGTTTTTTCTTTATACACTTATTGAAACAAGTAAGTTGTACTACTGATTTTATAATAAACTTGTTATGTTGAGTTTATGATTGTCCTTTTTTAAATCCTACTTAAACTTGTTAATCCATTTATCTTGGACTAAGTAAGTTGTACTGCTGTTTTTTGTTTCGTACAAACAGTTATCATCTTTGATCAAGATTTTTTATTGAGTTTGTTTTTATTATAAGCAAACCCCTGTTAAGTTTGATTTCATATATTTGGTTGATTTGTCAAACTTAATTTCTCTGTGCAAGAGAGAAAACTTGATTTGAATTTAAACTATTACCGTTTTTACCGTTATAGGACTTGTTCCTCTTATTCGACTACTCATATAATTTTTAGCTGCTAGGTAGAATCTAGCTGGTTTGTTTTTCACCCCCCAGAAACAGTTGTGTACACAATCAGTTCATTTGTATCTTTTTTTTTGGTCATTTGTAAAAAAAAAAAAAAAAAAACGCTTGCCAAGTTTTTCGCAAGCTGCTTGCGACCTGTATTCATACTTCATACAATTTCTTCTTTAATCGTGATAATGTCTTCCGTTAGACGTTGTGTTTACTGTGGAAGCAATTCACACTTCGTGGAGAAATGTTTCAAGAAAATTGTCTATCCCGATTGGTGGGACGCCTATAAAATACAAATAAAGATCGACCAAAGAGGGGTAGATACATATACTTCAATGATGACTACGACAACCGATACTCATTCTTCCGTGGTGGAATCTCATTCTTTGGTAAACCCGAACCTTTTCCAGCAATCAAGTAAGGTTGACGTTGCTTTACTTGCTACTGATTCTGGAAAAGATCATGGTTGGATTCTCGATTATGGTGCTACGGGTCATATGACGTTCGATGCCTCTATTTTTAAAGATCCGTTGCTACCTGCGTATACAACTATTTCCAACTCCAACGGTGTACCGTATCCGGTTACCGGAGCTGGGAGAGTTGATTTAACACCTTCCTTGTCCCTAGAACACACATTATTGGTTCCTTCTCTTTCAAATAATCTCTTGTCTGCGGCACAAGTAACCACACAGTTAACTTGTTTAGTATTAATCTACCCCACTTTCTGTCTTCTTCAGGATCTCGGCAACGGGGAGATAATTGGGCGAGGTACTAAGAGAGATGGTTTATATTACATCGACGATGTTTGTGAAGGGATATCTCTTTCAGTTAAAAGGTCTTCTTGTGCATCTAAAAATCAGATCTTACTGTGGCACCGCCGGTTAGGACATGCTTTTTTTGGATATTTGGAGCACTTGTTTCCTGATTTGTTTAAGTCTTGCAAACTGTCAGACTTTAAATGTAATACTTGCATTCTTGCGAAGAGTCATCGTACTACTTACCCAGATAGTTTCAGTAGAAGATACGTCCCATTCGATTTAGTTCATTCTGATGTCTGGGGACCTTCTCGTATTACCAGTACTTCTGGATTTCGGTGGTTTGTTATCTTCATCGATGATTGTACTCGTATGAATTGGCTCTATTTAATGAAGAATAAAAGTGATGTGTCTGATCGTTTTCACGCATTTCATAAAATGATTTAGACACAATTTTCGGATAACTTAAAGGTCCTTCGTTCTGATAATGGTGGTGAGTATGTTAATGAAGTATTACAAGGATACTTTGGAGAACATGGAATTATTCATGAAACTAGTTGCCCGTCTACGTCACAGCAAAATGGTGTGGCAAAAAGAAAAAATCGCCAGTTACTTGAAATTACTAGGGCATGCTTGATTGGGTCAAATATGAAGCCAAAATTCTGGGAAGAAGCCATTACTAGTGCAGTATATCTTCTTAATCGAGTACCAACAAGTGTTTTGAAATTTCAGACACCTTTGGACAAATTGGCTTCGTTTGTAACAATACCTTCTCATCTTAAGCTTCCTCCACGGGTATTCGGTTGTGTTGTTTTTGTACATCTGCAGAAACATCCACGTACAAAGCTAGATCCTTGTGCTATCAAATGTGTTTTTATTGGTTATCATCCATTCCAAAAGGGTTATAGGTGTTATCATCCTCAAAGTCATAAATTTTATGTTACTATGGATGTCACCTTTTCTGAGCAAGAAATGTTTTACTCATCTGATGTATCTGATTATCCTCTTCAGGGAGAGAGTGTTATTGAAGAGTTGAATTGGATGGATTTGTTTCCGACTAATAGTGAAATAAATATGGTAGCAAATGAAACAAGCATAAGTACACATCCACTGTCAGTAGTTCAAGAATTGATGATATACAAGTCATGGAGCCGGTTCAAGAGTTCGATATTCCTGTTTCCGAAGAAATTGACACCCCTTCTCTTGAAGCTCCATCTCTCTCTTCACCAATAGTACCGACATCTAATTGTCCTCTAGCCGGTGCCGATGTCCCTGAGGTAAGCATAGATTTTTCGATTAATACTAATGATACTTGTGAACTACCTGACACCGACGGGTACCAGTTTCCACTAAGGAGTAATCGTGGAGTTCCACCAGATCGTTTTTCACATGAAGTAATAAGGAAGGTGAAATACCCTATTGCGAATTACGTGTCAACTCATAGATTATCAAAAGAGGGAAAAGCGTTTGTCAGTCAAATGGCAGATGTTACTATTCCCATAACAAAAAAAGAAGCACAATCTAATCCAAAATGGGCTGGTCCTATGAAAGAGGAGATGGTGGCACATGAATAAAATGGTACATGGGATATAGTCTCACTACCAGAAGGAAAGAAACCAGTTGGCTGCAGGTGGGTATATACTATCAAGCATAATCCAGATGGCTCTATTGACAGGTATAAAGCAAGACTTGTGGCTAAAGGGTTTACCCAGACTTATGGTATTGATTATCAGGAAACGTTTGCTCCTGTTGCAAAAATCAACACTATTCGAGTATTATTGTCTTTGGCAGCAAATCTAGGCTGGCCTCTACAAAAGTATGATGTAAAAAATTCTTTTTTACATGGTGACTTGCAAGAAGAAGTCTACATGACACTACCTCCAGGTTATAATGCTCCAAACAATGCTAATGTTGTGTGTAAGTTAAAGAAGGCTTTATATGGTTTGAAACAATCTCCCAGAGCATGGTTTGGTAGATTTCGCATTGCAATGAAGAAGTTTGGGTATATACAGAGCAATGCTGATCATACCTTGTTCCTTAAAAGAGTAGGTGACAAGATAACTGCTCTTATTATCTATGTAGATGATATGGTGGTAACAGGAAATGACCCTCAAGAGATGAGTAATCTGAAAAATTGCTTGTATTCTGAGTTTGATATGAAATATTTGGGTGGACTTAAGTACTTTTTGGGTATTGAAGTTAATCGATCCAGAAAGGGAATTTTCTTGTGTCAGCGAAAATATGTGATTGATTTGTTGAAGGAAACTGGTATGACTTGTTGTCCACCAATTGGGTCTCCTATGGAACAAAATCATGGTCTTGAAGAATGTCCTGATCAAATACCAGCAGACAAAGGACAATATCAGATGTTAGTTGGTCGCTTGATTTATCTTTCTCATATAAGGCCAGATATTACTTATGTTGTAAGTGTTGTAAGGAGATTTATGCATAATCCGGGTCAGCAACACATGGATGCAGTCACCAGGATACTAAGATATTTGAAGTCCGCACCAGGAAGAGGTTTGATGTTTTCAAAACATGGACATCTTGATGTATCAGGTTACACTGACTCAGACTGGGGAGGTAAAGGTGACAGGAGAAGATCAACATCTGGGTATGTTACCTTTGTTGGAGGAAATTTAGTGACATGGAAGTCTAAGAAACAACATGTTGTTTCCTTATCCGATCAATGGTAAAAGGCATTTGTGAATTGTTATGGTTGAAAAGGCTTATGGGAGAGCTTGGTTTACCATCTGAAAAACCTATGAAGTTGTTTTGTGATAATCAGTCAGCAATCAAAATTGCAGAGAATCCGGTGCAACATGATCGAACGAAGCACGTGGAAATTGATAGGAACTTCATTTATGAGAAACTTGAAGAAAAAATTATTGAAGTACCATATGTCCGAACAACACAACAGCTGGCATATATTCTGACTAAGGCCGTATCAAATAATATATTTAACGATTCACTTGTCAAGTTGTGCATCTGTGACATATATGCACCACCTTGAGGGAGAGTGTTGAATCAACCTTCCACCTATTCCACCAATAACTCCTCCAATTACACCACCAAACTTTACCTAACATGGACTTCCTTGTATTCTACACCTACTCCACCAACCTTCACCTAACATAGACTTCCTTGTTTTCTTCATTTACCTACTCCATTATTTAATTAATGTAATTATTTAATTCTTGTAATGTTGGTTATAAATACCTCCCATTTTGGAGATAAAGAATAACAATTATTTTTGAGTTGAACCTTAAGTTTAACATGATGTAGCTTATAGGTTGATTTGATTTTAACATTGAGTTACTTATGGGTAGGGTCAGTATGATCTTCCCTGCCAGCTTGCAGATATTAATGTTGTGGGAAATCTCTTTCTTTTCTCTCTCCTCTCTCAAACCCCCTTTTTCTCCGAACTGCAAGCCTCTTCTGTTCATCGCCTCCCTGCTCAGATTTGGTATTTAAGACCAGATCTGAGCAGGATAGTGTAGTTAATGTTAGATTCAGTTTAGTTTCTTTGGGCGCCTTCCAAGCTTTTTCCTTGATTTCTTCTTTGTTCTCCTTTCACCTTTTTCCCATCTCGGCATCTCGTCTTCATCAACAAATCTTGGAGGCCGTTTGCGTCTATTGGAGGCGGTGGTGATAGAGGATCTGCTCTCCCATGTCCTTCTTCAAAGATTTCTATTGATGACTCATTTGGGGCTTCTGTTCCAATACAAAAGCGATTTCATCTGTTCCTATACAGTGATTGAGTTCATCATGAGGGTTAGATACGGGTGTTCATTGTTGAGGGTTGTTGATTTTGCTTCTGAGATTGCTTATCCATCTGCTCCCTTTTATTCTTCTTGTTTCAATCAACATAAAATCAAAATCACTGATTTTATCAACCCCATGTACTTTTTTATGTTGACGAAATCAGTGTTGACGGATTTCGTTATGGTGGATTAGTTGTGGACGTTGATGAGCTTCTGCAGTGGATTCTTAGTTTGATGGTGGAGATAGTGGCGGCGGCGGAGTTAGGGTTGTTGCTGGAAGTCTTTTCTATAGCACTTTTAGGGCTAGGGTTTCCATGTAATTTTGGGAATTTCATTTTTCCGGGAGAGGGTTTTCTATGTTGGGATCTCACAATTGTATAATGTGAGTTAGCTTTTCTTGGACCTTGTATCTATTACATTAGGTTAGGTCTTTCGTTTGTTGGGCTTCTTTCTTAGAATCATTTGTATGGGGTTTGTACTTTGTACTAACTATTCTATATAAAATTAATCTTTACCGAGCAAAAAAAAAAAATTAATGTTGTGGTCTTTCATGTAGGAATTGCAATTGCAATTTCATACATGCATCATCTGATGGACCTGACATCTGAATAGAAATGTTATCAAGCACCATAAAAGAGTTTCTACAATTTTAATTCTAGGGAGAACAACCAAGATAGAGGAGGCAAAACATTTGGTGGTGCAACTGGGTTCGGAGGACAAGGAGTGGATCGGCTATGCAGTGTAACACCCAAGAACATTATTGTTTGTGGAATGATCATGGGAGGAGTGTTGGAGCCTGGAGCATAATTGATACCGAGGAAGAAAAACAAAAATAAACCAACATGACGGTAATGATTCTTGAGATGTGAAAAACAACATAGTTTACATAAACCAAAAATCAATGGATCCTTAATACATATATAAATTAACGGATGATCATGAATTCTAAACACAAGCTCTAGATGTCAACTATAAGATTTAATTTTATAGATACGTAATTTAGGATCGTTGAACTTCATCATAATCACACGATATAATATGCAAGAATTGTTAATGGAGAATACATGGTAGTGCTAATCCGTGTTAAAATACCGATCATCTTTGTAGCAGCGGTAATACCTTGTGGAGGTCATGGTTTATCTCTCTTGACCTTAGTCGTAATGAGTTGTTAATTCCTTAGATACAATATTGATGGTTATTGTTTCCCTTTCATAGGTAGAGAGAGGACCAAGTTCCTAGGGTTTTAGAGCTTTCCTATGGGAATGAACAAACTCAAACATTTGTTCATCCACGTGGATGAACAAACTGAATTCTCCACTATGGGAAACAAAGCAAAATGAACAAATTAGGCTCCAATAGTGATTTTATTAATATAAACTAATAAGAGTTAGGTCCCACTAGTGATTTTATTTATATAAAGTATTGAGAGTTGGGTCCCACGAAATATTTAACTAATAAAAATAAATATTAAAAAATAAACCCTAAATATCTTAAACGGGTTTTGGAGAGAGAAAAGCACTGGGCGTTGTGGAGCCAGCGTTATTAGGGATAGTGTGCGCCATTACAATAAACGCGCGTCTCTTATTGGGGCTCGATGTTCAAACCATCAAATCTGTTCATTTGAACATCCATTTTCTTGGTTTGTTCATTTCATAGTGGGAGCAAAATGAACAAACTCTCCCATAGGAATTGCTCTTAATATTAACCTTAGATCTCGACCGTCCATCAAAGAAGAGATATATTAGGAATCTGACTCCTTATATAAACCAAGTTATAATATTTAAAAATATCCTAGTTATGACCAAAATTCTCACATGGGCCCAATAAAGATAATTAATCTCATAAAAATTTATCTTACAAGCATTACCAAATTTTGAAGGATTGCCTGAAGAACCTCCATTTCGATTTGATTGTCTTCTACCTTCTTCAAAAGAGTTTTTTATTGATTCAACCACGGGAGAGAAGTTTTTGAAAAGATCTTTAATTTTTCTACCATCACCTTTTGGTTTTCAACCATAACACTCATAGATTTTTTAGATCTTTTGTAGCTATTTCCAAGTTTTCAACCCTCTCATTCATTTTTTAAACCTTGATACCAGGCTGGTGCAAATAAAGTAATATGTTTTTTCTTTTGTTCAGGTTCAGCGGAAGACGAAACCTGGCTCTGAAACCAGTTGGTAAGATCACAACAGGATTCAATGGAGAAGGATATGATGATAGTTGAGAAAAAAAATCAAAATATAGGTTAACAGAGGAGCCTAACCCTCAAATTACACGAGTGCGACTTCTTTAGATAAAACAAAACACTATTTACTCCATTGATAAACCATACAATACATATAGAGATTACATGAACAGTTTCTAGATAAACATTAATAACTGACCACTAATAACATAAGTGCTCATGTTAACCCTAACTTCAATTGAACCTAAACTCTAACAAAATCCTACAAACAAGGAACTGGGAAAACCTTAATAGAAAAGTAGGAAATACCAATTGGTCCTACAAATAATATATTAGAGAGAGTCTAGTCCAATTGACCCAGTCAATTGTCTGTTTGGTCCTATTTGGTAATACAAATTATAGTTTGTTCCTAAAAATTATAATTTGGTCCTAGGGTGATGTCATGGATGATGTAAATATCATCCTATAGTGGCAGAAATACCCTTATATTATTGTTTGGTCCTAGAAAATAATTATTTGGTCCTAAGGTGACCATATAAATACAAAAATCAATAGCAAAATATCTCATTCTCGGATTTATTTTCTCTCTCTTCTTTTCTAGATCTAGTTTTTCTTTCCTCTCATTTTTCTGTGTGATGTTGATAATGATGATGGCCAAATTATTCCGTCATGATTAACGTGTTTCCTGAAAGTGAAGATTTTCTTGATAAAACACCAAGACGAAGAAAGTGATTTACGAGGAACTGACTATTAGTTAGTTGGTGATGCAGAAAGTTAAAAAATCAAGAAAGATATGAGGAAGAGACATGGAATGATAATGAGAGAAGAATGAAATGAAAGATGAAAATAAGGAAAAGAGGATCGAGATTGGTGGGTGGGCGTGGAAGAGGGGTAGGAGGAGAAGAAAGAATATAGTTTGTGTCAGGGAAAGAATTTATGAAGAAGAGTCGGTGGATGCCAAATCTTACTATTTAATGTTTATTCATTTCTCACTGCTTTAATTTCCGATTTATCGTTTTGTCTGTCTATGCTTCTTTTTGAAGACGAAAATGTTGTTGTTGTTGTTGAAGATGTCGAAGAATATGAAGATGATACTTCATTCCAGAAATGAAGTCTTGTTTGTATAAGTTTTTATATGGACTTCATTTCTGGAATGAAGTCTGTTTTTTTTAGGTTTTTATAAGGACTTCATTTCTGGAATGAAGTCTGTTTTTTAGGTTTTTATATGGACTTCATTTCTGGAATGAAGTCTGTTTTTTTAGGTTTTTATATGGACTTCATTTCTGGAATGAACTCTATTTTTTTAGGTTTTTATATGGACTTCATTTCTGGAATAAAGTCTGTTTTTTTTATGTTTTTATATGGACTTCATTTCTAGAATGAAATATGTTTTTTTATGTTTTTATATGGACTTCATTTCTGGAATGAATTGCTACAAGAAAATAAGTAAAAATTAACAAGGAATGGTACTTTTGTCTGTTTTGCTGTAGGGCTTGTAGTCCATGGATGTGCAGCCCAATATAGTGTCTAGGGTTTACTTCCTACAAGTATATATAGGACATTGTTTTATGTAACCAACTGATGATAATCAATGGAAACTCTATTTTCCTCTTTGTCTTCCTTACAATTCTCCTCAAACACGTTATCATGCCCGATGTTGTACCACAGAGCCATATGGAATCGATTGATTTTTTTTCGACATGAATGATTTCCATCAACGCTGAAATCAAAAAAGCTAAGTTGATTTTTTTTTCTTATTTTTCATGTTTTTTTGTTTTGGCATATACATTGGTTATATTAAATCTGCAACGATTATTAATTTAATTAGGATTAGAGATTATTTTGGTTAATTGTTTGTAATCAAAGAAAAAAATTTGATTTAATCGGGATTAGGGATTATTTAATTTAATTTGATTATTATTATTTTTCTTTCTCGCACTGTGTATGTATTAATCTCATCTGTAATTTGGTGGTTGGGATTTGTTGTTCATGAGAAAGAGATGGAAGAATCCCTGTATGTTCGCGAAAAAAAAAAAAACGTATGTTCGTGAAAGAGATGGAAGAAATAGATGAACAATTCGATCCGGTCCCATTCCAACTCAGAACCGGATCTAGCTGCTGTCCTGTTCCGTTCCGTTCCAGCAGAACCAAGTTCCAGTCCCGTCCTGTTCCGAACCTGTTTCACGATCCAGTTAGCCCAAGTTGCCTATCCCGTCCTGTTCCGAACCTGGTTCCGGGACATGCGTGATCAAGGTTGTTCTGGTTTTGGCTATATAATGTGGGAACCAAATTTTGAGGTACGTAACTATAACGCCAGTTTTTTTTATGCTAGGCTTATTTATTTTTATATTTAGAATATGCCTAGTTTTGTTAATTTTTGTCTTAAAATATGCCAACAGCATATAAACGGTCAATTTAAATTATTTTTATTGATCTAAATCATTAAGAATTTTGCCCTTAATGCTATTTGTTCTCTTGAATATGATATTGGATATAATTGAATGGTGTATTTTGTTTAATTGGTTGTACCAACTCAATTCCAATGTATTCATTTGGGGCTTAGAAGTACTTGAGCATCATTATTGGATACTTGATATTTTCCCAAAATATTTGAATGTTCCGTGGAATATATCCACTTGCTCGACTATTAATATGTCAATAGTTTCAAAACATACGTTCAAATAAAATCACATGTATTCCAATTTTTGTGGAAGAACTCACAAAAGATGATATGAGTCATAAAATTTTCATTTCTCTACTTCATCCATAATACTAACGAACTGGTATATGTTGAAGTATGACAACAAGAGGATTATCTTTAGTAGTATATATTCAACCTAAAGTAAGTGGTTGACATGTGTAGTGAGATTCTCTTGGCCTATTGAGATAAAGAAATTTCTCAAATTAAGCTAAATGTAGCGAAATTGAAAATGGAAAGAACCCATACGTAATGAGGGTTAGACGTACCGACTCATATAAAACATGTGAAAAGGGAGCAGTAATGACACCAAAGTATAAGTATCAATTGAACATGGGATCAGCTACAATGTAATTCTAGCTCCCATCATAAATAAAAGAGCTGGAAATGCACCTGGTCATAGGTGTTGGTATATACAATATATTGTGTATGTGTATCATAGTTACAACCAATTTCACATCAAATTTAATAGCAACAAGAACTTTTCCTGGCCAATTGACTATCTTATCGAGTGCAGCACTGCTCATTTTTTTTCAACATAGAACAAAGACGTCGCAAAATCTCTAGATGTACCAAGAGATAATCACACCTTGTTAAATTCCCAAATAACCCGTGCAAATGGATATCACGTGGAACATCAAAAATGATGAGAATGTAATTGATTGCATCTTTTATAGTCTCTAATATATTTGGAAGGAAATATATTTTTGAGAAACTAATGAGTCAATCTAGTGCAATGTAATTCACTATAATATTTGGATTATTCAATCATATTGACTCCGACGATGAAATGTTGGAAACTGACTCATACAGGCTTTGAGCATAACCATGAAGAAACTTTGGTTGTGACATGATGATTGTTTTGAAATAATTCATACAAATATCACTTTATTTGAGTGAACGAAAATGGGAAAAAGATTGACAGAATGCAAAGTGACGATATATCTCTCAATAAGTGTTTTCTAAATTACTAGATGCACAACTCCCCTTCCCATTATGCTTTTAGGTAAGAAATCATATCATTCATTTTTAAAAAGTCTTCAGTAAAACAGGATCGAGACCATCCTAAGATGCAAATGGTAAAAATCCCATATTACTAAGAAAACAAGGTGAACTTTAGAAAAATATTCATGCAGAATGTGGACCATTAAAGTGACTGATGGATCTAGTGAATGTTTTGACATTTTGGACTAGATATAGTTCCCAAGTAATTTGCGCTTGAAAACTCCTAGCACATATTACATAATGCAAAGTGCAAAGGCTAACCACCCTTGTTAATGCTAGAGAATTTACATCAAAAGGACTTGATGAATATTGCATGTTTAATAGGATCCATATATAGCATCTTATACCCAATGGTCTCGCAAAGGCTATCATCAAAGGTTACAGATGATGCCTAAGGAATAGGTTATGCGTACCAATCTACCTTTTATTGCTTTGGGGATATGCAATATTACACGCATCTTTACTTAATTCGTTTTTAGAACCCAAAATTAGTTAACCTTTTCTGCGTTCCAGTTGGTAACTGGATTTAAGCCTGACATTCGTGTTCTTACACATTTTTGGTTGCACTATATATGTGCCATTACGAATCCACATCGTACTATGATGGGTCTTCAAAAATGTTAAGTAGTTATGTTGGAAATGAGTTCCCAACAGTTATCCGCATTTTTTAAACCTTTGGCAGGAGATCTCTTACCGCTAGTTTTGTGGCTTGTCATTTTAATGAGACATTCTTCCAGTCGTTAGGGGGATATAAGAAAAAGTATTTTCTAAGGGAACGACAGGAATCGTCGTGGTGTGTTTCCACTATGTCTCATGTTGATTCTTGTACTCCACAAATGTAAATGTGAAGTGACAAAGAATAATCAATTTTAAGAATGTACACTGATGTTTCTAAAGTGACAAGATCACACATACCAGATGAAAATATTCCTGCAAGGTTAGAAATCCTCAGTATGGGGTACACCATAGACTAAGGTGTTGCAACTACACTTGGTGGAAGTGTAGTTAAGGTCGTGGCTCCATAAAGGAAGATATGGATGCCACTAGGTTCGATCAATGCTCACCTAGAAAGGAAGTAGATGAGTAAGGCACAACCTAATTTGTATCATTAATGAAATTATCTTATTTTATTGTCTCTGACTATGTCCATGAATCAATACTGGAGGACGCTCCGAAGTTTAACGATTCCAGAGAACAATGACATCCCAAGTGGATTATGAGAACACACACGAGTCAATGGAAAGATCGTGTGAGCATATTAATGATTATTATTTTCATATACAGTTGCTAAAGGAAATCTAGCACGATGATATCGAACCATGCTTCTTATTATTTGAATATCAACAATAAAGAGCATATTTAGCCTACACAATCCAGGTAGAATTTGATTCTTTGACAAATATATAGGTATTTGGTGTGGTGGTGCTAACCAACCAAGTGTAAAGCCTGTGGATATACATGATTATTTGTCACAAATCATAATGAGAAGAAAGTAGTCTTAAAGTACAAAGAGATGCCTTGTGGCGCGAGGTTTCTCACAAAGCCCTGGAATTGTTCTTTTGTAATGAACGTTATTGAGTTCTGCTACTTAGTTAGCTTGGTAATTTTCAAAAGGACTTGAAATGCAGCATATGTATGTGGTTGTTATTTTTCTCTGAAAGAATCAAGAGATAGAAGATATTTACAAAAGTGCTTGATAGACTTTTGTTTCTCAAATCAAGTAACTCTAAACCACAGAGTGCGTTTACAATTAGATAGAACGTTCACTTATAGATTGAAGCAATCAGGCGGAAGTGGTATAACCGTCTAAGTGGCTATTTGATTTGGAGGGGATAGACAAATAATTTATTCTAGGGAAAGATCGACTGAGTATTGAGCTTGTGGGATATTATTCCACCAGTCTGCATATGTCTAAAGTTTTCAGGCAATTTAATACAGACATGCATCCTGATAGCACTCCCATGATTAGTCGAGGTTCAAATGTAATTAAGTGACCATTTTGTCTAAAAAAAGATGACGAAGATGTGTTGGGAGATGAAATTATCATATCTAAGTACATTAGACGCATTGTTGTACTTAGTATAATAATGTACTTGATTAAATTTTACATCCTCAGGTAACATGTTATCTAGATATAGCTCAGCGCCAACGCAACGTCATTGTAATGGTATAATGAATGTAATCATGTACTTAAAGTTAACCATTGACATAAATTTGTTTTATCCCTATAAAGACATTAAAAGGAATGCTAATGAAAGTGCAATCTAAAAGTTGTTGATTATGAAGGAACAATAATCTCTTCTCCAACGAAAGTAATCATAGGGAGATATGGTAGATTATTTTCTAAGTCATTACCGATATTCAGTTTCGAAAAATACATGACTAAAGGAACTGTCTGGAATAACTCTGAAAGTAATCAGGGGGAGATGCCGACATCAGGGGGAGGATCTAAGGATATGATGTCGACATATTTTACTTCGAAACTAAAGCTGTGTTGTACTCTTTTTCCCTTCGATCGAGAATAGTTTTTCCCAAAGGGTTTTGTCTCTCGACAAGGTTTTTAGCGAGACAATACTAAAAACGTCAAGTATGTTGAACGTTGAAGACATAAAGATCGCCGTTGATATTACTGAAAATATCTGGATCAAAGAAATGAAATGAGATATTCTGTTAAGAAACGTAACTTCCAGAATCAACAACATTTTCTTATAAACATTCAAGTCACCAAAGTAAAGTGTGATAAACCCCTTCTGACTGCATTAGACTAACGAAAATTGTCTGACATCAGGGGGAGCATCTAATGGTGTGTTGAACTCTTTTCCTTCATCGAGGTTTCTTTTTCCAACATGGTTTTGTTACTCGGCAAGGTTTTTAATAAGACAACAACAAACACCGGGAATGTAATTTCCCATCTAAGGCTATTGTCTTTCCTACGAGGATTTTCTTCCTTAAGAGTTGTGAAGCAACTAGTCAACTTCAACAGAGCAAAGTGATCATCTGCAACGGATCACCTTTACCTGTATCTATAATGTTGTACTCTTTTCACTTCGTCAAGGTTTTATCCCACTGGGTTTTCCTTGTCAAGGTTTTAATGAGGCAACATACACACATCTAACTATGTTCTAAGTTTAGTTAATATTGTACTCTTTTTCTTTAGTTCAGTTTTGTCCCTTTGGGTTTCCGTGACGAAGTTTTAACGAGGAAATTAACTTAGACTCGTCGATCTTTCAGGATCGTATTGCATGTGATGAACTACATGTAAAATACGAAACAACATGTGAAGTATTACATGTGAAGAGTTTTACCAAGGGTTTGTCCCACTAGGGTTTTTCTTGTAAAAGTTTTAATGAAGCAATTGATTTCGGCACAAGTAATTAAGGAGAGGACGACATTTGAAGAACTATATTTGAAGCACTACATATGAAGTTCAACTGGACTACACAAGGAGGAGTGTTGTAGGGCTTGTAGCCCATGGATGTGCGGCCCAATATAGTGTCTAGGGTTTACTTCCTACAAGTATATATAGGACATTGTTGTATGTAACCAACTGATGATAATCAATGGAAACTCTATTTGCCACTTTGTCTTCCTTACAATTCTCCTCAAACATCTTTTATATTTTTAAATAAATTACTAGATTTTGTGCCCGTGCTACGCATCGGGCGGACATGAAACCATCTACCATCATTTTTTTACTTTTGATCATATTTTATTAGTTCGGTGCGGTGTGTCTTTTTGTAATCCCGTCGTGCATTTTTATTTGGTGTCGCGGGGCTTCTCCCCGCCCCGTCGCTTAGGATTTTTTATTTGGTGTGGCTTGGCTTCGCCTTGCCCCGTCCCGATGCATGCTTAGGATTTTTTATTTGGCTCGGCTTCTCCTCACTCTATCCCAATGCATGCTTGGCTCGGCTTCACCTCAGAGATTAAAGATATAGTCATGGAAATACATTGAGATCAAATGCACACAAAACTTGTCGAATGAAAATTTTCAATCAGGTGCCCAATTGTATTTTGCAATGCCTGCAAGAAAATTGCATACCGCTATTCTTGAAACAGGACTATTATATTATAGTGTATAACTCTATTATATTTACATCCGCTTCCTCTTACACATTTACTTAATTGCATACTGAAAAAATTATTTCTAGGCATGAAAAAATAAGCCTGAAGATAACTACCTCACAATATGTCGTGCGATTCATCCCTAAACCTTCTAGTAGACAACAAAGGACACCACTAATCGTCCTCCCAAGAACATCAGCAAAAAAGCACCATTTCACACAATTATATCAATCATGAAATTGATCTTTACTACAACTCAATTATGCAAGAACAAAAATATTCAACAAATCAATCAGAAGAATCTCAATTTACTTACCAACTTATTCAAAAATATGCTTGTTTCTAGTTAATCTTGTACCTCTGGTCTGTAGAGTGTAGACAGAAGAACCTTGTTGCCCCTGCATGAAAGAAAAGAGTTGGCTATTATATTGCATACCAGAGTGTGTGTTTAATGAATTTATCCAAGAACCCAAAACTACTACCACTTTTTCACTACATGTCAGAGTGGAGGTGCCATAAGAAATGACACACAATTCGAGTCACATCTTTCTCTTCCAGTGCTTGATAGAACTCACAGTGAATGGGGCCTACAACCTGGTTTACAACCATGAAATTACTACTGCAATGTCGAAAATAATTGTACAACTTGTTTAAAGAACCTAAGATGACACATATTTACAAATGTATCATAGACCTTGCCTGTAGAAACTATTTTCGCCTCAACTATCCCTTATTATTGTACTCATAATCGTATATATTTGTATGTCTGAGACCAAACATTACCGAAAGCAGAAGAGGGTCAATGCCCTAAAGTGTTGTTTTTGGTATTCTAATTACCAAAAATGTTCACTTTTTTTATAAATTCATAAAAATATTTTTTGGAATTATTTTTTCCTATTTTACCCTTGAATTAAAATTGTTATGACCATTAAGTCCTGCACATTCTATTTTTTTAGTATTATTTGGAAACCTTTTTAGAAATAGTGTAATCTTAATTAATATTTTAATTGATGAAATGTGTTCCCATTGCTAAACAGTGTGTGCACAATTCTAAAATTCTTTTTATATTTAGAATAATGTGTACCTAATTGGTTAACATTGTGTTCACAATAAGATATAATTTGTAATGTGTACCCAATGTTGTCATTGTGTTCACAATAAGGTAATTTTTAATTTTAATGAGTAATAAGAATGTGTACCCAATGTTTTCCATTGTGTTAACAATAAGGTATAATTTGGAATGTGTACCCAATGTTTCCATTGTGTTCACAACAAGGTAATTTTTAATTTTAATGAATAATAAGAATGTGTACCCAATGTTTTCCATTGTGTTCACAATAAGGTATAATTTGGAATGTATACCCAATGCTTCACATTGTGTTCACAATCAGGTAATTTTTAATTTAATGAATAATAAGAATGTGTACCCAATTTTTTCCATTGTGTTCACAATAAGGTATAATTTGGAATGTATACCCAATGCTTCACATTGTGTTCACAATAAGGTAATTTTTAATTTTAATGAATAATAAGAATGTGTACCCAATGTTTTCCATTTTGTTCACAATAAGGTATAATTTGGAATGTATACCCAATGCTTCATATTGTGTTCACAATAAGGTAATTTTTAATTTTAATGAATAATAAGAATGTGTACCCATTGTTTTACATTGTGTTCACAATAAGGTATAATGTATACCCAATGCTTCACATTATGTTCACCATAAGGTAATTTATCATTTTAATGAATAATAAGAATGCATACCCATTTTTTTCCATTGTGTTCACAATAAGGTATAATGTATACCCAATGCTTCACATTATGTTCACAATAAGGTAATTTATCATTTTAATGAATAATAAGAATGTATACCCATTTTTTTCCATTGTGTTCACAATAAGGTATAATGTATACCCAATGTTTCACATTATGTTCACAATAAGGTAATTTATCATTTTAATGAATAATAAGAATGTATACCCATTATTTTCCATTATGTTCACAATAAGATATAATTTGGTGTTCACAATAGGGAAGTCAGTTTATAATAATGTCAACCCTTTGTTCACATTACAGTATAACCCCTATAATTTAATCCGCGATAAAATAATAATCACAATAAATTAATAAATTCGCTAAATTTTTAAAATAATAACTTTTTGTTAGCTTTCTATTGGTAAAGAACGATTGACAATGAATTTCATCTGGGTTTTTCTTAACATTAAAAGAGTTCTTGTTGTTGTCGTTTCCTGATGCAATAAAAACATATTAAATATCTTTGAAGCTTTGATAGCTTCTTTAAGGGTAGGTTGCTATGCAACTACAGTTTCATCTTCGACTTCCACATCATCACTTTCGTCTATTACCATGGCACTCTCAATTATTCCTTCGTCAGTCAATCAATCTGAAATGATATCATTTTATGGGAATTTTAAAAGAAATTCAACATTCATTTCACTGTGATAATTCAATTGATTGATTTAATTTTGCAATTCTCCAGTTCCTTTATTATCTAACGCTTCACTTGGATTCTTTGATACGGTGTTATCCATTGAACGAATCTTATAATGACGAAAACAATTAGCACAATAATAAGGTGTATTGGTTCATTTTGTTGATTATTATTTTTTTAGAATTTAAAAATAATTTGTTAAACTAATTAATATATAATTTAATAATTATTAATTTATGTAATTATTTAATATCGCGATAAATTGATAAATTTTTCCGGTCCCAATGCTATTATTTTATAGGGGTTATAATGTATTGTTTTATTGAATGTGTACCCACTGATTTACATTGTGAACACAATATAGCATAAGGCATACTAATAACTATATAATGTGAACCCATTTTCCTACAATGTGCACCCATCGAACTCCACACACTCGATTCACACGCGCACCGAACTCCACACACTCGTTTCACACGTGCACCTCTTCCATCTTCTTTTAACACACTGAACTCGTTTCATTTGTTTTTATCGAATCTTCTTTTCATCGAGCTCTGCCTCTTCTCTTCCATTTTGTTGTGATAAGCATAAGAATATTATTGTTGAAAAGCTGATAGCTATGAAGATTTCACTTCAATCATTGGAGTTTCATTTTTTTCCTTCTTACTGTTTTGTTTATGGCTACGGATCCTTGTGGAGTGTTATTGTTTATTTTTTCGATTTTTCTTTTGGTCATTTTCTGTTGTTAGTTATTTCATAGGACTAAGAGTTTCTCAAAGTTGATTTTATTTTGCATTGAAGCACCATTATCTAAAACTGATGATGCTTTGATGGAGGGGTAAACCTGCATGCTTATGTTTTTAGAAAATGCACTTAAACCGTGGGCATATTGCTGATATAGAGTAATGTTTAGGATTACTGATGTCGAGCCATTTGCTCTTTTGAGAATGTTACAGCTCTATGTTACTAAGTTACACTTCCTGTCATTATTATCTACATCTTTCATCTCTAGAAATGCAATAAGTGTAAGATTTATTTAGGAGAAGTCACAGCAGCGGGAAGAAATTACTCCTACGCATACGTACATCAAGTCAGACCCATTAATAGAGTCAGACTATATTTAGGCCCTGCAAAAAATTTATATCTAGGCCAATAATTCAAGAACCCAGATGCAAACCCTGCAAAGAGCCAATATCTACACCCATATTCCATTTGTGCATTTCATACAGTTCCACTCTTAAAATCTATAATAATTTACAACTTCTCCTAAACAAGATAAAACTAACCATTTACAACCTAGAAGAAATTTTAAAGCAATATTCAAAATTAACCAACCATTATTGACAGAAAGGAAGCTGGCAAAAGCACACTTGTTGATGGATGTATGAGGGTATATAGCAAATAGTTGCAGTATGATCTGTCCATGGACAACCACGAACCTCTCAACTACTGCCAAATTAGATGATATATAAGATGCACTGCCCTTCCCAAACTCAGAAACTCTCTTGATCACATCTGCAAAAGAAAGCTGAGCTACCCGGCTTTGCTCCAATATCAAATTGAAGATGCTTATCGCAAGCCTTCCCACTTTGGTGGAAGTTTCATACCATGGAGTGTACTGTTTTGATGGTTTCCCAAGTCAATACCTGAAAAAATGAGAACCCAATACATAAATAACCATAAATTCGTATGACAATAAATAACAGAAGGTAGAAGCTTCTATATGTAAAAATCTCCAACACCAAGTTATAGAGGTATATTACTATTTATCCGTAACAGATAAATATAAAGCCGACTTACCAAGACAGATCAATATGTATCATTAACGACATCATTGCACATCCAAATTCAATACACCATTCCTTTACCGCACTGAGGTAAATTGGAACTCTGTCTACAGCTTATGCTCCAGAAACACCATTATCGGCTTATGCTCCATAAATACCACAACTATGACAGAGTACTTGAAGCATCCATTCAACATATTATCCACCATTTCCAGGAATTATTTTCGATGAGTTGAAAGCAGTTTCATCCTTTGAAAAAGAACCATTAATACTATAAGGATGACCCCTATAGTCAGCGCACCACAATAGTAAAAATAAAGAGATTTGCTTAAAGTTGGTGCTAGTCTCAGTAAGATTAAACCCAACACCAGAAATAATAATGATACAGACAAATCATACCCAACACAAATCGTACTTTAAAATTTTAAACATATATAATAAGTTCGCAAAAACAAATTCGAAGGGAAAGAGTTTCCAGCTGCTAACCTCAAGTGGGTTAGCCAGACCCTCCAGCACAACCATATCACTGGTGCATTCATTCAAACTGTTAATACAAAACAATAACTTAGTATACTCTTTTCATCTCAAAAGAATTACACAAATACTAAAGATTCAACTCAAAGAAAATAATACAATAAAAAGTCCAACAACAAGATACCTAATCTGTAAAGGGTGTGTTACAGGAATCCTTGTTCGTTTGTCATAAACTTAGACATTTTTCTTGATTTTTCAACTGGATCAGCATCCTCTATATCTTCACCTTATACAACCACATGCTCAACAACCTCATCTTTAGTGGCATTCTCAACCTCAACCTCGTCTTCTTCTCTGTCAATCAGTATCACAATAACAATTACAAACTTACAACAAATAATTCAAAATTTTATACCAAAAAAAAATCCCTAACAAAAAAAAAAATTGATTCATCTACTTACCAGATAACGCTCGGCTGGTTAATCCTCATATCTGTTTCATTCAAGAAATAAGTTTAAAAAGCTCGAATTTTACATAAAATTAGAAACCCCAACCGAAAATTTGGGGAAATCGAAAAAAAATATTATGATTTAAAATACTGTCCAGGCATCGGAGATCTCAAAATACCTTTACAACAAGATCAAATATGGGACATCATAACTCAAAATATGTCCAGCGGTTCAGACTACCAACTAATCTCTCTTCATCCACTATATTTCTTGTTCTTCTTCATGACATATTATTACTACAACAAGTTTTGACTCTGATTTGCAGAGTTGTGATGGGAAAAAAAAGATAGAACTTATTTATTTTCTGTGGATCTGAGTGATAGACACGGTGAAGGAGAAAATAGAAAATGAAGAGGCGGAGTTAGAAAGAAAGGGAGTAAATAGAGGATAAGATTAGGTTTTTGTTTCGAAGGATCTTGCGCTGCTAATCTTGAGGAAATCCTTAACGAGATTAAGGGCTCTGATGACCAGCGTGCGGTTTTCGCATGTGTGTCGTTTACTCATAGAATTGTTGTGTGTAGGCCACTGATGGTTTTAAATAGGAAGAGTTTTAGAAAGCCCATTTATTGAATCCTTGATTTGTTTTCTCAACAAATATGAGAAGATACAATAAACCTCAGAAGATATATAAATAAGAAATTTATCTTGATAGCAGAATCGAAAGGAAAATCAAGATACTCTCTGATGACAGAACCAATTACCGGATCTACTATCATCAGTCGAATCGGGATGCATCTAGTAGATCTGGTGATTTAATAATATTAATGAAAAGTTGTAACCGCAATTTCTTGAAGTAAACTAAAGAATCATCTAGCAGATCTGGTGAGTGAAGAACGTATAAGAAAGTGAAGAACAATGAGATACTGAAGAAGGTAGCAGCAGTTAGGGAATATTTCGAATATTAAGAGAGAAATATAGAACTATTGTAAATCTAGATTCGTGACAGTATGCATACCAGTTCACATAATAGGAAACGATATTATAGGTCTGGAGCCGTCTTACACCCAGTACACGTACCGGGGTAGCTATATGTCGACATCAACTTTTTGGTACGCATACCCTGTATGAATACCATAAAAAGTTTTTTGCTCGTGAACTATAAATGGTACGCATACCAAGTATACATACCGTAAAGGAATTTTTGTATTTGAAACCAGTGTGGTATCCATACCCGGTACGCAAACCATTCCAAGGGACTGAAGATGTGCAATAACATATTTTATCATCTTAGGTTCAGAGATTACTAGATATAGACTTCAGTCCCTTATTTCGAGGAACCAAAGATGTGGAATAACATATTTTATCATCTTAGATTCAGATATTACAAGATACATACTTTAGTCCCTTATTCTGAGGAACCCAGTATAAGGAATAACATATTTTACCATCTTAGGTTCAGATGCTACTAGATATAGACTTTAGTCCATTATTTCGAGGAACCGTAGATGAGGAATAACATATTTTATCATCTTAGGTTCAGAGATTACTAGATATAAAATTTAGACCTTACTCACTCGGATGAACTGAAAACGAAATATATCAGAATTGAACATCACAGTTTCAAAGATTACAAGAGTTAGACCTGAGTTTCTCGTTCGGATGAACTGAGGACGAAATATATCAGAATTGAACATCATAGGTTCAAAGATTACTAAAGTTAGATCTGAGTTTCTCGTTCGGATGAACTGAAAACGAAATATATCAAAATTGAACATCACATGTTCAAAGATTACTAGAGTTAGACCTGAGTTTCTCTTTCGGGTTAACTGAAGATGAAATATATCAGAATTGAACATCACAGGTTCAAAGATTACTAGAGTTATACCTGAGTTTCTGATTCGGATGAGCTGGAGACGAAATATATCAGAATTGAATATCACAGGCTCAAAGATTACCAGATTTCGACTTGAGTTTCTGATTCGGATGAACTGGAGACGAAATATATCAGAATTGAACATCACAGGTACAAAGATTACCTGAGTTCGACCTGAGTTTCTGATTCAGATGAACTTGAGACGAAATATATCAGAATTGAACATCATAGGTACAAAGATTACCTGAGTTAGACCAGAGTTTCTGATTCGGATGAATTGGAAACGAAATATATCAGAATTGAACATCACTTGTTCAAAGATTACCAGAGTCCGACTTGATTTTCTGATTCGGATGAACTGGAGACGAAATATATCATAATTGAACATCACAGGTTCAAAGATTACCAGAGTTATACCTGAGTTTGTGATTCAGATGAACTGGAGATGAAATATAACAGAATTGAACATCACAGGTTCAAAGATTACCAGAGTTAGACCTGAGTTTGTGATTCGGATGAACTGTAGACGAAATATATCAGAATTGAACATCACAGGTTCAAAGATTACCACAGTTAGACCCGAGTTTCTGATTCCGATGAACTGGAGATGAAATATATCAGAATTGAACATCACAGGTACAAAGATTACAACAGTTAGACCTGAGTTTCTGATTCGGATGAACTGGAGACGAAATATATCAGAATTGACCACACATGTACAAAGATTATGGGGACTGTGAAAATGACCATACTACCTTTATTAGAAATAAGTAAAGTAATTCTTACAGACTGTGAAAATGACCATATTACCCTTATTGGAAAAAGTGCAATAAACATTATGGAGAATGTGAAAATGACCATATTACCCTTATTGGAAATACATGCAATAAATATTATGGAGACTTGGAAAATGATCAAACTAGCCTTATTGAAAATAAATAAAGTGAATATTACATACTATGAAAATGACCATATTACCCTCATTGGAAATAAGTGACATAAATATTATGGAGACTACGAGCATTTTCCGTGTCCACACGTTTTAGCGGTATGTGAAAAATATAAGCTGAGCATAGTCCCTCTTTGTGGACATTACTACCAAACTTGTAAATGGCGATCAATGTATGCACCTGCAATATGGCCAACCTTGAGTTCAGATTTTTGGAATGTACCTGAGAGTGTTGCTGCGCGTATAGTATTAAATCCTCATACATGAAGAGGCAAAGGTCATCCGAAGGGAGATCGGATCAGGTGTGTCTCTGAGAAATCAAGGAAATTGAGCAAAAAGTGAGGTAGTTCTAACTGTCATCAGCCCAGTCATTATTCCACTACTTGCAAAAAAAAGTAAAAAACGTCGGATTAGTGGAAATTTATCTCTATACTGCATTTCTAGTTTATATCCTATTATTTCTCCATGATGTTTTTTAATGTGGTGGATATTGTTGTTGGAGCTTAACTATTTGATATTGCTCTACGCAACAACTGATGATATGGTAGTAACTATTTGATATGGAGTAGTAATCTAAAGAAGACAAGATATGGAGTAGTAATCTAAAGAAGACAAGGATCCTGTCCGAGCCAATACATAAAATTAAATTTCAGGACAACTCACAACTCTTTTCCCAACAAAGGAGTAGGATGACAAGGTAATTTTAATTTGAAAAGGAGATATATTTAATATTTTACTCACAAATTTCTAAAAAAATAGGTTTTTTTTTTTGAAGCATTAGAAATTTTGTTGTTGCTGTGTTCAATATTGACTAGCTCGTTACAATTAACCTGTTATTAGAAATTAAAATTCAAATAACCACATTAAAATTCAAATAACAACACAAATAAGAATACAACTTAACAAACAAAATTATTAAACAAAAAAAGAGAAAAACTTAGAATTTAATATGCAAATTCGTCACACTTCTACACCTAATACAACTTACTTTTAAGAATAATTTTTTTTTAATCAAACCACGAAAAATAAAATTAGAACTTTTTTTTTTTTTTTGGAAATCAAGTTCATTAAACTAATTAGTCAATCAGACATATAGCATGTTGAGCACTGTGTTTTACAAAGGCATAAGTGTCATGAAATATCTCGCTCAACTCATAGATCGAGGAGTTTGAGTAGAAGTTCGATGCTATCTCCTGCAATTTTGGCAACCAAACCTGCCTTAGGGAAATACATTCGAATGTACGGAAATATGAAATATAATCTACATATACATCAATCAATTCGTTGTTGCATCTCGATTGGTGATTAGTCCATTTCATTTTTAGTTCTTTCAGCAGCTTCCTGTTTTGTAACTGTATGGTACAAGTCCTCTCCTTTCGTAGTCGTGCCCATTTCATGCTTGCTAATACCCCCAGTGTAACTCCTTCCTCCTACGATGCTACTCAACATGTGAAAATTCTTTTGTCTGTAATTTGAAGTCCATCATCTGTAAAGAGTATAAGAACAAGAGAGTAATGTTGCCTAGCATTATAGTAGCAATGTACCACAGTAGTCTTGGTTGGTTGGTTGTTGTTGTATTTGCATCATTTCTAGCTGGCTGTGTGTTGGGTTTCTGTTGAGAATAATTTGTGATGGAAGTGGGTATGCCTGGTTGAGATGGTATTTGATTTGGTAGATTGTTATTTCAGGCTTGATCTGCACTGCCTTTAGACCCTTATCACACCGATGTTTCTATATATACCAGCACACTGTTACTTCTAATCTTTGTCTGACTAACTTCTCTACCCTTGTTGCTCCTATATCATCAAACCAATTGTTTATCCATTCAGTGATAGTCACATCAGATCTATTTGGCCCTCTGTATCCTATACCAAACCTAACAGCTCTGATATAAGAGCAGTGAAGGAGGAGATGTGAGACATTTTCGTCTTCCATACCACAGAAGACACATAGAGAAGATAGGTTTAGCATTCTAGCGTGCAGTTTTGTCATGACAGGTAGGATATGCACGAAACATTTCCATATGAACACTTGTATCTTGGGCATGACTTTCAAATTCCATATTTTTGTCCATATCGGATTTGAATTGGTTGTCGATACTCCCGGTGCTTCCCGAATGATCTGCTGGTACACAGACTTAACTGTTAGTTCTCCAGATTGAGAATATGGCCATACGAGTTTATCTTGATTATTTCTTGTTGTTTCCAGATCGATTGATTGGATGTTTTCCACCGCCAGAGGGTGGAAGAGTTGGTTTAGATAATCCATATTCCATTTCCTTGTTGTTTTGTCAAAAACTTCACTTACCAGTTTAAGGGTGTTTGAGATTATCGGAGCAGTTTGCTCCTTAGTCAACAAATTAGGAGTATCCGTTGGAAACCAATGGTGTTTCCAGAGAAGGATAGTGTCTCCAGTACCTATCTTCCAAATACCCTTTTTTTTCACTATTTCTAATCCAGAATTGAAGCCCTTCCATAGCCAGGAGGAGTTGAATTTAATTTTGTCAATGCTCAGAGGTGAGATGCCCATAAAGTACTTTTCTTCCATAACCTTGGTCCAAAGATCATCTGGTTGTTGTAACATGCGCCATACTGTTTTAGTGATCAGTGCTTTATTAAAGTACTCAAAATTCTTGAAACCTAGACCCCCTTCTTCTTTAGGGATGCATAATTTGACCCACTTTTTGAGACACAATCCTCTTCCATCCTCCCTAGTGTGACCCCACCAAAAATCCCTGTTACGCTTATCCATCTTCTGAGAAATTGTTTTTGGTATTTTAAAACATGTCATCTGGTATGTGGCCACAGAGTCCGCAACATGTTTAATCATTACTCCTCTTCCAGCTCCTGAGAGAAGTTTTCCAGACCAACTGGCTAGCCTCAACCTGTGTTTTTCAGCTAAGGGCGCAAAACATTGAATTTTGGATCTATGATTAAATAGTGGTACCCCTAAATACTTGTCCTCCATTTTTATTCTCCCTACTTTGAGAATTCCAATTATTTCTCTCACCTTGCTGTTACTAACATTTTTACTAAAAAATATCCCTGATTTTTCATATTTTATTAGCTGTCCAGAACCAGCACTAAACATTTCAAGAATTTTCAACAGTTTTTTTGCCTCCTTCTTGCTAGCTCTAGTGAAAATTAGGCAGTCTTCGGCAAAAAGAATATGAGATATGGTAATAGATTTTTTTTTGAAATTTATCCCTCTTATCCATTTTTTATTCTCAGCTTCAATGAGAACTCTTGACAAGCTCTCCATACAGATTATGAAAAGGTATGGGGATAGCGGGTCTCCCTGACGGATTCCACGAGAAGGTTTGAAAAAACTAGATGGTGAGCCATTTATTAAGACATCACTTGTGGTGGTGCATATGCACTGCCTGATTAATCCAATCCATTCCGTACAGAATCCTAGTTTCGCTAGCACAACTTCAAGGAAATTCCACTCAATCCTATCGAAAGCCTTTGACATATCTATCTTTAAGCTCATGTACCCTTTTTTAGTTTTTTTTGTTCTCATCGTATGAATAACTTCATGTGCTATCACAATATTATCCGTTATTTGTCTGTCAGGGACAAAAGTCGACTGATAGGGAGAGACGAATTTATCAAGGAATGGATTTATTCTGTTTGCAAGAATCTTTGAGATAATTTTGTAGATAGTATTACACAAAGAGATTGGTCTGAAATCTGCCGGAGTCTCCGGTCCTTCTTTTTTGGGAATAAGAGTAATGAAAGTTGCATTTAGCTCTCTTAGCATGTGTTTAGAATAGAAGAATTGGTGGAATAATTTAGTGACATCCTCTCCAATAAGATACCAGTTTTTTTGATAGAAGCCGTCCGGGAAACCATCCGTTCCCGGAGATTTATCCGGGTGCATATCGAAAACCACTAGTTTTATTTCTATCTCAGAAGAAGGGGTTAGGAGCTTGATATTGTCAGCATCAGAGATGCTAGAGGGTATAAGATCTATGATTTGGTCTTAGATGATTGGGTTTGTGGTTGAGGACATATTTTTGAAGTGTGTATAAAAAGTGGACTCAATATCCCCTCTATTATGGCACCATTCTCCATTTTCTTTTTTAATAGCCTCTATTCGTAATTTCTTTGCTCTATATTTAGCTGCCGAGTGAAAATAATCAGTATTTTTGTCTCCTAATCTCAGACTATTATCTGTCGCTTTTATTTTCCAAAAAGCCTCTTCAAAATTGTACCATCTTTCCAGATATTCCCATATTAGGGTTACCCTAGAGTTATTTTCTGAGAGTTTTAGAATGTTTTTAGCATGTTCAAGGGTTTTATTTATATTTTTGATATTATGTTGTATGTTTCCAAAATACTCCCTATTCCAAATTTTTATTAATTTTTTAACATTCTTCAGTTTAGAAACAAATTTGTAGGCCTGAGAGCCATCTATTTCTAAATCCCAAGCTTCCTCAATAACCTTAAAACAAGAAGGGTCTTGTAGATAAATCCCAAAGAACTTGAACGGTTTAGCTCCATCTTTCCAACACGGCGATGTTCTCAGCAGGATGGGACTATGGTCGGACCCTACTGGTGGAAGATGGTATACCATCGCACGAGGGAATAAGTCAAACCATTCCGGGTTAGAGAAAACACGGTCAAATCTGGCCTCTATAAAGTTCTTTCCTTCTCTCTTATTGGACCAAGTGAACTCATACCCTACAAAGCCCATGTCCATAAGCCCTGCTTCATCTAAAAGCTGCGTGAAAAATCTTAGTTCCTCATCACTCTTTTTTTGAAGGCAGTTTTTGGGTATACCAAAAATATTTTGGGCATACCAAGTAAGACAAAATAGGAGTGTAAATAGCAATATTAGAAGCCCCTTAACCAATTTTTTTTGGTAATGACAAATATGCCCTTTTAGGATTAGTGTTAATAGTAATGATTAGGTAAAATAAATATGATTAGTGATTAGTTTTAAGATTACTTGCCACTATCCGGGGAGTTTCCTCCTTTTTTCTCAGATTCCGTTAGAACAAAATTGAGGTCGCCTATAACCATTCATGGGAGTTCCACAGTCGCAGCTAGATTCCTAAAATAGTTCCAACTAAGATGTTTTTTAATTTTATAGGGACAACCATAAACAGCTGACATTAGCCCCATCAACGTTTCAAAGGAGAGATGTCGCTTTCCATCAAAGTTTCTAGACGAGAAACCCCCATAGTAAAGCTAGCTTTGGAAATCGCAACGGCTTCAGTTTCCGGTAACCATTCAACACAAATGAATGAGGGGCCTTAATTGATTCTCCGGGAAAAGAGAGGATTGAGTTTTTTACTACAACAGCAGTTTCTTCGCCTTGGAAGGCCTCAGCTATCTCTTCGAGCTTCTCTTCTCCGAACCTTGCATCTTGTTCCATCTCCATCTTGCATTGAAGTGCATATTTAACCTCCTGCTTAGCTTTGAGACCAAAAGTGAAGATATTCTTTTCAATTCCTTTCATTATTAGTGTACGATCTGGTTCATAATCGAGATTCCATAGGCCATGTACAATAGGTTTGGCCCTTTCTGTTTGGAGGAGTATGAAATATTTGAGTTTCTTGCACCACTGTGTATTCAACATTTTTACCAGAGCATAAAACCAGATCCAGAAATCCCACCAATAAAAAATTAACTTTTCTTTTGACTAAGAGCAACTCCAATGTAAAGGGTGAAGGTCTTAAAATAACATGACACATAGGATTTAAGACCTTCCCCACCAAGTTTTCATCTCCACCACAAGGGTAAAGGTCATAGAGATAGATGACATGACTAAGTGAGGGTAATGGAGAAAGTAGAAATAAGACTTTTTTCATGACCTTGAGTCTTAGGTCCACATCATCACTTTGTCTCTTAATTCAAATAAAAAGGTGTGGGTAAGATCTTGAAGATTGGAGATGGACTTTAGGTCAATTTTTTTATCTTTACTTATTTTTATCTTTTAACAAATAACCCACTAAAAAAAGTAATAACAAGACTTCCACCTAGAATAACCTTAATCCTTTACATTGGAGAGGCTCTAACGGGAAGAGGACCGCTGGACAGAAAGTAGAACTTAATGGCTTATACATTTGCAAACCCGTCGTAGAAAGCTTGCCTATTTCCTTGCACGAATGAGGTGAGTTTCCGAGGAATGTGTTGTCCATCAGTATTGATGTGAAAAGAGAGTAAAGACTGGGAAAGAGAGTAGAGTACCCGATTAGACCATCACTTCACACAATTGATTAAAACACGGAGAGGGAGTACACTAATTACATCCATCACTTCACACAATCGACACTAAACCTCTATCCTCTCATTCTTTCTTTCTCTCTCTCTAGTCGTTGACTACTTCGGTGTCTTTATCTGCAAAAGAAAAAGACAGGGACAGGGAGTAGAGTACCGTAGTTTAACAGGTGTACAGGATTATAATAAAAAATACAACACACCTTCTTATTGCTTATCGATCATACCATAAAGTACATGGCCATCAAGGTTACTACGTCACCCATGAAACTTTTGTTCCCGGACAAAATAAATGTATACTTTATACTTTGAAATTCCTAACCATAGTTGAATCCTTCCTCCCCTTTAAATACACCAAAAACAATCCCAAGTCCCAACTCAAATCATTGGCTCTACTTCCGTCGACATAGAAGCCCGTCCTAACAAGAACAAATGCTGTTACGACTATGATATGGTGGATAAGAGCGTCTGCAGCGGGGCGAGTAAACTTCACGACCAAAGACCAAAAAAAAAGATCATAAATGGATTTAGTATGGGTTTAGACGTAGTGGTGGACGACTAATTTTGTCAAGCGTACATATACTCTACGCTTGTTCTGTGAACGTTGATATAAATTGCGCCCCGTTCTAGCGTAGATAAAGATAACGCGCGACGTGATGCGGTGTTATAGAATACGCTTGAGGACGGGCGCACGTAAACTCAACGCTGGCGTGGTCAGATGGAGGCGTGGTAAACACTTAACCACCATCATGCGCCGCCTCATTGGTGCTGACATGAGCGTTAGGAGGCGTAAACTACACGCACCACCATCCACACCATTTTTCGCACGCATATAAATTCAAAACGCACCACCATCATTGGGCGTTCATATACTTAACGCTTGACATGAGGCGGTTATAAACTCAAAGCCTCATGAGGCGTACACTTCAGCCACGCCTGAGTCGCGCGTTTGTATACTTACCGCCCCTCCACACCATTTTTTCGCACGCGTAATTTTATACACCCAGCCGCACAATAAACAGCCACGTACATCCCACGTGTTGTTTTTTACCCTAATTTTATCCGTCGTCTTCTATTCTTTTCTACCTATTTCTTTCTACCTCCCAAAACCAGTTCGGTTAACAGTGAGCAGCAGGTACGAGAATTTTTTTTTACCGACGTTCTTGCCTACCTCAGCATCTGGGTAAAACAACAGGTAATTTTCTGTTCTTTTTTTCTGTCGATTAATTATTTGTCGATTAATTATTTGTAGGTTTAAGTTTGTTAAAATTAGGTAATTTGATATGGCTAGTATGTGGGTTAACAATTTTTTATAAATTAGTTGGTTTTTAATTTGTTTATATTACGTTCATCATGATGTTGCCCAAATTGGTTGGTTTTTATAAGTTTGCTGTGGATATAATTTGGTTATTGAAATGTCAATTTATTTTTAAATTTATAGAAACCGTTGCATAAATTTGGTTATTGAAATTTGTTCGCGTGAAATTTGAATTAACAGTTCCAGTTATTTGGTTATTGAAACAAATTCAGTATTTTGGGAATTGATATATGTTATATGAACTAGTCATATGTTTACACAAAACCACACCTTTAAATTCATATAACACAGTTGTAATTTTATTTTATTTTTATGTTTAAATTTAGGAATAACGATGGTTGGTTAATTTTAATTGAAATAGCATGTCTCTTATGTGTTTGGTAATGTGCATAGATGTTGAACCGATTCACAGCGCGGTTCAATGGTCGCGTCAAGACAAATAAGAAACAGAAATGTGTAGCCGAAGAGGATTATAACTTAATCTCTATTGATAAAATAAAGGAGGTTGATATTCCCCGTTTAGGGAGGTTTCCTATACTGCAAGATGATAAACCACACGCTACCAAGGACATCACATTTTCAGGGGAGCAACAATTGAAGTATCAACATCGTGGAAGTTTGGCAAAGGTAATTCATCACTACCAATTTATTTCCCAACACTGTCCTAGAGCTAAATATATTATCGAAAAAGCGGGATGGCAAAGTTTATTGAGCATACAATGTAGTGAAACCCAGCATTCGATGGTTGATTATATTGTTGAGCGGTTTTGGGATACAACAAACACTTTTCACTTCCCATTTGGTGAGATGGGATTCACCCCCTAGATTGGCTCATGTTGACTGGACTGAGTATTGGTGAAGGGAATGACGTTCCATACAATTCTGGGAAGTACCAATTTGAATTTGTTCATGAGCATATTTTTCCGGATATCCAAGATGTAACGACGTGTCCGAAAGCTCCTTCGTGGGTTTCAAATTCAATTACAATTAAATATTTAAGCTCTTATTTCTCAGAAGAGAAGTTGGTTGCCGCTGAAAATGATAGCACTCTGTCTCATAGAGTAGCAATAGCCTTTTTCATGTGTGTGTTGGGACATTTCTTCTTTTCGAATGCAAAGACCTACATAGATCTTTGGATGGTTAGCTGCTTTTGAAGATCTAGATATAGTGTCCACGTTTGACTGGGGTGGTGCGGCTTTTTCTAAATTGTATGCATCACCCCGTTTGTCTGGGAGGAGACAAAAGGCATTATGCGGTCCATTCCAAATCTTAGAGGTATTATCTTTATCTATTTTTTTGATCTCCCTGTCGTTCTTAATTTTTTTGAGAAGTTATTAACTTGTTGAATTATTTTGATGGAGTAGTTTTGGGGGTATGAATACCTGGTCATTTTTCGACCTGACCTTTCTCGCTTGAATGAAGAACAACTATCTGTTCTAGCTTCTAAATGGCCTGTATCTTCTAAATGGAATGTACCGAAGAATACAAATGATATTTTCCGTTGTAGGGATTTACTGAGTAAGATTACTGCTGAACAAGTGACATGGCGCCCATGGGAATCATACAGAGAAGTCCTTGCATCTGATATGGGAAGCACGGCTGTGAGGCTATCTGACTCTAGATATATATTTTCGTACATGGGCATTGTGAGTTAATAATAAAATTTTATTTTGTTAATAAGACATATTATTTAGTAAATAACATACGCCTGATATTTCTATTTGTACAGCATAACATGTACCTCGGAGAACGGTGTTGGAGGCAAAACCATTATACTTTTGCTCTTCCCATAAAACTACACACAATAATTGGTGATATTGGGAATTTTCAAGCAGAACGCCTAAAAAGGGAAGGTGAGGTCGATGCAACAGAGATAGTGCAAGTTGTCAAAGATTATGATACATATTTACAGTACTGGAGAAAGGTAACTAACTACAGAGACTATGTGACTCATCCTTGTTGGGAAGCCCAAACATATGGGTATGTCGGTGATGTGTATACAAACACAATTGATCAACCAACTGAACATGTACATATCCCTCCTCCGCACCTATTATCCCACGTAAGTGTACCAATATCCATTTTATTGTATATTTTATAATTTTGTATTTTTATAATTGTCTTATGTATTTATATTTTATTTTGACAGCATGATGCTTACACCTTATTTCAAGAAAATGCTGATTTTATTCAACAATTCCGCCAGTTTACGTTAAAACAAACTAAAGAGAGGGTGGACATTATTTTGGCGAAAGGAAGCGGAAATAGAAAGGCTGAACACTTCGAACACGGATTTGCAACAACAGTTATCTCTATTTCGTACCCCGCACAATTTCCAACCCCAACTTGGATACGGTTCGTTTTCCCAAACAATGCCACCCCAACTTTGGACAAGTATGACACAAGGATCAGGTTCTTCAGTCAATACCACTCCAAGAATGCAGATGCCTTTTATGCCACCCCGAGCCACGTCTTCGGATACGGATATGAATAATGGTTAATTTTTTTTACATCGAAGTCTATTGAGTTGCAGATGCCTATCACAGAGTGTAGTCATTTTGTAGTCCACTCAAGTCTATTGAGTTGCCAGTGTGTACATAGTGTAGTCATATCATGTCACCGGCATTCACTTTTGCTTTTTGGAAAAGATTCTATTACTAGAAAAACAGTTTATATTTTATATATTTATATTGTTCTTGGATATTGGTTATAAATTAATGATATGAGCCATTGTAATGTATCCACCACAATCTCCGTCTTCTGTTTCAGAAAGTAATGGAAGAATATGAGAATACAGCTCATTACTGCTCTTCTGTTTCTTCTTCTTCTTCTTCTTCTAATAGTAGTTTTTATTCGTCCGATGATGATGCAATAACAATTATGCAAAATAACATGGCCGTTAGTTTGGGAGTCCTGGTTTCCAATTCAAAATGGCCTCAAACTCGTATCAAAATACCTAGAGATCGTGTGGCAGGAGCAGAACTTCTTTATAGCGACTATTTTGCTCCGTTCCCAAACCAACCACCCAATGTTTTCCGAAGAAGATTTAGGATGCGTCGACAATTGTTTAACCGAATAGTCGAAGGTGTTACCAATGCCGAAAGATATTTTCTTCAAAAGCCGGATGCATGCGGAGTTTTAGGATTGAACCCTCATCAAAAAGTCACGGCATCAGTACAGATGTTAGCTTATGGATGTGCGGCAGATGCAATAGATGAGTACTTACGCATAGGAGAATCCACTGTTTTGGAAGCAACACGTAGGTTTTGTAAGACGATTGTTAATGTGTATGGGAAAGAATATTTGCGTGAACCAACGGCTGGTGATGTTGAATTGTTGCTTAAGCAGAACAAAGACCGTGGATTTCCAGGGATGCTCGGTAGCCTAGATTGCATGCACTGGAAATGGGATAAATGTCCGTCGCAGAATCGTGGGGCTTACACGGCGTATAAGGGGAGCGAAAGTATCGTCTTGGAGGCGGTGGTATCGTATGATCTATGGTTTTGGCATGCATTTTTTTGTATGCCCGGTCTAACAACGATATTAATGTTATGAATCGTTCATATGTTTTTCGAAGTCTTGTAACAGGTAAAGCACCACCAGTGAGCTACGAGGTAAACGGACATTCATATGATATTCCGTATTATCTAGGTGATGGCATCTACCCAGAGATTCCTACTATTATTATGGCCATTAAACATCCTACTTTCGGTAGGAAGAAGGTATTATTTACATCGATGCAAGAGGGGGCAAGAAAAGATGTAGAACGGGGATTTGGTGTACTACAACAACAATTCGGAATCATCAAACAACCTGCAAGAATGTGGAACCCGGATGTGCTTGCCTATATTATGAAAACCTGTATAATCTTACATAATATGATAGTCGAGGATGAGCGTCTACCCTAAGTGATCGGCCACATGTTTATGAACAACGAAGTAACCCAAAGACCCGGTTAATATATTAAGAGGCAATAGTGACGAGTTTTCCCAAATTAGAGCAAATATAACGCCGACGTGCATTGCAGAAACAAAGATGCGCATATTCGTTTGCGATGACTTGATCAAACATTTATGGTTAGAATATGGGAATGAATAATTGTATTTTGCATTTTATTTGTATCTTACCTTTCGCTAATAATAAATGGATTTATGCATTGATTGGTTAGAGTAGAATTGAATATGATATTTTTTATCTTTAACCACACCAATCCCGGTTACATCAACGAAATAATTAAAAACTGACAAAATACCTAGACGATGGATAGTCCTTACAACAATCTCAAAATGTTCATGACATGAACATTTATACTACTAATAATAACTCAGCTAATTTAAATATTATTTTAAATTACTAATATGATTTTCTATTAAGATTGGTTTCTTCTATTACGAACTATGTCCGCTCTGCGAAGTTTGAAGTACTCTTGTTGTACCTCATCCAATTTTCCGAGATCCATCATAATTATGCGAAATTCGTCGTCATCAGTTTGTTTGGCTATTTTGGCCGCTTGTTCTGCTTGTTTAGTCATAAACTCCTACTGCTCTTTGTTCCATCTTGAATTTTGATTGTGCTTGGTAATGAGTATTGAAATTTTGTTGTTCTTTAATAATTATTCCCATTAATTCCTCTTGGACATTGGATTTTTCTCTCCCTGTTTTCTTCAATCGTTTTGCTGCTTTTTTCCCCAACTGACGGAGATATGTGTTCTCTATATCACCCTTATCCGTTGAGGTACCGGTCTCATCTGGAATTGTTGTTTGCCGTCCATCCCCATCTACCTCGTTATTCTCATAACTATCCAAATCGTGCGTCGTATCGAATACAAAAGTCGATCGACGATTGTATTTTATATTTTCTATGACAATTGGGTAGCATTCTTCGTGCCTAAATTTTTTTCCATCGTTGCATTCCTTAAAACGCTTTTTAATTTCTTCAATCTGTTCATTTTCTTAAAAAAATTTTAAGTTTAGCTGCGTTTGAATATGATAAAATAATGGTTTAGCAATATGGAGAATACTTACCCTTGTTTCCGGACCCCATCCTAGATGATATTCACCATCCACTACGCCTCTTTTGCGTAAAAACAAAGACACATCTTTACTTATTTCTTGGTATCGTTTTTGCCATGAACTCCATGTCCGCTCTGGAGCATCCGGTAAATGAACTTCAATATCATCCTTGATACGAGTCCACAATGTCTCCGCTGATTGATCAGTTCCAACACCCGGATCTTGAGATATTGCTAAATAAATTTTACACATCGTTACGTCTTCAACTGTCGTAAAATTGGGACCTCGTGGTGCTCGTGCTGTTTGTTCTCTTCGTGGTGCCATTGGTAGCAATCCCTGTAAAAGTTGTAAATGATTTGATTGGAAAATGGAACCAATACTGATATATTTTCTTGTTATTGTTCTGATAGAGAGATGTGGGAATACGATGAAGGAATTCAGCTTTATATATACACGATTAAATCTTTAGAATTCCCAACGTTCCAAAAAATCTGGCAAACACAAGATTCAAAAAATTAAAACGGTCGATTTTTCTGCAAGGTTCGAAAAATCACCAACGGTATAAAAACCAGGATTATCGTAATAAAATTGAAAAAAAAAAATGTTGTGTTAACTTTATCAACGCCTCTTAGTAGGCGTGGTCTTTATCAACGTCTCTTAGTAGGCGTGGAGTTTATCAACGCCTCTTAGTGGGCGTAAACTATAATAACGCCTCTCAACAGGCGTGGACTATATAACCGCCTCACCCGCGCGCACATTTTATTAACGTCCCACTGGAGGCGTTATCTTCACCTACGCCCGATGAAGCGCACATTATAAAAACGCCCAGTTGGGGCGTACTTTTTAACTACGCCCGAGTGCGGGACGCAGACATTACCAACGCTTGACTTCAAGCGGAGACTTTACAAACGCATGTTTAGAAGCGCAGTTTATATAAACGCCCGACTAAATTTAAGTTTAGTCTTGGTCGCATACCAAATTTGGTATGGTCTTCGATTTGGCCTTTACTCCGTCCCACTACGGCTCTTCTGAGGACCAAATTTTTACTCTTGGTCGCCCATTGCAGACGCTCTAAGCAGTAGATAGATGGGCTGAAATTATATAGTTTTGGGTTGGAAAGCTTCTTGCATTTGGTCGTATTGAATATTAAAAAACCATTGTCTAAAGTGGTTTTTTTTAGTCCCATAATTTTGTGTAGTTGTTACTGCTGAACAGTTTATGCTTCTTGGTAGTTGAGTCCTTTTTTTTTTTTAAGTTCTTTTGTCTGCCAAGTTCCCAGGTAATTTAAAAGACCCACCCTTATAGATCTTGTGGTGGAAGGGTGGCCACTTTATGGTCCGCCATTGGTCCACCCCTAGACGCTCCAATTGAATTTTTCTTTCTTCATTATTGTTTTTTCTTTACGACTATGACAGGGGCATAGTCAATTTTAGAGCGACTTGTCTAGGGGCGGACCAATGGTGTACCAATCCCTTGGACGGCTGAGATCTATAGGGGGTGGGGGTTTTAGATGCAAGTGGGGCCTGCTTAATTGAATCTAATGGCCGGAAGAGATTGGTACACCATTGGTCCGCCATTTTTGGTACACCTTTAGTTTTTTCGATTTTAGAGAGAGGATCTGGGACAGTTTTTTTACATTTCCCTAGAATAGATGGAGTGTACACTGGTCAAAATAATAAGAAGAGAAAGATACGGAGTGATCCTATATACCAGATTTTAACAAGTGCATACAAAAACACAGGGAGACGGATAAAAATAAAAGATAAATAATAATACGACACACTTTCCATGATCATTCTAAAAGATAAAAACAGTGAAGCTAGTTTTCTCAGTCAGATACATAAATAGATAGAATAGATGGACGTAAGTAAGATATATGGAATAAGAACAGAAAGATATGGAGTGAGCTGTGTCGTCTTTGAGATGTTTGCGCATGTGAGATTATACATCGAAATAACTGTTATAGAGTCGGTTTTATATCCGATACCCGGTACTCATTTTATCTATAAATACCACTCATTGTAACGTAAGCTAAGAAGAAAAATATCACTGTGGTGTCTCAGAACAAAAATAATTCAATACTGTCTGAGTTTTTGTTTTCGGAATTATTATTTTTTTTTTGAAATGGCAGCATGTTCACAAAACAAAATAATTCAATACTGTCCAATGGAAATTAATTTAATCTCTTATCCTTATTTTGATACCAAAACAAAATGGCAGCATGTTCACAAAATTCAATTATCACCTCCATTGGATCCAATTCTGGAAAGCAAAATGAAAATGAAGACCGATACCCTACATATGCGACCATATATGGTGAGCAATATATACGTGGGCATCCTATTTTGATTCTCATAAGCAGGTAGTCGCTAACTTTTATACTACAGATAACGGAAGTCAACACTGTGATGAATGGTTTGCAATAGTAGAAGAAGATAGCCGGTTACGTAAAGAGTGTAGCAGGTTGGGTATATGATGTACCGTGTGTTATCTTTTCTTTATTTGTTGTTTGACGCTCCCGAGGAAGAAGATATGCTAAAAGCAACACAATACAATCAGAGTGATTAGAAAATTCACTGACCCGCAGAGTAGGTCTGAGTATGTGCGCTTCTTTGACCAATCAAATCACTACAACCCTAAACGAGAAAAAAATTTGTTTCTATTATAAACTAGTACGACCGTTTTCACCGTGGGAGGGCCGACCGAAGAAGAATCTGAAGACGGGGTTTGTCTGCGACTACTTTTGTCCCGTTTAAGAAAAGGTGATACTTTCACCCCGTTTCCGAAAAAGTGATACTTTCGCTACGTTTCGGAAAAAGTATCACTTTTTCTGAAACAGAGCGAAATTATCATTTTTTCCGAAACAGAGCGAAAGTATCACTTTTTCCGAAACAGAGTGAAAGTATCACTTTTCCTGAAACGGGATGTGAAAGTGTCACCTTTTCTTAAACGGAAAATTAGTCGATCCATAAACCAAAATATGGTTGCATTATGTGTTATGCATCCTTTGTGGTGGTTTGCATAATGGCTATGCATTCAATTTTCGAGAATTGTGCCTAAAATGAAAGTATCATTTTTCTTGAAACGGAGGGAGTACATCGTTTTATTAATTGCAACGGAAAATTAGTTGATGAATAAACCAAAATTTTGCTACATAAACTATTATGTATCCTTTATGGTGGTTTGCATAATGGATATACACTTAATTTTCTAAAATTGTGCCTAAAATGATAAATACCTCTGAATTTTTCGTAAAAACTCAAAATTTGATATTGTTGTTTGTGCTCGTTGGATAGGTTTTTTTATTAGCTTTCCAACGAGATAAAATTTGTAAAATTCCAAGGTGTGGATTTTTAGATATGTTATATTAAAGTTTGTTGTCCAATTATACCCCTTAAAAGATAAGATATACAATGAGTTATAGTAATTAGACTAAAAGGGAGGGACATTTTTGGTTTTCGACCCTAACCATTTACAATATTTTTATGTCAATTGATCACTTATATTTTACAAAAAAATGGTCATATAAAGGTCCTCTCTCGCTTCGCTCGGTCGGCCCAATAAGGAAGGATGTCACGGTATAACGGAGGTGGGTTACGGGGAATAACTTGTTTTTTTTCGTCTGCTGTGGTGTTTGGGTGACAGCGGGAGTGAATGGAGTTAATGGAAATACGATCATATAAACGTGGCACAAGTTAAGGCCATTCCTTTTTAAAACGTGGCACCAGTGAAGGCCACATAAAAAGGTAGCGCAAGATGGCACAACTTAGACCATCTAACATGACCGGGTTACACACTAGCGGATCCTCTAGGGTAAATCCGAGGCAATTTAAGTTATTATCCCTGACCGCGAATTTGTAGCAATCAACGGTTGAATCTTTTGCCAGTCATACGGATTAACGATGTGAGGGTTAAAATTAACCTTATCCTATCATACGGATAATGAATCAACATGATCACGATAAAACAACAAACACGGTCATTACTATTTATGATGCGATACCTAACTCCCTTTCGCAGGAATCACGGTCATTACTATTTATGATGCGATACCTAAAACAACAAACACGTTCATTACTATTTATGATGCGATACCTAACTCCTTTTCGTAGGAATCACGGTTACACTTAGCATGTGCAACAAGTCTTTAAACCGTTAAATGTTCATAACGAACGAGTTGTAGTCTCGTGAGGGTATACAAATAGGTATGCCCACAAAACCGAGAACTAATAACAATAATGCTGGATGTACAGGGAACAAAAACCGTGTAATATACCGTAAGATACAACGATAGGACCCACTTTACCTTTTTACTAGGGGTCATCAACTGTCCTGGTCCTCCCGAAAGTAGTACATGGCCCGAACTCGACCCTAAGATATCAAAGATTTGCCTCGGTCCTAACGGTTCCGGCCGGTTCCATAATGTGTTGGCCTGAACTGCACCCGTTTAAAGTCCCTGTACTGCGTTGGGTATATTAAAAAATCTTAAAATCTTAATTTCTTTCTCTTTTTAACTTGAATATAAATTATTTTTATAAAAATTTATTATTATTTCTTTATTAATGTACTAAATAATGATTAAATGTAAGAAAAAAATCAAAAATTAAAAAAAGTCAAAGACGAAACTTGCAAAATACCTATAATTTTGCTAAAAAGATGATTAAAAGGTTAAATAAACGGGTCCAATCGGGTAATTACCCGTCGGATCCTAAGTTGCTAATGAGTCCAACTTTAGGACCCAGAACCGGACCCAATTAGGCGGGTCCGGTTCCGGGTAGCGCGTAAAGGGTACCCATTGACAGCCCTACTTTTTACCATCTAAATGCTCGAGCAGCTTCTCTAGCGGACGTCAGATTCCCTCACTGGATTTTACCCGATATAAAGTGCGATAGGTGTAGCATCACACAACTAATAAGAACAGAGGGAAAGAAAACGTGAAGCTACCTATGTCAGTTTATACAGTGAGTGAGAAGCAACAAAATGAGAAAAATAAGGAAATTCACTCTATAAAGAGTAGTCATTCGACTACTCACTGACTTTTTGTCTCGGGTGTTATAGAAAAAGCAGCAATGCTAGGTCTACCGGGTAGAGATCCCGCAGCAAACACCGTGTGAGGAGAGGTGAGAGAGTGATGGACCCCACATAAGCCTTTATCCTCCCGATGTTAAGCACGCTCCCCCTCTCTGCCGCACGATCTTCTCACGGTGATTCCCACGGTCATCGTACCATCAATCTAGAAAAAGGCCCACTTCATTTGTGCAATACTTTTTCTTTCTTTTTCTTCACCTTTATAGATTTTGGTTATGGAGTTTTGGATTATGTGGCGAATTTAAGTAGATTTGGTAACAAAAGTTAAATACTTGATAGATTTACTGACGTCGGTGAGTGACTTAGCCTTTTGCTTTGTTCAACACAACAACTGGAAAAGGAAGTCCTTCGTTCGTGACTCACGACCCTTTGAGATGTCTCAAAGTACCTTTACACTAATGGTTCACTGTTTTGAATTATTGAAATGTATTTTAGAAAAAACAAATTTTTATCAAAAGTTCAAAAATAAGTGCAATGAGAGTATATAGTCACCTCATGTTTTCTCATTTGTCACTTCACCTCTGTAGTTGATCAGTCTATAGTAGAGTAGAGTTTTGTCACTTCTCCAAAACATTTTTCGAGATAAGAGTGTCTACTCACCTAATGTTTTTTCTCAGTTGTCACTTCCCAGTCTAGTAGAGTAGAAGTAGAGTTGATTAGAGTCGGTAGGTTATTAGTCTGTGGCACCCATGTAGCAGCTTCGGTGCACTCTCCAAAGGTGTGTAACGTGTGTTGGGTATGCTGACAAAAAACAAAACTAGATCACTAACTTTTCCTTCTTTATTTAGATCATTTTTTTATGGATAAATAATTATTTGAGAAAGGTGTTTGTTAAAATTTATTATAAAAATGATTATATTCCCTCCGTAACTATATTATATAGGCGGAATTTTCAATTTTCCTTGTACATTATATAGACGGAGTCCAAATTTCAAAACTATTTTTTACTTCTACTACCCCTATTTATTTGCTTGGGTATCATCATAATTAAGTGTATGTCTCTAACATTGGGAATATAATTAAGGGTAAAGCAAGAAGAAAAAAAACATACAAATTTGCAAAATCTACCAAAATTTCTTAATCTAAAAGATTTTTTCTATTCCGCCAATATATATGGTACGGAGGGAGTATTAAAATTATTTATCTATAATCATAAATTTTACCAAATAAGGCCATTACCTCTACGATGTTCAGTTGTGGTATCATGTTGCTTCCTCACTGATGAAAAAATCATTTCTTACCAATGAAGAATTTTGGATAAGGGTAGTTTAGTCATTTTCACAGTCTCCATAATATTTATTGCATTCATTTCCAATAAAGGTAATATGGTCATTTTCACAGTATTTGATATTTACTTTATTTATTTTCGATAAGGGTAGTTTAGTCTTTTCACATTCTCCATAATATTTATTGCATTTATTTCCAATAAGGGTAATATGGTCATTTTCACAGTATATGATATTTACTTTATTTATTTTCAATAAGGGTAGTTTGGTCATTTTCACAGTCTCCATAATATTTATTGCACTTTTTTCCAGTAAGGGTAATAGGGTCATTTTCACAGTCTGTAACATTTACTTTACTTATTTCCGATAAGGGTAGTATGGTTATTTTGACAGTCTATATAAAATTTATTGCACTTTTTCCCAGTAAGGGTAATATGGTCATTTTCACAGTCTGTAATATTAACTTTACTTTTTCCCTATAAGGGTAAACTGTTCATTTTCACAGTCTCCATAATATTTATTGCATTTATTTCCAATAAGGGTAATATGGTCATTTTCACAGTCTGTAATATTAACTTTATTTATTTTCGATAAAGGTAGTTTGGTCATTTTCATGGTCTGTAATATTGAATTTACTTTTTCCCGATAAGGGTAGACTAGTCATTTTCACAGTCTCCATAATATTTATTGCACTTATTTCCAATAATGGTAATATGGTCATTTTCACAGTCTGTAATATTAACTTATTTATTTTCAATAAGGGTAGTTTGGTCATTTTCACAGTCTGTAATATTAACTTTACTTTTTCCCGATAAGGGTAGTTTGGTCATTTTCACATTCTCCATAATATTTGTTGCATTTTTTTCCAATAAGGGTAATAGGGTCATTTTCACAGTCTGTAACATTTACTTTATTTATTTCCGCTAAGGGTAGTACGGTCATTTTCACAGTCTCCATAATATTTATTGAACTTTTTTCCGATAAGGGTAATATGGTCAGTTTCACAGTCTGTAATATTTACTTTATTTATTTTCAATAAGGATAGTATGGTCATTTTCACAGTCTCTATAATATTTATTGCATTTATTCCCAATAAGGGTAATATGGTCATTTTCACAGTCTGTAATATTTACTTTATTTATTTTCAATATGGGTAGTTTGGTAATTTTCACAGTCTGTAATACTAACTTTATTTATTTTCAATAAGGGTAGTTTGGTCATTTGCACAGTCTGTAATATTAACTTTACTTTTTCCCGATAAGGGTAGTTTGGTCATTTTAACAGTCTCCATAATATTTATTGCATTTTTTCCAGTAAGTATAATAGGGTCATTTTCACAGTCTGTAACATTTCATTTACTTATTTCCGATAAGGGTAGTATGGTTATTTTAACAGTCTCTATTAAATTTATTGCACTTTTTTCCAGTAAGCGTAATATGGTCATTTTCACAGTCTGTAATATTTACTTTATTTATTTTCAATAAGGGTATTATGGTCATTTTCACAGTCTCCATAATATTTATTGCATTTATTTTCAATAAGGGTAGTATGGTTATTTTCATAGTGTGTAATATTTACTTTATTTATTTTTAATAAGGGTAGTTTGGTAATTTTCACAGTCTGTAATACTAACTTTATTTATTTTCAATAAGGGCAGTTTGGTCATTTTCACAGTCTGTAATATTAACTTTACTTTTTCCCGATAAGGGTAGACAGGTTCACAATCTCCATAATATTTATTGCATTTTTTCCCAGTAATAAGGGTAATAGGGTCATGTTCAAAGTCTGTAACATTTAATTTACTTATTTCCGATAAGGGTAGTATGGTTATTTTTACAGTCTCTATAAAATTTATTGCACTTTTTCCCAGTAAGCGAAATATGGTCATTTTCACAGTCTGTAATATTAATTTATTTATTTTCCATAAGGGTAGTGTGGTCATTTTCACAGTCTCCATAATATTTATTTCATTTATTTCCAATAAGGGTAATATGGTCATTTTCACAGTCTGTAATATTTACTTTATTTATTTTCAATAAGGGTAGTTTGGTAATTTTCACAGTCTGTAATATTAACTTTATTTATTTTCAATAAGGGTAGTTTGGTCATTTTCACAGTCTGTAATATTAACTTTACTTTTTCCCTATAAGGGTAGACTGGTCATTTTCACAGTCTCCATAATATTTATTGCACTTATTTTCAATAATGGTAATATGGTCATTTTCACAGTCTGTAATATTTACTTTATTTATTTTCGATAAGGGTAGTATTGTCATTTTCACAGTCTCCGTAATATTTATTGAACTTTTTTCCAATAAGGGTAATATGGTCAATTTCACAGTCTGTAATATATACTTTATTTATTTTCAATAAGGGTAGTATGGTCATAGAACCCGTGATTTCGTAATTTTTGAACCCGTGATGTTCAATTCTGATATATTTTGTCTTCAGTTCATCCGAAAGAAAAACTCAAGTCTAACTCTAGTAAACTTTGAACCTGTGATGTTCAATTCTGATATATTTTGTCTTCAATTCATCCGCACGAGAAACTAAGGTTTAATTCTAGTAATTTTTGAACCTGTGATGTTCAATTATGATATATTTAGTCTTCAGTTCATCCGCACAAGAAACTCAGGTCTGACTCTAGTAATTTTTGAACTACTGATGTTCAATTCTGATATATTTCGTCTCCAGTTCATCCGGACGAGAAACTCAGGTCTAACTATAGTAATCTTTGAACCTGTGATGTTCAATTATGATATATTTCGTTTCCAGTTCGTCTGTAAGAGAAACTCAGGTCTAACTCTAGTAATCTTTGAACCTGTGATGATCAATTCTGATATATTTCGTCTCCAGTTCATCCGAAAGAGAAAATCAGATTTAATTCTAGTAATTTTTGAACCTGTGATGTTCAATTCTGATATATTTAGTCTTCAGTTCATCCGAACTAGAAACTCATGTCCAATTCTAGTAATCTTTGAACCTGTGATATTCAATTCTGATATATTTTGTCTTCAGTTCATCCGCACGAGTAACTCAGGTTTAATTCTAGTAATTTTTGAATCTGTGATGTTCAATTCTGATATATTTAGTCTTCGGTTCATCCGAACGAGAAACTCAGGTCTAACTCTAGTAATCTTTGAACCTGTGATGTTCAATTCTAATATATTTCGTCTCCAGTTCATCCGAAAGAGAAACTCATGTCTAACTCTAGTAAACCTGGGATGTTCATTTCTGATATATTTAGTCTTCAGTTCCTCCGAATGAGAAACTCATGTCCAACTCTAGTAATCTTTGAACCTGTGATGTTCAATTCTGATATATTTTGTCTTCAGTTCATCCGCATAAGAAACTCAGGTTTAATTCTAGTAATTTTTGAACCTGTGATGTTCAATTCTGATATATATTTAGTCTTCAGTTCATCCGAACTAGAAACTCAGGTCTAACTCTAATAATCTTTGAACCTGTGATATTCAATTCTGATATATTTTGTCTTTAGTTCATCCGCACGAGAAACTCAGGTTTAATTCTAGTAATTTTTGAACCTGTGATTTTCAATTCTGATATATTTCGACTCTAATTCATCCGAAAGAGAAATTATCCTTTCGGTTTCTATGGATTTCCACGGATTCTTATATAATTTTTACCTCACACGAATTTCCACGGATTCTATGGATTTATTCGATTATCTACATATTCTCATGAATTTCAATCCCAAATTATCCTCATGTTGTTTATCTGTCCAACAAAAAGCTGAAGTATCTGATCCGATGAGTATAGTAGTCCACTCCCGGCCAGGTTTCGATCTCGGAGCCACTTTCTTTCTCGAAATTGATGAAATTAGGGTTTCTTTAAGGTTGTGGAGAATATTTTGATGGAATCTAACCTATAAATGGTTGGATTCATCGTTCTTACAGAGTTTCCGACTTATAGTAGTCAACTCCAGGCCAGGTTTCGATTTCAGAGCCAATTTTTTTCTCGAAATTAATGAAATTAGGGTATGTTTAAGGTTTCGGTGAATATTTCGATGAAATTAATCTTATTTCTTCCTTTTGCCCTCATGAGGTCTTTTAGTTTCATTTTATGGTATTATTTCACCTTTTTAATAAGGTTTTAGAGAATATTTTGATGGAATCTTAATTATAGATGGTTTGATTCATTGTTCTTACGGAGTTTCCGACTTATAGTAGTCCACTCCCGGCCATGTTTCGATCTCGGAACCACTTTCTTTCTCGAAGTTGATGAAATTAGAGTTTGTTTAAGGTTTTGGAGAATATTTTGATGGAATCTTACTTATAAATGGTTGGATTCACCGTTCTTACGGAGTTTCCGACTTATAGCAGTCAACTCCAGGCCAAGTTTCGATTTCGGAGCCAACTTCTTTCTCGAAGTTGACGAAATTATGATCTGTTTAAGGTTGCGGAGAATATTTCGATGAAATTGATCTTATTTCTTCTTTTTGCCTTCACGAGGTCTTATTGTTTCATTATATGGTCTTATTTGGTTTCTTTAATAAGGTTTTGGAGAATATTTTGATGGAATCTTAATTGTAGATGGTTTGATTCATCGTTCTTACGGAGTTTCCGACTTATAGTAGTCCACTCCCGGTCAGGTTTCGATCTCGGAGGCTCGGAGCCACTTTATTTCTTGGAGTTGACGAAATTAGGGTTTGTCTAAGATTTCTGAGAATATTCCGAAGGAATCTTACCTGAAAATGAATGAATTCATCATTCTTACGAAGTTTCCGACTTATAGTAGTCTACTCTCATCCAGGTTTCGAGTTCGTATGTCGTTATACCACATTTGAAGTTCGAATCAATATTAAGCTTCATATTTATCGATTTTGATAATGTATCACATACTAAAGATACTTCATGACCTATATGATTAGTCGAAATTACTTCATGACTTATGTGACTAGTCGAAATTCAAACCGGAAACACAAAGAGAAATCACAAAAGCACAAAGAAAACACACTTGCCTTGATCCGTATGATTTTAATTTGGCCAATGGAAAACCAGAGACTTTAAGCAAATCCGTATGATATTAACATAAACAAATCCAAACCGTTGGATCAATATGGTACCCCCAATAGATCAGGTAAGAGTCTCTCCACCAAATCCAATCCGTATGATAGATTATGCGGCAATAGAAAACCAGAGAACTTCATCCTACGAATAGATTTGCAAAATACCAAAAGCACACGGATCAGTTCCTTATCCAACGGTGCTGCCAAATTGCCGCCCAAAACATCTTGTGTGGAAAATTGGGAGGGAATTTTGGGCGCGTTAGTTTGAATCTGCTGCCCAAAATAATTTTGATTGAAATCTAGATTTTGATAGAAATTTTAAAATTGAAATCTCAATCTGAAACCCTCAAACTCTCTCCACTCTCGTTTTGATACCTAACTCTTTAGAACTGAACTCCTCGAATTTCACATCTTCGATTTCTCACCTTTCTTTCTCTGTCTCTCTATAAAATTCTCCTTCTTCCCTAGCCCTTTTCTTCGAATTTCACATCTTCAATTGATGAAAAATTGATGATTTTCTGCAAAGTGGGTTTCATTTTATGTAATTAGGGTTGATATTTTTGAACTAAGTGATGGTGTAATAGGGGAACCCTGAGATATTTTTGAATTGGGTTTTGTAAATGGAAGTAAACCTCCTTCTTGTGAAGGTTTTTTCTGTCTGGGTTCTAAATTTTGGTTACTGAAACATTGAGAGAGTTCGATGGAGAAAAATATCAAAAATTTGCCTTCTAGTTAAGTTTCTGACGTTCCATACCTCTATTTACATATGCTTATAATTTGTTTGACAAAATTACGCTTAGAATTTTCTCTCAGTTTAGGTTAGTTTATTCATGACGAGCTTTATTTGTGTTTCAGATGGAGATTGGATTTTCAATGAGATTGTTTGAGAGGGAGTTAGAATATGAATTGGAAAATTTTAGTCACCACTATTGATTTTTTTTTGGTTTTGTTTTGTTTTTTGTTCTGTGTTTAAATTAATTGAAACAAGACATACATCACAGTGTATGACTGTGTGTTGGGGCAGTGACTTCTTAGCGCTATAGTTTGCCAGTAAGTACATAAGTTTGCATAATGTGAGCTCAAGCACTCTTCTTAACATAGATTTACAGTTAAAGGTGAGTTTCATAGTCTATTCATGTTAAAAGAAATCTGTTTGCGTTGATGTGTGTATGGGTAGCTTTTTTTGTTTTCTCTGATAGCTAAATTAAGATGTAATTATCTAATTTCAAACTCCGGTGGTCAAGTTGTGTGAATTAGTATGCTATGGAGGCATTTCGATAATGGATTTTGATCTATTTATGCTAGTTTTGATTCTTAGTAGCTTCTATGAGGTTTTGTATGGTCGGTACATGAAATTTTCTAAGTTTTTAGATTTTGGGTTCTTTAAAGTTTGGATTTTTAATGGGGTTTATTGAAATTAAATTCATATCTATACTTATGATGCTGAGTATTTTGTAAGATTGATAAATTTGGTTGATTCTTAGGTTCAATTACTATCAATTTGGGGCTTATTTTGTATGTCTGGAAACATTGTTTTCTTGATTCACATGTGTTTTAGAATGGAAAACATAATTCAGAAATGAAATCAGGGGTTTATGTTAGTGTGAATCAATATTATGGGGGTGATTCGCCAAAGAACGAGTACAATGGTGGGTAGAATTTTTTTTGCTTGGGAGGATGAGTTTTCTATGTACTATTGTAAATACATTTCAAACCTCATGAACTACTACTTGAGTTATATGCATAGAGTAGTCAAGTGCAATGTCTTTTGGTATCTAGATGTTCACCCTTATTTGATCTTTATATGTAGGGATTCAGTGCTCAAGGATGATATGAAAGTTCTGCATATGTCACTTGGCAGTAAGAATGATGCGGCTGGATAAATTTTCCACGATATGGTTGCGGATTCTCACTTGGTAGTGAGAATGATGCCAGTGTGGCGCGGTACGATAGGTTCAAACCTCAAATTCATTCACTAATGAATACCACACTTCACGAAACCAGGGTTTTCATTTATTTTCCATATATATCTAAACTATTGCGATTTTCAGGTTTCAGATATGGCTTTGACGGAATCAGGTCATGAACATGTTTCTGGTGGTAGCAATGTAAGGATTCTCATTTCTCATAGGTTGATCTGGTTAATTTTTATCATAGTCAGTACTTAACCCAATCTAATGCTGTGACTTCAACTGTTGGGAGATGCCTGGACTTGTTAATTGGATTTCAAATTCTCTTGATTCCTTAGAACATACAGCAGCACTTTGTCAGAATAGTACTCTTTATCATTCCTCAAGTCACAAAAGTACTTGGGTTTTCAAAATGTATAATGAATAGTTGCAGGTTATTGGTCATAATAATGTCGAATACATAGGTCTTTGCTTCATTGGTATTCTGTGGAAAATGAAAATTAACTTTCTAGATTATGCAAGTTACAAGAGAAGAGAGCATACAAGTGGCCGCCTCCTTGGTGCCATTCAGTTTTGAAAATATATTCTTTTGTTACCCATGACTTTGCTTGGGTTACCAACCAGTTGACATGGCTTGGTGAAGTGTCCAATGGACAGAAGTAACTCACCATACTCTTTCAATCCTAAGTGCATTGTTGTCTGACTACTGCTCTAGGGTTTCTATGGATTTTAAACAAAAGTTGATTGACAAATTTTATTAACAAGTCCAGGGACAACATTTTTCTTGAAATTTTTCACTTTTATTTACTTGAAATGAATTTAACATACTGCTAGAAAAGGAATCCTATAAGGAAAAGACTTTTATAATGCTACTGAATTTGACCTAGCTAATTTGAGTTTCTTTTGTGTATGTGCCTTGATTTCTTCTATTCTAGTTAAGGTCCCTTTTTTTTACAGAGGAAGTACTCTTAGACAAAACTTTAAGAAAGAGGTCTTTCATTTCTACTTGCACTTTTGATGTATTGTTTAAGAGTTGTATTTGATTTCAGTGATGATGGTTGTCAAACTGATGGATTTATTATTTACGTGTGTTCTTCAAGGACCTGCAATTACAGGTAATGCAACTGATGTTATTGATTCAGTTGTTCTACAAACTTCAGGCATTCTCAAGGTTGATGATAGGGATTGCAATTGATATAATTGCCAGCAGTGGAGAAGGCAAGGATAAGGCAGTTATTGATTTAGTTATTCTTCGTAACTTCAGGCATTCTCAGGCTTGATATAATTGCCAGCAATTGAGAAGGCAAGGATAAGGCAGAACTTGGGTTTTACTTTTGAAATTGTTAAATCTGACTATTTAAATTTCAGATTCTAACTTGAGGGATGTGAGTTGTTGGATTTGTAAAAGAGAAATGTTAATTCAGTCGATTCATGTTCAATTTTTTCCCATTTGCGTGTCTAAACATTTGATCATGTGAACACAAGTTAAACAGGTGTATTGCAAGAGCTTGAATATATCACTCCCATTCGGTTCCATTGAACACAAGTTACTACATTTTCTTGATGAAATGTACAGAATACGTACATCCTCATCTTTACTGGAATCAGGTGTAAAGTTTCCCATGGATGTCCACATGTTGCAAGATAACACACAAAGTAATTGTAAGACCTTTTACTACCCAATATAGAGAGCCGATTCTTATCAAGTTGGAGGAGTTTATCCATAATTTCCCAAATAAGACTTGAGAATTTTAACACACATTTTTCACAGTGCTTCTCTACGTCTGTTATAATATATTTTGCATAAGAACCTTGTTCCACTGCTTCAGTTGAAGGCTTTACCATCACCACAAAAGCATCGATGAAGGAAGCGTTGGAAGATAAACAAAAGATAGGCTACATCTGACAATCTGCTGTACATATGAACATATGAAAACTTGAGGTTAACTGCAAGCTTCAAGAAATTGTTCATATCAGGTGGCCATGCAATACAAAGAAAATTATTTTATAGCTTCTACAAGTATACGATAGCATCGGATATGTAAGATCCCATAGGCGCACAGACATATCAGCGGGTTTACTAGTCCTTAGTCTACCATAAGTACGGAATGCAGATGAAATAACCTCGCCTTCATGACGTATACTAAAAATTGCCGGTGGTTTCTGGATACTCTTCAGCACCATTTCCACAGAAAAATTCTTTTTCTCTCGGCATTGTTTCAGAAATAAAGCTTATTCTTCTTCGGCATTGTAGTCGATGTCGCTTTCACTCGAATTAGCTCGAAACAAATCATCACCTTTATTCGTCTCCAGAAGTTGAGTTGGAAAACTAATACTAGAAACTTCGAAATCCACTTTGTTGGCCGAACATTCTATAGAGTCATTACTCTTGTCGAAATCCAACATATCCTAGTGATAGGCAGTAATAAAAGCAATCTGGATTAAGTATTAAAGTCTCAATCAAAATAAAACTCAAACAAGAACCCAAACCAAAGAAAACAGTTAACAAGTAACAAAATATAGCTATTTAGGTATTGCCCTTGTGGAGGATAATAAGAAGTGTGAAGAGAAATAGTTACCCAATAGTTATAGATAGTTGATTACGTGAACAAGAATTGCATGCAATTTCAGATAAGTAGATACCTCTCCAATCTCCATCCTTTTTTTTTCCTCTGTTCTTCTTGGTGGACTAAACTATTGTGCGTGGTGGACTAATTTTACTAACAAGGTGGACTAAACTTGAGGTTAACTGCAAGCTGGGAAATGGTGATTTAGTGGAGGCGAAAGGAAAAGCTATGATAGCCATACAAAACAGAAAAGGTATGCGACTAATCAGAGATGTTTTTCTAGTTCCCAACCTAAAAGCTAATTTACTAAGTGTTGGTCAGATTTGATAATGGATTTTACTTCACATGGGACAAGAAAAATAGCAATTGAGACAGAAATTAGCCAAGGCTCACAATTGGATTCGGCAAAGCCGCAACAACAGCAGCAAAAACAACACAAAAGCTTCTCCAAATATCCAACACAAAGATAGATGAGCCGAAAGTAGAAGATGCAGAAGCAAAGAAGAATGATTAATTTGTTGAGCATACACATGTTTATACATCATTTGCAAGGAAGAACATATAGACATAACAAGGAGCCATAGTTATTAAGTAATTGAATCATATTATTTTGCTCAGGTGATCACTTTTTATTAAAAAAACATCTGGGCGTACTCTTTTTTCTTATTTTGTTGGAAATGTTTTCCTCAATCTTCTGTGATCAAAAACCAAAAAACGACTTCTAAATGGTTTCTATTTGGAGTTCACGATTAGCAAGGCATCATTTTAGTTGGGCGTACTCTTTTTTCTTATCACATTAAAAACTGAAATTGAAAAAGTTCAAAACAACTTTAACAATCAATAAAATTGGGTTTTATATAAAACTGAAATTGAAAGGGTTCACAGAATCCCCAAATATTCCTTTCAATAAAATTGGGTTTTATATAATGATGGAAAAAACTTTGGGTTTCAATCATCTCTTATTAATCGATGAATCAAAAATAATAACGATTGAAAACCCTAGATAGAAAATTTACCTGATTTTAATTGCAATCAATCTGAACATGCCGGTCTTTATTTTCAACTTCTAAGCACTATCAAACATTGTTAACGAACATCCATGGATGTTCTGTGACTCCAGGCTTCGAAGGAGTGGGAGAGATAGAGTTACACACGAGGAAGGAATAGGGAGTAATTTTCTTGTAATACCAGTAAAAGATAATGTGTAGGCGATGTGGCAACATTGTGGCATTAGAGTAAATATACTCTAAAATTAGACCAATTTGTTGACGAAATTACTGTACCGAACATTTTTGATAATTTCAATTGTTTTTGGTAATTCCTAAATAAAAAGAGACACTCGAGGAAATTTCCTCAGCAGAAGAAGCAAAAATCACAAATCCAGGGCATAAGGGTACCTTGGTTTATCAATGCCACTTAGCCTGACCAGGATTTACATTAAACGTGGATGTTAGAAAAAAATCTCAGCAACATGATCATATTTTCTATCCATAGCTTCCATCAGCTGCTAAATGCTAATACGGGTCATCTGATTTCATTAGATTTTAGTAATGGAACTAAAAACCCTAATTGTAAGTTCCAACAAAATACAGTTATGAGACCCGAGTGCAACTAAAGTAATGAACAAAACCAATAAAAAATCCAACTTTATTCCACAATCAATTACAAATGAACAAAACACACTATGACATACTATTTAATATTCATTGTAAGTATTGAAATCTATCTATAGCTGAGAAACATCTTCAGCAATGTTAAGATATGTGTGCTACAATGGGGATTTTAAGAACTCTCCATTCGGAAATTAGAGTAATCTCAAGATTAGTTTATTACTACAAAATTATTAGAGAATCATCTTATATAAGGCCAGACACTGAGTCATTTACAGTAAATAGAATTGATAAAGCAATAAACAAATGAGAAGCAGCAAGGTTAAGGATGGACTACCCTACGGATGAAAGCCTCAAAAATAAATTAAGCAATGAACAAATGAGAAGCAACAAGATTAAAGATAGACTACCTGTGGTACGAAGCCTTGAAAGAAGCTTAGATGTAATAAGCCTTAGCATTGTTGGTGTTAATGAGGGCGTCAAATAGATCCACTGAATAGCCATAGCCTCTTGATGACTCTGCAAATGTGCTACTCAACATCTGATGTTTCATCTCGAGACCTTATTGGGAACCCAAACTTTGCATTGGTTTACTGTGATAATGTATGAATGGAATCTAAGCCAAAACTTATCAAATTCAAAAACACAAATGCCAATCAAACATACACACAACAAATTACTTACATGATCTGCAAAAACATGAATCAAGTTGCTCACCTCGTCCAACATGAACAAAGTCTTTGACATCTTTTAAGTGGTTCTTGTCTTTCATCCAAACATTAAAAGCTCACCTGTTTGCAGCATAGCAATCGAACATAGAAACTAATAAGATTCAAAAACTAAAAACAATTCCCAGCACCCATACAGAATTACTCATAGCTAATAGACAAAATCAAATACACACCCACAGGCAACAAACAAACCTAGAATTTCAAAACCCTAGAATTACAAACACAGATAGTAAACTTTGGGCTTTTCTCTGTAACAACAAATCAAAATAAAAAAAAATAATTATGTTTTTACCTGTAGGGGAAATAGAATTGTACCTGAATTATTATTTGGGTTTTTCTCAAAACAACAATTCAAAATTCAAAATTTAGTCTTTTTTCTTGCGGATTTCTTGTGGGGGAAATTGCATTGTACCTGAAGAAGATGTGTAAACGTTGTTCGAATGATCTACAGAAAAAGGGTTTATTTGCATTGTACCTTCTTAATTCGGCTCTGTTGATCATCAAAAATCGATGGCAGCAAACTCAATTTCTCTCCCGGTTCCTCCGCTAAAGTTGAATTTTTTTTTCCTATCTCAATTTTGTAAAATCTTAAGCAAGTCGGTGTTTAATTTGGAATTTGAAAAAATATACAAAGACTTGACGGAAGTATTGTCCACCCTAGACGGTGTTACAAACGTTCTGTTAAGTATTGGTGTAAACACGGTGTAACAAATTATTTATGTTAAAATTCTGACAGAAGTGTTGTCTACCTACTTTTTTTAGGACACCGTTACTAACGGACAGTTAAATATTTGATATATCCAAATTGTAACCAAATATTAATTATTACAGCCAATAGAGTTATGCCAAGTGTCCTCACCATAGCTTCTGCATTAGAAAAGGCCTTTCTAGGCCAATAGGAAGCGAGGGTTTCATCACCGTTTAATGTGAGAGCTTTATTAGTCTATGACTTTAAGGGAGAAGATGGACCAAACAGTAAAGGCGTTTGACCAAAAGACTAAATAGACATGGGCCCACATAAAAAAAGACCAAAAGATATTTTTCCCAAAAGTAGTAAATACTTAGTAAGAAGAATTAATTGGGGGATATGAGAATTAATTGGGGGATATGAATTAATTTCCCCAACCCATGGTGTGTGCTAAGGGGTGACTTTTGGTTATGAATATACTAAAATACCCTTCCCTCAAAATCAAAAAAAAAAACTTAAAATCAAAAAACAAAATCATATCCCCCATTTCCATCTCCACTTCTTCCCTCAAAATAAAAATTAAAAACTTAAAATCAAAAATCTAAATCATATCCCTCATTTCCATCTCCACTTCTTATTAATCTTATTTAGGGGTAGTGTTTTGAAACCCAAATATTCTCCATTCCCTTTCAAATTCTAAACTCTCCCCACTCTATATCAAATTCTCTTCACCTCACTTTGAAAACGAATTTTTTTTTTATTCGGAAGTGATGAAGATCATCTTTGAAAGTGATGATGACCATGCCGAATTGATGAAGACCATGCCGGACGGGTTCGACATATGGTCTTTATCAATTCCGGCATGGTCTTAAATCACTTCCATTTTGAATTTTTCTGGCTTTAAAAAGCTTGGTACCGGCATGGTCAGTTGATATGAAGACCATGCCGGTTTTTTTCCGGATAGTTTTCATATTTATTTCCTATGCGAGGAACAATACCGGCATGGTCTTCATATCAACGACCATGCCGGCACCAAGCTTTTAAAGCCAGGAAAAATTCAAAATGGAAGTGAGGAATACCATGCCGGAATTGATGAAGACCATATGCCGAACACACAGTGATCGGCATGCCCGATAATTTCCTATCAATGCCGGTAGTCAAGTGAAAAAAATCAACATCTGGATACTTTTCATTCGTTCGGCATAGGTATTTAAGCAAAATACTATGCCGGAACAGGTAATCTCACGCTTTCGAAAAAACTATTACCATGCCGGTACCTTTTCAAAACCAGAAAAAATCAACATTCTAAGATCAAAACCAGGAAAAAAATCGTCCAACCCCGGATAGTGGCAAACAATTTATGAACATTTCCAACAATTGCCGGCATGAGTTTTTGGTTGAATACCATGCCGGCACCAAGCTTTTTCAGCTGCAACAATGGTGGATTCAAAGAAAAAAATCAATTTTTCAACCTCTTATTATCAAGAATTCTCTCATCACAATCATCTTCCCATTTTCAAAAAAAAGAAATTCCTCTCAAATATTTTTTCCCTCCTTCTACTCTCACCCAAACACAAATAAAAATACACACTAATTTATCCCCCAAATACTTAACATTTTACTAATTATACTTAATCACTAATCCTAATTAGTGGGGGCTAGATTAGGAATTAAAAAAAAAATTACATAAGGGGGTCACCCAGAATTGCTATTAGGACACCTATTTTGTCCCGTAGCTATATCCCCCAATTAATTCCCATATCCCCAATTAATTCTTCCTTAGGAAACAGAAAGTGGAACGTAACACAAACATGGATAAATCGAAGGATTTCCCTATCATTTAATTTCTATGATTGTTTAGATATATAGAGTATAATTAACTATAGCCGACGGGCTCATGTATACTCCCGATTGAAATCCCAATGGGTTCCGTTAATTTGTAACTAATTATTCTTAACTCTCTGATTCCATGCAGCATCACCGTGACCTTTTTTTTTTATCAGTAAAATGAAATTTTATTGAAGAAAGAAAGGAAAGCTGCCGCAAGAATTCATGTTACAAAACTCGATCAGGGAAGGACAAAGTATCCTCTAAAAAGAACAATACAGGCTGAAGATGGATAAGACGAAGGACTGTAACGATAAACAACAACCGAAAGGCACCTAGAAAGCTGATTAGAAATTCTTCAAGGTGGTTCGAATACGACGTTGTTTCAAGGGAAAATTAGAAAAATGCCCCATATTTCGATGCCCCATGGGAAAAATGTCCCATGAAAAAAACGTTATGGAAAAGTGCCACACCGTTAATTTTTCCATCCATACGATGTTAAATAGTCAAACATCGCACATGAGTGGGTTTATACGTGCGTGTTAAAAGACTAAATCACCCTTTATTTAAGAAGTTGACACGTGGTGTTGATTTTTTTATGGACGATGTTATTCCCAAAAAGCCGCACCTTTCTGTAACTCTGTAAATTACAAAATTGTGTAGTTAAACTGGATTTCGCCACATGTCAAAATTATCAGATGAACGACTAAAGATTAAATCTCGTATATCCTGTCCTTTCTCATTTATTAGATGCGCATCCTGTATCCCAGATTGAGCCACGTCTAAAATTGGAACATCTTATCATCAGTAAGAGAGATGAAAAATTCAAAAAAATCAGAAATACAAATGAAAAGCATTTTACCCACTAAAAGTTGTCTCTAAAAAGAGAAACATTAACATCACTACCAATGTCTAAAAGAGCACAACACTTAAAACATCCAAAAACATTAACATCACCACACAATCCTAACAAACACCAAAATCCCTAAAGATCAAACATCATAAGGAACCTTGGCCTTTCTCTGCCTTTTAGAAGAGAGCTCAGCACTGTTGAATGACTTTTTAAAGTTAACAGTCACACTTGAACCACTACCTGAACCTGCAGTGAAATTCTGTTTCACCTTTACATTGCCAGTGGAAGTCTTTGTTGCTTTCTTCTTGTGTGTCCCAGCAGCAGTTGAAGTCTTCTTTGTAGCAGCAGTTGAAGTCTTCTTTGTAGCAGCATTTGAAGTAGATGTTGATGTCTTCTTTGTAGCAGCAGCTGAAGTTGAAGTAGATTCTGCATATTTCTTCCTAATCCTCTTTGGAACTGCAGCTTTCTCCACAAATGATTGACCATCAACAATTAACACTCTGTTCTTGCTGCTTTTTTCTTAGGATTGGATCCAACTTCTCCACCTTGACAAGTAGTTCTGTTGTGATTTTCTCCACCACATCTAGTACAACATCTAGGCTTCTTCTGTTTGTCCATCTCTTTCCAAGACCTCTTCCTATTCACACAAGGTCTACCTAGATCTCTCAAGAGATCTGGATGTATGATTTTAATTTTTGCCTGTAGAAGATGAAGAAAGATAAAAGATGAAGAAAGATAGAAGATGCATCAAAGGCAGAGGATATAATTAGGGTTGGTATTCTTTACATATATATAAAAAGAATGGATAAGATAAATTAATAAAGTAGTAAAAGGAAAAAAAGAAATATAAAAAACAATAAAAATATTCTTGAAACTAAAGCTTAATCCAAATGAACAACACACCTCAGGGAAGTAAAACAAAACCCTAATTTCTGTTCAATTGCAATTTTTGAAGTAAAACTTCTTTTACAGTGAATAACACACTGATATCATTATATTACAACCAACAATGATGCTATTATGCTATTACCCTCTATTGACATATTAAAACACTAATTTTGAATTTAACATAAATCAGTACCTAACATCAGAACAATTATAATATCAGAAATCAAACAAAACTTACAGTTCATATCATGTTTATATTGTTCAGTTTCAATAAATCCTCATAGAATTAGTCTTATTCAACCTACAGAAACCCTAAATTTCAATTTTCCCCAAATCGAAAAAACCCTAAGTTTAATCAATGCATAAAACATCATGATTCAAACTGAAATTTCAGGAAACCAATTGAAACGAATAGTGGGTTTTAAAGTCTTACGTCTTATCGCGATCTCGTTCTTCTCTTTTTTGATCTTCCATTATCTCTGATTTCTTCGACCACCGTCTCTGGTTTTTTGTTGTTTTGTCTTCACGAACTAAACACCAACCTAACTAATTACTCTCCATATCAACCTCTTTATGCAATTCTAACCTCACTGAAACTGAAAGGATTAATCTCTGGATCTAGTTTCCGGATTCTCTAACCCTAATATCACTGCAGACTTTGTTGAGAGGAGAAGATAATAAAAAATGGCAATACGTGGTTACGTGTTGTCTTTTATGACCAACCAAACGTATGATATCCAAAGTCATCCGACTCATTACACGCGTCAGAAATATATGAGATCACTTTGAGGGCAAAAATGTAAATATACAGCATGACACGTGGGTTATTATCGACAGTTAAGTTTTTTCGAGATTGGCTAAACTACATCTGTACACGTGTCGGTTGGAGAAGCGATAAGGTCATATCGGGAATTTCAGCAACTGACGATATCTCATCAGAAGAGATATTGACCAGTAATATCGCAATACTGACCATATGGATGGAAAAGTTGACGGTGGGGCATTTTCCCAAAACTTTGTTTTCATGGGGCATTTTCCCTATGGGCATCGAAATATGGGGAATTTTTCCAACTATCCCTTGTTCCAATTAAGCATGAAGTCTTTGAGAGTAATGTTCTGAAACTCGGGTTGCAAATAGAGCCAATAAGCTAAAGTATGTTTTATTTTCAGAATGATCTTGTTAATGGTTCGTGACTTGTTGTCGAAAGCTCGTCGGTTTCGTTCTTTCCACAAGGACCACACTATAGCAGCTGGTAAAGCTTTGATGACGGAGGATTTCCTGGAGACGGTATTTGGACCGGGCCAAGTGCTTAGCGCGATATAGATTGAAGGAGGAAGCATCCATACGACGTTGAATTCAGCTCGAAAGAAGTTCCAAATGTGTTTTTCAATATGACAGTTAAGGAACAGATGCATGTTTGATTCCGCATCTCTTACGCAAAGATAACGATGATTGACCCAGGTACGCCATCTTTTCTTATTCAGCTCATCTTGAGTTAAGACTTTGTGTCAAGCTACAAGCCAAAGGAAGAAACCAACTTTGGATGGCCATAACTTCAACCATATTCTCTTAGGGTGGACGTGTTCTTGATGATCCAGATCTTTGTTATTAGTCTCAACTAGACAAAGATAACATTTTTTAACAGCAAAATCTCCAGCTTTTTGACCATCTTTCCATAACCTTACATCGTCATTAATGGATGAAACGGCTCCATTAGAATTAAGCAGGTGAAGTAAGGCATCCATATCACAGATGACGTTGTCGTGAACTCTTCTAGTGATTCCTAAGTTCCAGGATTCAGAGCTGCTCAAGTACATTTGACTGACAGTGTGCGTCTTCGCATTTGAAGCATTGTAGGCTGCAGGTAACTAGTTAGCTAAGGACTGCTCACCAATCCATACATCACACCAAAAACTTATCCTACTGCCATCGCCCAGTTTGAAAATACAGTTGGCTTTGAAAGCCTCCAAATGCTACATCCATAAGGATAATTCGTTTTCTTGGTGGACCAATCAGATTGCGCCATACCATACTTTTCAGTTGTACTTTTCTTCCATAAGGGATTATCCTTTGAACCAAACTTCCATAACCACAGTCTCTTCTTCTTCGTCATCTTTTTCAGTGCCTTCTTCGTCATCAAGCTCATCCTCGATATCTTGTGAATCAAAATCTAAAATCTATAGTTCAAGATTATGCTTCTTGCAAAGCTCATCAGCAAAATTTTGGTAGTCCTCATTGAGAGCTTGTTGAGCATTCTTTTCTATCTGAACAATCTTGGATTCTATATCTCGTTTATATGGTTAAAGAAACGATATCCAGGTACATTTTCAAGCTCAATTTATTCTGAATTTTCCTTTCATCTTGTCAAGTATTACTGTAATTAGCATGATGTGACAAAACCCATTGGATGAGATTCAAGATTATGAAGAAAACCTACTTAGTGAGTTAGAATCATTTGGTCAAACTTGATCGTCATTTTCTTAACCCTCTCTCTCCTCTCTCCTCTCTTCTCTTGTGAGTGGAAATGATAGAACAACCCAGCCTCCTGAACTTTTCCGGCGTCCAAGGACGGATCGGCATGGCTGATCTTTCCCCTTGGGTCTGAAATTTCTTGGGAGTGTGCTAATTGATATTCTCCGGCGTCCAAGGACGGGTCAGCGCTGATCTTTCCCCTTGGGTCTGAGTCTCATTGGTTAGTAGGGTGTGTTTTTAACTTAGATTCATTAGTTGTTTTACTACTAGTCGGATTACCTCAATCCTTACAGTTCAGCTCCTGGTTTTTTCTATGGCTACTTTGCTTAGAAGATTTGAGATCGAACAAAAATCGTTCACCTGCATCAGGAGTAATGACTCCCTTATTGACATATCGGAAAAAGGGAAGGGATACTCATGGTCAGCTTCATTAACGTTTGAATCCATCTACGTTTTAATTGGTTTTCTGCGGCATCATTATGCAAAAAAAGTAGCTCTGTACGACCAGGTGAAGTGCGTGGAACAGGAAGGGAAATGGGTTTATGAAAGACTATCCAATGTGAGTGGTGAGTATATTAGGGCCACTAGATTCCTGTTTTCGAACAATAATGGAAAGAAGAAAAGTTTCTGTTTCCCAGCCGGCCGAGAAAGATGGGGTTGGGACACTTGGGCATCTCAGTTGGAAGTGGTGGTGACAAAAAAATGCTACAACAAACAATTTCAACCAAAGCTTCAAGAGTTTCCACAACTACAGCAACAGAAAACCAACCTGATTAGCTTACATGAGAAGAACTATGCTAAGGCTGAGTCTTCAAGAAAAGCAGTCAAACAGGAAAAACTTCTTTTCTCCACAACATGGAACAAGGGACATGAGATGCAGGAAATAAAAGACTTTGGCATCATTTGCTCAACGGGAAGATGGAATCCAGGGTGGCGACTGGTAGCGAGCACGATCAAGGAGAACATGGGTTGGACGAGAAACATAAGCTTAAGACCACTAGATGCAACTCACGCAGTATTTATTGCTGAGAATGATACTCAGCTAGAGAAAATTCTTAGTAGTAAAAGCATGTACATCAAACATAGCAATCTCAATTTCCAGAAATGGTCAGGAGAATGGTATAACACATCACCACAAGTCTTCTCTCAAAAGATTTTTTGGTTAAGATTGAAAGGATTACCTCTGGATCTTTGGACGGAATCTTCGTTCATAAGTATTGTCAACAGATGGGGAAGACTTAGAGCATTATCGATGGCAACTACTGGATTTTTTAAGCTAACGGAAGCAACAATCTGTGCTGAAGCAAAATTGGATGAAATTCCGGCAGCAATGACTATTTGGTTAGATGGCCGGGAAATCAGTCTGTTGATTGAGGTAATACCAACGGGTAACTTGGATAAGATCATGTGCACGGTGGTAGATTTAAAGAGTCACAATATTCTTACTCAGGAAGCACCAAGACTGACGTATCCAAGCACAAATCAAAATAATGGGGAGAGCAGTTCGGGTGTCATCGCTATGGAAACTATTGTGGAACCAAGTCAGGCAGACGATAAGGTAGTACAATCGCCGGCTACATCGGAGGGACGATTCATCAGAATGGAGGCACGAGAAAGTTCAGCGTCAGGAGGCTATTCGAGTAACCAGTTTGAATTTTTACACACCATCCGAGACAACAGTCCTATTGGAAACAGTTTTGATGCCAGGCTAGAGGTAGAGCCACATGGGAGAAAGAGTAGTGAAGAACCAGTGCAGCCAGATGTGATAAACAAGCCGATGAATGGAGAACAAACACCACACATGCCAATAACAACACATCACAACAAGGGGGACATGAGTGGAGACAATGAGAAGCCGCTGTCAGAACAAACATCCACCGAACTGATAATGAAAAGAAATGCGAGCAAGAGCACGCCACAAATGAAAACTAAGAAAAATGGTTGGAACAGTGAAAAGCAAAAAAGAAGTCAGGATGTGGGAATAAGTGTAACCCATCATGCTAGCTTAACATGGAGGAAAAAAGAAATGGAAACAGGCGTGCTAGGAGTGGGACCACACAAAAGCATCGAGCATGTGGGATTAGAAACAATACGAAGTGCCCATCATTGTAACCAGGACAAGCCAAGAAGAATTGTCTTCAACGACAAATTCAAAGGGATCCTAAATTCGCCTCTCACTGGTAATCACCTCTCACCGGGCCCATCTCAAACAATCATTAATCACTTCTTGACACTTGGAGATGAACATCATAAAACTCACAAGCCAAAGGAAAATGGAGTGCAAGAAGAACCACTGATGATTACTCCGATAAACCAACTGGGCCCATCAGCATTTTCTGATGAGTCATATACAGATTCTAGCATTATAGAGAGCGAAGAAGAACTTTCAGCAAAACAACAACTGACGAGTGCACTTCAAACAGTTATGGCTCTCTTTGGCATTCCACAAGATGATAAGAATGAAGAAATAAGTGAAATTGTAAGACGACAACTGGGGGAAATTAAACAAAGGAAATTCATCAGGAAAGCGGAAAAAAGGCCTGTCAGCAGAGCGTTAGATGAGGCGGCGCTAGACAATGGACTTGAGGGGGTAAGATTAATTCTCATGGATAGTGAAGAAGGTGACACTGAAGATACAAACCTGGAAGACACAGCTGAAGAGAACACAACCATTATAGCAATAAATACCAGTGCTACAAAAGTGCAGCGGGAGTCAAACAGGTTAGCTTGCTCGATGAGTAACCTTGTTCCCAACAGTTCTAAATCAGATAGGAGAGCGGCAAACGGGGGTAGGAAATGTTATCAATGAATGCAAACATAGTAAACTGGAACATTAGGGGAGCGGGAGATGCGAGCAAGAGGGCTATCATTAATGAAGCGTTACTTAGTAGCAATCTAAATGTTGTTGTTCTACAAGAAACGAAGAGGGAGGTTATCACTCAGAGTTTTTGCAGAGAATTATGGAACAGGAATGGGGTACAACACTATTATGTTCCATCACAAGGGGCTTCAGGAGGTATCTGCATTATGTGGAGTGAAGATGAGTATGAGCTACTAGACACCTTAGAAGACCAATATACTCTCTCTTGTAAGTTCAAGTCTCGAAGGGATGGAACTGAGTGGTTTGTCACTGGGGTGTATGCACCAAATGATAGAGTTCTAAGAAGGAAAGTTTGGAGAGAGATTGCTGGAGTTTTGGGAGTCTGGGATTTACCGGGCTGTGTTGTAGGTGATTTCAACACAATTCGTTTTGTAGAGGAGAAGAACAGAGATATTTCCGTCAACAGAGGTATGACAGAGTTTTCAAATTTCATTTCGGACTGTGAGCTGCTTGACCTTCCCTTGTTTGGCGCGCATTACACCTGGTCGAATTTTCAAGAGGACCCAATCTGCTGTAGACTGGATCGCATGTTAGTCAATAGCAAATGGGAGGAGAGGTTTCCTAACACCACTCAAAGTGCTAGGCCAAGACCGACGTCTGATCACTTTCCGTTGATGCTGAATACACATGGGATGTCGACTAATCACATGCCATACAAGTTCGAGACTATGTGGATGGAAGACAGCTCACTTTTCGACTTGATCAAGAGTTGGTGGGAGGGTTATGAAGCCACTGGTAGCCCGGGCTACATATTCTGGAAGAAATTACAACTTCTAAAAGGGGATTTGAAGAAGTGGAACTGGAACCATTTTGGCAGCACAAAGAGAGTGATGGATGAGATTCTGAACAATATTCATGCCATCGACCGGAAAGACGAAGCTCGTGAGGCGACTCTAGAGGACAGACTAGATAGAATTAATCTTAAAAGCGAGTTCAAAAGATGGGCTAGGCTGGAGGCTTTGAGGCTCAAGAGTAAGGCGAAGGACAAGTGGGTGGATGAGGGCGACAACAATACTCGTTATTTTTACACTTGTGCTAATCAAAGGAGAAGACAGAACTTCATCAGTTGCTTGGTTATCGATGGGAACATAGAAGAAGACAGTACAGTCATTAAGGATCACATTGATGACTACTACACCAGCCTTTACAGAGAAAATACTCCTAACAGACCATTCATGGAGGATGTTCAATTCTCCTCAATCTCTCTGGAAGACAATGTTACTCTAGAAGCTCCTATTTTGGAGGAAGAAATTTTGAGAACCATTAAGGTTATGGAGCTAAACAAGGCCCCAGGACCCGATGGATATCCAGTTGAGTTCTTCACAAGATACTGGATGATTATAGGAGCGGATTTTATGAAGGTGGTGAAGCATTTTGAAGTCACGGGGTCCCTGGATTGGAGAATCAACAACACTTTTATTACATTAATTCCAAAAAGGGAAACAGTGGAGGTGGCTAAGGACTTTCGTCCTATAAGTCTGATTAACATCTCCTACAAAATTATTGGCCACGAGGTTGAAACAAGTACTTCCTGCATTGATCTCGGATACACAAAGTGCCTATATCACTGGTCGACAAATCACAGACAGCATATTATTGGCAAATGAGTGTATGGACAGCAGGGTGAATCAGAAAGAAGCTGGTTGGGTCTTGAAGCTGGACGTAGAGAAAGCGTATGATAAGGTGAATTGGAACTTTCTTCTAAAGGTAATGGAGAGGATGGGTTTTGGTTTTACATGGAGAAACTGGATTCGTTCATGCATCTCACACGCATACTTCTCCATTTTGGTCAATGGATTACCGGGTAATAATTTCAGGAGTTCTAGAGGTCTCAGGCAAGGTGATCCCTTGTCTCCTTTTTTATTTACCATGGTTATGGAAGGGTTGTGTCGGCTGATTGCGAAAGATGAAGAGAACGAAATGATATCGGGTTTCAAGGTTACTCGTGTTGGTCAGGCGCTCTCCCACTTGCTCTTTGCGGACGATACCTTGCTCTTTTGTGCTGACAACAACCAAAGTTTACAAACAATCAGGGCAATATTAACTTGCTTTGAGTTAGTGTCGGGGTTGAGCATTAATCTTACTAAAAGCACAGCTATTAGTATTGGAAATACGACACAAGATGAACTGGTGGTAGATCTTCTAGGTTGTACACTTGAAGAGTTACCGTTCATGTACTTAGGGATGACAGCAGGCGCACGATATATGTGCAAGAAGATCTGGGACTCGGTGGTGGAGAAAGTTGAGAAGAGATTGGCAGGATGGAAAAAAAGGTATCTCTTATATGGGGGGAGATTGGTTCTTATCAAGAGTGTTTTGTGTTCTCTTGCAGTTTACTTGATGTCTGCATTCACAATTCCAACTAGTGTGGTCAAGAAGATTGAAAGAGCTATGCGAAATTTTCTGTGGGGAACAATAGATGGCAGAAATAGAGGGGCACTGGTGGCGTGGCACAAAGTGTGCCATAGACAACAGGAAGGGGGGTTGGGCATAAAAGTTATTTCAGTCTTGAACGATGCTCTGTTGTGCAAGTGGCTGTGGAGATTCTCGAATGAGCCTGAGGCGCTGTGGAGGAAAATTATGGAGGAAAAGCATGGATGTAATAGCAATGGGTGGGATACAAAACAAACAAAACAACCGTATGGCTTGGGGGTGTGGAGAGGGATCTTCAATAGGGGTGATAAGTACAAGCGTGGAATACAACACAAAGTGGGAAACGGTAGAAGAACTCTGTTCTGGGAGGATAGATGGCTAAGCGACGAAGTTCTCATGGAAAAGTTCCCAAACCTTTTCTTAGTTACAAGAAATCAACGGTGCTGGATCAGTGAAGTTGCTACTACCAACTGTGAAGGGGAGATCAGCTGGAACTTGAATTTTAGACGAAGACTCACTGACACAGAAATAGAAGAGGCGGCAACCCTTTCCCATCTCTTAGAGGGTATTCACTTATGCGATGCTGAAGATACAAGAAGATGGAGGTGGGAGGCTAGTGGAGTCTTCTCGGTCAAGTCGTGTTACCATGGGTTGGCAAAGACCTCAGGTATCGCTTTCCCCTCTGATCAAATTTGGAAACCGTTAGTTCCAACAAAGGTGTCCTTCTTCGTTTGGTTAATCCATCATAGAGCTATTTTAACACTAGATAATCTCACTAAGAAGGGAAGGCAGTTGGCAAATAGGTGTATCCTTTGCAAGGCTAATGAAGAAACAATTAATCACCTATTCGTTCACTGCCCTAACATACATGCGGTTTGGATGGTTTTCATGAAAGAGTTTCACCGAGATTGGGTTGTTAGCAATAATGCCACGGACCTGTTTGTCGAGCAAGGGGCAAATGGCCTTACTGAGGTTGGTAGGAAGCTGTGGGAGCTGCTACCTTTTGCTTTCGTTTGGGGAGTGTGGAAGCAAAGGAATAAGTGTACTTTTCAAGATGTAGAGTACTCGCAAGAAAAGTTGATTTTGAAGATAAAGGCTCTCTTATTGTATTGGACTTCTACAACTGTTTCTTTTAGAGGCATTACCTTCCAAAGCCTGTATCATAACTGGGGTCTTGTTGTGAATAGGCAGTAGATCGTAAACTTTGGTTTCTTCTTGGTAATCTGTTTGGGGAGTTGCACTGCTTCTAGCATTCACTTCTTTCTCCTACTATTATCCTTTTCCTCTTCTCTGTATGTAACACTTCTTCTCTGTTTGTAACACTTCTTCTTTTCTATAAAATTCTTTGTTGTATTGATCAAAAAAAAAAAACTTCCATAACCACTTCATAAGCAAAGCAATATTCATTAAATGTAGCTTTTTAATACCTAAACCACCTTTCTCTTTTGGCTTTACCAGATATTTCCAATCCACATGGTGGTATTTCTTGTCGTCAGTACCACCATCCCATAGAAAATTACGCATGATTTTTTCAAGCTTATGAATGATGTTCATGGGATCTTCAAAGATTCAAAAGTAATAAACCGGAAGGGATGAGAGTACAGAGATAATAATAGTTAGCTTACCTCCTTTCGAGAGATCTTTTGCTTCCCAAGACGGTAGACGGGATTTAAATCTTTCTACTATTTTGTTCCACTTAATATTGGATCTATAATTCTCTCCAAGAGGCAAACCAAGGTAAGAAGTAGGAAGAGATTGAACTTTTCACCAAAAAGAAACAACATAACAATTGATGTCATGAACTTCCCCAACTGGCATAAGCAACGTCTTGTGAAAATTCACCTTAAGGCCCGAAATTATTTCAAACCATATCAAAATGTTGCACAAATTGGAGATGCATTGCTAGTCATCTTGGAGGAAAACAAGGGTATCATCGGTGAACTGAAGGTGTGTAATTTTGGCTCTCCTGGAACAATTTTGAAGCCTTTGAGCCATACTTGTGCTGCTTTTTCAAAGAGTAAATTTAGAGCTTCTACAATTATCAAGAATAAAAATGGAGAGAGAGGATCTCCCTGACGGATACCTTTCGAGATTTTGAAATAACCATTAGAGGAACCATTGATAAGCACACAAAAATTCACATTGGAGATGGATGCTTTTATCCACCGTCTCCATTTAGCTCCAAAACCCATTCTCTTCAACGCATAGTCCAAAAAATACCAAGCTACATTATCATAAGCTTTTTGAAAATCGATTTTACAGAGAATACCTGCTTGTTGATACCTTTGAGAAGAATTGATGCATTCATTCACGATGAAGGCTCCATCCATTATTTGCCTACCTTCTACATAAGATGATTGTTGGTGACTTATAACTTTTGGAATAACCTTTTTAAGTCTAGTGGCAATGACCTTTGATATAATTTTGTTTATGCTACTCATTAAGCTAATTGGATGAAAATCAGTGATTAACTCTAAGTCTTGCACTTTAGGAATGAGAACACGAAAAGTTGACTTGAGTCTCCAATCAATCGAGTTGTTGTAGAGCTCGTCCATGACCAGGAGAATGTCATGCTTCATGAAATCCCAAGATTTACTAATGACAAAGATGGGCATGCCGTCAGGTCCTGGAGATTTTTCCTGGCCTAACTCATCTAATGCAATTTTAACTTCTTCTTCTGTGAACTTGATCTGAAGCTTGTTGGCGTCATTATGGGTAATGGAAGGAAAAATGAGTCCATCTAGTTGAGGTCTAGAAAAAGAGTCTTCCTTGAATAAACCTTGATAGTAGGAAACAATTTCCTCTTTAATAATAGTTTTATCACTTGTCAAAGCACCATTTATGTTCAACTGAGAAAAACTTTTACCTCTTTGTTTTGAGGAAGCATACTTGTGGAAAAAATGGGTATTATTTTCATGTTCCTCGACCCAATTAATGGTAGCTCTTTGTTTCCAAAAATCATTATGCATCTTTGCTAATCTCTTGAAATCGGCCTTTATTTCAATTCTTTCCACAACTAGTTGAACATTGTCAGGGTCCAGCAACAATTTTGACTCCACAATTTGACCTGCAATAAGATTTTTTTGGATTAAGGTGTCAATTTTGCCAAAAACCTCGCGATTCCATTCAGTTAATTTTATTTTAAGAGCCTGCATTTTCTTTGCAAGAATGAAACCAGGAGACCCAATGAAGTTGAAGGAGTTCCACCAATTTTGGATTAGCTCCATTATTGTGGGATCTTTCTGTTGAGTCTAACGCGCGAAAGCTTCGATACCAAGTATAGAGATTGAGTTGAGATTTTGGCATAATTTAGGTACAACAAATCTTTTTAATTTATGTACCAAAAGCCATTACACTATCTCTATACAATCAAATTCTAGACATATTCATCTCTCATAAAACACCCATATGCACTGAACTCTTTATGCATACTACTTAATCACTCACACCACCACTAATCTCACAATTCACGGTAGGGAGAGGTTAGATCTCTCTTACTCTCACTAAGGAGAGCTTTTCTCTCTTTCTCCCACACTTTCTTACGAGCACAACTTATCCCCTATTTATAGGAGATATATTAGACCGTCTAACTTAATCTAGCTAGATACTTCTAGAGTATGACTGCCCTAGATTATTCTAGATACCTTCTAGTCAATCCTAAATACATGACTAATTTTGCACTCTAGATAATTCTAGAGACTCATTTTACACATGTTAATTGTCTAACATTTACACTCTAGATATTTCTAGAGAGTCAACAACTGCAACTGGGCTTCACTAATGAAGTATGTGTTGATATCTCAACACTCCCCCTCAACATTGACTTCATTATGAACGCTCTCCCCCAGGAGTGACTTGGTTCTCCATCTTTTTGACGGTATCTTTTTGGCTTCTTATTATGTCATTCATAATCATTTTGTGAGTTGTGTATTTTTGTTTGATCTTGCCGCATCTTCCATTGGCACTGACAAAAACCTATCCCAAGTGTTTTGTGCTTCCAAAGGATTTCACATGCGACTTACGATACATGGTTGGTGTCCTTCGTGTTTGCGAGTCTCCTTTGTCCTCCTTCCTTCATCGTTATACCTTGTCGTGATCCCAGCGACCTCCTGTCGCCTCTCTTGTGATCCCTCCTGACCATCACACTCATAGTCCTTGACTATATACCGTCATGGAACCTGCAACACCTTGGTTGCAACGTACTCCCATGCAACACCTCGGTCGAAAGGTAATCTCATGTCACTCCTCTGTTACAATGTACTCTCAGCATCTCTGTGTCACATCGTACTCTCATGCAACACCTTTGTCGCAACACTTGTGGTCTCACACCACTACACATGTGCAATCCTCTCGAATGCGCATCTTCACGACGATAACCATGACCTCGCGACTTCCATCCCATACCGTCCTGCTATCATCTCTCGCATGGTCTTTGATCACCACACTGCAGTCTCACACTGCGTATTCCATCACGACCAACTGGTATACGGCCCCGACCTTACCGCTCTGATACCACTTGTTGAGTATAACGCGTGGAAGCTTCGATACCAAGTCTAGAGATTGAGTTGAGATTTCGTCATAATTTCGATACAACAAATTTTATTAATTTATGTACCAAAAGCCATTATACTATCTCTATACAATCAAATTCAAGACATATTCATATCTCACAAAACACTCATATGCACTGAACTCTTTATGCATACTACTTAATCACTCACAACACCACTAATCTCATAATTCACGGTAGGGATAGGTTATCTCTCTCTTACTCTCACTAAGGAGAGCTTTGCTCTCTTTCTCCCACACTTTCTTACGAGCACAACTTATCCCCTATTTATAGGAGATATATTATACCGTCTAACTTAATCTAGCTAGATACTTCTAGAGTATGACTGCCCTAGATTATTCTAGAGACCTGCTAGTCAAGCCTAAATACATGAATAATTTTGCACTCTAGATAATTCTAGAGACTCATTTTACACACATGTTAATTGTCTAACATTTACACTCTAGATATTTCTAGAGAGTCAACAACTGCAACTGGGCTTCATTGGGCTTCACTAATGAAGTATGTGTTGATATCTCAACACTTGCAACCACATCTTCTCGAATCTGACCTTCATCTTGAGTGGACAGCAAAATGGGGCAGTGATCAGAAAATGGCTTGGGTAAAGTTGTTTGCTCAATCCTTGAGTAATTATCTTCCCAAGATGAAGAAATAAGAAAACGATCAAGCCTGCTCCAAGATGAATTTCTTCTCCATGTGAAATGACTGCCAATTAAAGGCAAATCCATAAGGTGGTGTTTCTGAACAAGAGAAGTGAATTTATTCATGGACTTAGAATTGCAATTTCTACTGGAACTTTCATACGAGAATCTTGTTGCATTGAAATCAACATACAACACCCATGGTTCCTCCAAAATGGTTCTAATGTCTCTTAATTCAGCCCAAAATTGATTTTTTTCATTGTTAAGCACAAGACCATACACAGTAGTAAGTAACCAATTGAAATTTTCGGAAATAAAACAGCACCTGATTGAAACCGAGAACGCACCTAAGAGTGATTCAGTTACTACAACCTTTTTGGTATTCTACACTACTATAATCCCTCATGAGTTACCATTAGAATCGAGAGCTACCCAGTCAAAGTTTTTTCCTCCCTAAAATTGCTTCACTTGATACCTTTGCCAATTTGAAACATGAGTTTCTTGTAAACATTAAATGTTAGGTTTCCGAATATGTAACAACACTTTGAGTTCCTCCCTTCTGCTCGTATCACAAGGACCCCTGATGTTCAAAGTTATATTTTTTGTATTTATGAATCAACCAAGTGAACGGATGCTGTTGCTTCGTTGGATTCATTTACTTGTCTTCTGTTGAGATTATTAGTCCCATATTGTATGGGAAATTTAAGATCCTGCAGTTTATAATCCTTAGGGCCTTTCCACTCATTGCCAATTGGTTTTGAGTTGGATGCCCGTATTATAACATGGTATCAGAGCAGGCTATTTACGACGAGTCATTTTACAACGCCTCTACTCCGCGTCACCCGATTTAATTGTCCATGTGTTAGACCCAACGAGGCTACACGTGAGGGGGCGCGTCACCCGATTTAATTTTACACATGTTAGACCCAACGAGGATACACGTGACGGGGCGTGTTGAGATTATTAGTCCCATAATGTATGGGAATCTAAGATCCCGCGGTTTAATACGTGGATAATTAAATCAGGTGACGCGGAGTAAAGGCGCGATCAATGACTCAACGCAAATAGCCTGCTCTGATACCATGTTAGAATACGGGCATCCAACTCAAAACTAATTGGCGGTCAATGACTCGTCGTAAATAGCCTGCTCTGATACCATGTTAGAATGTCGGCATCCAACTCAATACCAATTGGCAATAAGTGGAAAGGACCTAAGAGATTATAAACCGTAGGATCTTAGATGCCCATACAATGTGGGACTAATAATCTCAACATCTTCTTCTGATTTTTCAAATAATTCGAGAAGATTGGACTCGTTCCTAGAAGTTGATTCGTGCATAAGAGGGTTGAGTTGATGTTCTGTTTGCTGAAAAGAGACACTAATTACGGGGCCAAATATTTGAAAACTGATTAACCAACGATTGAAGCTCTTGCAAATTTTCTACTGCGATTTGAGGATTTTGGGTAACGGTGTTATCTGGAGAGCGAGTTGACTCATCAGCTAAAAATTTACCTGGTTGCTGAGGAGATTCTCTTGATAATAAAGATTCGAAGAAGTTAGGTTGCGTGCACTGATTGGTCTTGTCCACTAGGATAGAATCAATTGTCGCAACGTGGTGTTGTACTGCTTGGGTTTCTGAAATTTTGTTGCTGCGGGTGTTGATCCATTCGGGTTCTGGGACCATGGGAGCAGAAAACAAATTAAATTCAAAATTTGAGTTCGCATTTAATGTTGAGACATGTTTTTGGGCATACCAAAAAATTACCGGGCATACTCAAGGTTCGGCTCACAAGTTGTGAGACGAACCTAGACAAAATGTATGTCCGATAATTTTTTGATATGCCCAAAAACATCCCTAATGTTGGTAGTTGCAGGTTTAACTCTGAGAAAAGTGCTTGGTCAACAGCTTCAACGGTACTAAAATCTCTGAAATTTTCGGGTGCAATAACTTCTCTTGATGGGAACAGAACCATTTGCTCTTTTATCCCTGTGTTTCCATTTTTATTACCAGAACTTCCATTCAAAGAAGAAACGGAAGGCGTTGGAACTAACTGATGTAGATGCAACTGTTGATGAAGAGCATGATTTTTAATAGGTTCCGCGAAGTTCCATGATTCAACAGTATGATACTCTTGGATGTTGACGAGTTCCACGTTGTCAACAATTTCACCTGCAATTGGGAAAGACAATCCTTCTATATGCATCATTTTGTATTCAATATGAGAGTTCACTGACAATCCTTCTATATGCATCATTTTGTATTCAATATGAGAGTTCACTGGATCTACAACTTGTAAGTAGATAGCATAATAATCAACACCAATCAAAGAGTTTGCATGAGAAGAAATAAGACCACCCCACATTTTTCCTAATTTCCTGTAAGTTTTTAAGTTCCATATATGGAGTGGAACTCCATGAATCATAAGGAAAACTGATTTTGGAATATTAGCTTCTTGTGATTTGATACTATTAGCCTCAGGTGACCATTCAGCCATTATCATCTTAACATCATTCATAAACCATTCTTCTTTGGATAAAATTTCCTTCTTTTTCTGCTCTGATCAACAAAGAATAGAGCATGAGCTTTGGCTGTTGTTATGGGAGATGTTGCAACTTGAAGGTTGATTTCATTAGTTAAGCTACTCTAGTCCATGGGATGGATTTATCTTGAATCTCACATATTAATGCTCCCTTCCATATGTTGTTAAAGCGTACCGGATGTTGAAGTTGGATTGTTGAAGTATTAGATGGCGAAGGAGGAGGTTGGAAAATTGTATCCATACCCAAGCAAAATTTGATTGCTTCAGCAAAATTCAACTATCATCTGCCTTCTCCACCATCAGAAAAGAAGCAAACTTGTGCGGGATCTTTATTGGTTCTGAACCTAGTTAGTTTAAGCAATTCACCGTTTCCAAAGAAATTTCTGACTAGAGAAAGCTGATCATTGTTTTTGGTACAAATCCAATATGTTGGTTTTTCTCTTAAAGTTTTAGATTCCTGCTCAAGGATTGAACTAATCCATTCAAAGGCTGCTAGAGAAATGATAAATTCCTTGAACCCCATGTTGATTTCCTTGACCAATGCCATTATTTCTCTATTTTTCTTCACTTTAGCTATTTCAAAAGATCTATTTCCTATAGAGATGCATTGTCTTGACCCTGTAGCATTAACTGCTGATGTTATTCCATTGAAAACTGCTTGTACTGGCTTAGTTGTTGATCCTATCCTATCATTGATTCCTGAACCTTTTTTTGTGACTTAAAAAGGTTAATATCATTGATGAAAAGGAAAAAAGAAACAGGAGGAGAGACGCCTAAGCGAGTCCAAGGGAAGGAACGTGCCAACCTAAATAAGATGTTACAGGACTTCCACACAAACCGGAGCACCAAATACTCCAAAAACCAACGGACACCAAACTAGCCTAAAACATGGAGCCTAAACAAAACTGAAAAACAAAGATAACGCTTAAAAAGAGCTAAGAATGACCCTTCTTGGTTTGTGTTCTATGACCTCTACCTACCTGCTCTTCTTTGTCATTCTTAGAGATTCCATTACTCCCATTCCAATTGAGCCTGTTAATCTCTCTATCTTTTCTCATTATATCCCTCTCTTTTCTTTTTGAGATCTTTTCTTCATATGGAAAGTAATTCAACTTCTTATCAAATTAACAATCATCCAAGTCTTCGCTATCTTCTTCAACCACTTCAATAATAACTTTGTCTTCATTCACGACCTTTGAAGGGGCACTAGCTTTCGTCTTCCTTGCTGCTAACTTTTTGCTATCAATTGGAAATCTACTCTCCTCTCTAAAGTCACTTAACATCAAAAAAGGGTTATTTTTTGGAGAAGTCACTGCCTTAACTATCTTTTTTGGAGATGACGCCTGAGAAACTCCCCTTTTAGGAGGATATTTACCTTTGGAATCCATCCAATCTCCCTGTAATGAATCCTAGGAAGTTAATCTCTCTTTACCATTGCCAACCTTTGATAGTACCGTCTGATTTGAAGCTGTAGAATTTTGCTTGTCTGTTGCAATCTTAATTGCTGGGACTGTGCTAACCCCAACAGTTTTGCTGCAACCAGCATTAACTTTCTTGGAAACATCCTTTTCAGTCACTTCATGAGCTCCAACATTTTGATCTTCAACAAGTTCCTTTGGAGTAGCTTTGGTTGCTTCTGAAATATTACCGACACTCCCATTTGTACTTGGCTTGACAAGACCAGTATCTACCCGAATTTGATCAATTGGCTTGTTAGCCCCTTTACCATTGATATGATCAATTTCTATTAGTTTCTCAATTATGTTTAATTCTTTATCACCATTCCCTGCAATCATATTCTTAGAAGAAGAACCCACTCGAGCTTGTCTAACCATATTAGGTGTCCACCTAGAATTCCTTCCCCTTGAGCATTTTTTGGTTAAATGACCAAACACCAAACATGTTTCACATTTGGGTGGCCTCCAATGATATTCCACAGGGAGATCAAAAGTTATTTTACCATCTATTAATAAAGGAATGGACTCAGGGTAATCAAATTCCATATCAATTTCAACGCAGATTCTAGCTAAGGACAATCTAGTTTTCTTAAGTGTGCACTCATCTGCTAGCAATGGTTTTCCCAAGTAACTAGCAATCAAGTTCAAACCATCTGAATTCCACATATGGAGAGGAAACCCATAAATTTGAAACCAAATTGGTACTGATTTGATGTCTACAACATACTTCTCAATCAGGTGAGTCCAAGGTCTAATAGTGAACAAACTCTTCCCGATGTAAAACGAGCCAGTTTCCAATACATGCTTTCGATCTTCTTCATCAGAAAACTCAAAAATCAAGGCACCTTCCCCAAATAATTTTATACTTACCTCTTTCTTGAGTTTCCAGAGTTTGGTCACAGCAATTTGGACTGCAGGAAAGGAGAGCCTTTTTCCAACGCAGTACCCAACAATCAAATCTTCATAACTCTTCATTCCTTCTGGGTAATTTTTTGTATGAGAATCTACAACTTTCTTTCCATTAACCTCTAATCGGGGAGAGTACTTCATTGTTGGTTGAGGTGTTACAACTTTTGGCATAAGGAATAAGTTCCTCCATTCATAAGGGTATGAGATTTCCCCATTTTCTCCATTAATGCCTGAACTTGTACCTCCAGCAATCGATGCCCATGATGCTCTGTTATTACCTTGATGATTCGTACCCATGGTGGGTGGAAAATGAAAGAAAACTTACTTTTTAGCATCACCGTGACCTATTCAAAGAAAATTTACTTCACCTCCCCATATTTGTATGGAGACGCTTAAAAAAGATGGCATGCCCGACGCATGAGGAACGATCATGTATGTCTTCTTTTAAAGTTGGGAAGTTGGCTGGTTTTTTTTTTTTTTTTGAATGAAAAAGATTGTATTAAAAAGAAAAAAAATAAGTACAAGGCTATATACAAAGGAGATTTATCTTCAAACCATCATACTAAAAAACAGTGAGTTATCTTATAGCCATAATCTCTTTCCATTGGAACAACAATTGTGTTGAGGAATAGTTCTTGAAAATCTCAGTGCTTGAACTCCACGGGACAATGTCTAGCTTAACTGCATAAATCAACTCCTCCTTATCTTTTTCTCTTGCACCATGTACCATGTTGTTCCTTTCAAGCTAAATCTCCCAACAAACTGCAAACGGAATCAGGTGCCAAACTGTCTTCATTTTCCTTGAGGCTCCCTGTATCTTCCAGCTTTGAAAGCAAGCATCGAACTATGCATTAAAAACCCAGTTAATCTGAGAAGACGCCATGAAATAGTCTCATATCTCCTTCACCCAGCTGCAGTGCAAAAACATGTGGTCAAGAGTTTCCTCTTCACTGTTGCAAAACAGGCATAAAGTCGAACTCACTATCACACCTCTGTGTTGCAGCATACATCTAGTAGGAACAAATTTGTTCAACTCATTGCTCAACTCATTAAAAATGAACATTCTCTAGATGGTTAGTTTTTTTCTTTTTTCTCTATTTTTTTTTTGTTTGTTCTTTCAAAAAAAAAAAAAAATGTTACATCCACATATTTTCAAAGTTCTGAACTGTTGGAGCGGAGGATTATGGATGACAAACGACCTTTGTCTCTTTGTCTCACTGTAGCGAGAAATTATATGTCAGTAGTGAGATCCCAAATTCAAACCATCTACTCCGTTTTTCTCTCTCTACAGGGACTCTTTCATTCGTTCCATTAGTTTAGCTACCTAATTTTAGGGTCCATTGCTTGTATGTAAGTGTGACCGTACCATTTTCCTTGAAGAGACTTTAATTTTAAGGTTCATTCCTTCACATAACCGATACAGAAGTTCTCCAAATGTCTTCGTCGATCTTCAATATTCAAGGGTGATATCTGACACTCAAATATATTTCTAAACTAATCCGAGACTTGACTTAGTAGACTAAAAATCAAAATATAGTTTTGATCACCTAATATTGAGAACAAGCTTGAGATAGAAAAACTTGTGGGTTCAATCGAGCAATGCTCAAACACAAAAACTTGATTTTCAAGGCTGTTAAATGCATCTTGGGATTGTAATCTTTTTCCCGATAGTTTACTACTAATATTTGTGAATCGGTAAACTTGGAGAACTAAAAACATAAATAAACAAAATTGAGTTTCCAAATCTAATACAGTAAGTTCACAAAACTACTACAGAGAAATTCGCTTTGAACTTTTGTTTTTTGAATTCGCAAGCCTATTACGGTGAGTTCGTGAACCTATAGAAGAAAAAGTCCTTTTCGGCTTGAATATAATTTGAGTCTGTGAACCTAGTACAAGATATTTGTCCTGAGACCTGAAATCAATTGAGTTTGTGAACCTAAAAATGTGAGTTCAAGAACCTAGCTTATTTTTCGTTCTCCTCATACTTTTGAACATTTGAGTTCACAAACCTATTAACAATAGTGTTTTAATGATGCCATTTTGCATTTGAGTCCGTGACTTACCTATTTGAGTTCGCGAACATATGAAGGCAAATTTTTATATTGTGCCTCTTTTGATTCACGAGCTTGACTCTTGTTGATCCAAGTGATAAGGTTGTTGGCATTGGTATGAAGGAATTCTAACCTGCATTGTTTAGGCATAATATCATGGTATTAGTTTGTAGTTCATCTATTATACTTTGACATCATTATAAGTTCTTGAATTGATTATGAATTTTATCATTCACAACAAAATCATAAACTACCATTCTGGATACTTCGAATGGTCATTTTGATTTTCTACTTGAAAATCTTTATTATGTTTATTGTTTTATTCTTGATAACTCACACTTGTGATCAGTAACCAATACCACCATCTTTTATCATTATTATCTCTTGATGAAATTTGTCAAGTGAAGCAATATTCATATTCAATTTTTTTTGATCAATATTACTTATTAATCTTCAACCGTGATAAAAATCGATATGTAAATCTTGTTTATTTTACTTTTCGGCCTTAGAGTACCAATGGTTGGCATTTTGGCCTATAAAATAACTTTATAAACCTTATACTGAGCTTTATAACGTTTGAAAACACATGTCCTTACGGGCATAAAAACAACAACTATCATCTAAAGACCATAAAAAAAAAAAAAAACGCTAATAAAAGTTTTTTAAGAAAACTTAAAACATAAATAATAGGATAGGTTTTGCTATTCAAAAAGGGCTAGCGGCACAGCTTGTCGCTCGCTTGCCTAGTATGTAATTTTTAACTTTGATAAATAATATAAATTTTTTTTTTAAAAGATATGAATAGATAAAATAAAGTAGTTAATTGTAATACGTACATACTCATATATTAACTGAGAGACAGTAAAATGACGAGGGTACCAAATACACCACAACCTTTTCGATATCCACCTATAAGTATGATACCTTAGTTAACCTTGAAATTAGAAATTCTTAAGTGTGTAAAAAGTTCACCTTAAAATCATAAGAAGAATAATGGATGAGCCCAAAAATAATAAAATTCATGGATTGACTCATTAAGCTTTAGGATCATTATGAGTCTACAAAGATAATAATGCAAGTATTTTGAGGTTGTGGTGCATTTTGAAGCATAGGTGTGAGGTTGTTAAGTGAAACCTTAACATAAGAAGGAATGTAAAAAAAATAATCATGTGGCATATAGTACAACTGAATAACAATGAAAAATACAAAGGAAAACAAGCAAATTGTTTAGAGAATGAAAATAACATTAACAACAACAGTTACATGGATATCATCTTTCCATTAAATTTTTTTTTTCCAGTTCTCTTGTTAATATTTCTTATATCATCATTGTTGTTCCAATGAATTTCTTAGGGATCCCAATTTCTTATTATCGTGCAACAAAAACAATACAAAATATTGTGAAACCAAAAAGATATACCTACTTCATCCAATAGCTTTAAATACACCCATTGTCCGAATGAACCATTTTCTTTTATTACAAGTGCACAATATTGTGCTAATTGAACTTTCTCGTTCCTCTTCTTGACTGTACTAATAATTAATTAGTTTTACAAGAAAGGTATACCCTTGTGTCCTCGGCTATATCCTATTCCTCAGTGGGAACTAAAATCTCATCCGGACTCTTACGCTCTTTATGAGACTAGTAACAAAATCCAATAAGAGAGCATCTTTATCTTTCATGGTTAATAATAAGGTTGCACATTCACTTTCACTTCCACTTGATTGTTCAGTAACATGATCCATTTTCTTGGACCTTAATAGGCAACAAAGCAAAGGTTCAAGAATTCCTTAATGGCCGGTAAATAATGGCATCTCTATTTGGTTCTTGAATGTCCAGTTGCTTCCCACATGAACACTCCATGCGTATATTGATATTTTACATATATAAGTAGTTTAAACCTAACTGATCATAATAAAAACTATGCGTATAATTAACATCTAAGACTACTTACATATGATTTATAGTAGTCTAATTAATGTCATATAAAAAATTTCCCGCTGTTTACATATTTCCAACTCATTTTTCCCCAACATTACAGTTTCCACCAACATGCACTCTATACATATTATTAAAGGTTAATTATGCTCAATTTCCCATGAAGAAATTTTATCTATTAAAACAGTTCATGGGGAAGCCATTAACCAGAAAAATCAAATGTAAAGTACGAACATGTTGCTAATCCCTAATTTCCAACTATGTGATCCTAAAAAATTGCTGAGTTTCTCAATGTTAAGTGAATCTTTCATGTGGTATGTGGTTAAATCTTTCAAAAATTGCTCAGTTTTAATTATTATAGGAGTTTCATATCTATTAAACAGTATCTTAATAAAACAATTTCAAAACAACATATAATGTGTTAATGGAAAAACTTCGCAGCTATCCTCAATAGTGTAAACAAACTTTGCAGGTAATGGTGGGTGAAGGAGATATGGGACTTTTTAGCATCACCGTGACCTATTCATATAAAATTTACTTCACCTCCCCATATTTGTGCGGAGACGCCTAAAAAAGATGGCATCCCTGACGCATTAGGAACGACCATGTATGTCTTCTTTTAAAGTTGGGAAGTAGGCTGTTGTTTGTTTTTTTTTTGAATAAAAAAGATTGTATTGAAAAGAAATAAATAAGTACAAGGCTATATACAAAGGATATTTATCTCCAAACCATCAAACTAAAAAACAGAGAGTTATCTTATAACCATAATCTCTTCCCATTGGAAAAACAATTGTGTTGAGGAATAGCTCTTGAAAATCTCAGTGCTTGAACTCCACACATCAACAATGTCTAGCTTATTTGCATAAATCAACTCCTCCTTATCTTTTGCTCTTCCACCATGTACCATGTTATTCCTTTCAAGCTAAATCTCCCAACAAACTGCAAATGGAATCAGGTGCCAAACTGTCTTCATTTTCCTTGAGGCTCCCTATATCTTCCATCTTTGAAAGCAAGCATCGAACTGTGCATTAAAAACCCAGTTAACCTGAGAAGACGCCATGAAATAGTCCTATATTTCCTTCACCCAGCTGCAGTGCAAAAACATGTGGTCAAGAGTCTCCTCTTCACTATTGCAAAACATGCATAAAGTCGAACTACCTGTGTGTTGCAGCATACATCTAGTAGGAACTGATTTGTGCAACTCATTGCTCAACTCATTAAAAATGAACATTCTCTAGATGGTTAGTTTTTTGTTTTTTTCTCAATCTTTTTTTGTTTTGTTTTTGCTTTCAAAAAAAAAAAATGTTACATCCACATATTTTCAAAGTTCTGAACTGTTGGAGAAGAGGATTATGGATGAAAAACAACTTTTCTCTTTTTCTCTCACTGTAGTGAGATATTGTATGTCAGCAGTGAGATCCCAAATTTAAACCATGTACTCATTTGTTCTCTCTCTACAGGGACCCTTTCATTCGTTCCATTAGTTCAACCACCTAATTTTAGAGTCCATTGCTTGTATATAAGTGTGATCATACCATTTCCTTGAAGAGACTTTAATTTTAAGGTTCGTTCCTTCACATACCCGATACATAAGTTCTCCAAACATCTTCGTCGATCTTCAGTATTCAAGGGTGATATCTGACACTCAAATATAATTCTAAACTAGTCCGAGACTTGACTTAGTATAATAGAAATCAAGATATAGTTTTGATCACCTAATATTGAGAACAAGCTTGAGATAGAAAAACTTGTGGGTTCAATCGTGCAATGCTCAAACACAAACACTTGCGTTTCTGAAACTCGAAACTAATCTCGAGAGAAGTACAAGTGTTAATAAAAATTTCAAGGCTGTTAAATGTATATTGGGATTGTAATATTTTTTCCAATAGTTTACTACTAATATATGTGAATTAATAAACTTGGAGAACTCAAAACATAAATAAATAAAAAATTGAGTTTGCTAATCTAATACAGTGAGTTCGCAAAACTAATACAGAGAAATTCGCTATGAATTTTTGTTTTTTGAGCTCGCAAGCCTATTACGGTGAGTTCGTGAACCTATAGAACAAAAATTTATGTTCGGCATGAATATAATTTGAGTTCGTGAACCTAGTACAAGATATTTGTCCTAAGACCTTAAAGCAATTGAGATTGCGAACCTAAAAAGGTGATTTCGCGAACCTAGATTATTTTTCGTTCTCCTCAAACGTTTGAATATTTGAGTTCACAAACCTATTAAGAATAATATTATAATGATGCTATTTTTTGCATTTGAGTCCGTGAACTTACCTATTTGAGTTCGCGAACATATGAAGGAAAATATTTATATTTTGTCTCTTTTGATTCACGAGCTTGACTCTTGTTGATCCAAGTGATAAGGTTGTTGGCATTGGTATGAAGGAATTCTAACCTGCAATGTTTAGGCACAATGTCATGGTATTAGTTTGTAGTACATCTATTGTACTTTGACATCTTTATAAGTTCTTGAATTGATTATGAAGTTTATCATTCACAACAAAATCATCACTACCAATCTGGATACTTTGAATGGTCATTTTGATTTTCTACTTGAAAATCTTGATTCTGTTTCTTGTTTGATTCTTGATAACTCACACTTGTTCAGTAACCAATACCACCATCTTTTATCATTATTATCTCTTGAAGAAACTTGTCAAGTGAAGCAATATTCATCGTCAAATTTTTTTGATCAATAATACATGTTAATCTTCAACCGTGATAAAAAAAACGTAATGTAAATCTTGTTTATTTTACTTTTCGGCCTTTGAGTACCAATGGTTGGCATTTTGTCCTATAAAATAACTTTATAAACCTTATACTGATCTTTATAATGTTTGAAAAGACATGTCCTTACGGGCATAAAAACAACAACTATCATCTAAAGACCAAAAAAAAAAAAAAACGCTAATAATAGCTTTTTAAGAAAACTTAAAACATAAATAATATTAAAAAAAACTTTAAAAGATATGAATAGATAAAATAAAGTAGTTAATTATAATATGTACATTCTCATATATTAACTGAGAGACAGTAAAATGATGAGGGTACCAAGTACACCACAACCTTTTCGATATCCACATATAAGTCTATACCTTAGTTAACCTTGAAATTAGAAATTTCTTAAGTGTGTAAAAAGTTCACCTTAAAATCATAAGAAGAATAATGGATGAGCCCAAAAATAATAAAGTTCATGGATTGACTCATTAAGCTTTAGGTTCATTATAAGTCTACAAAGATAATAATGCAAGTATTTTGAGGTTGTGGTGCATTTGGAAGCATAGGTGTGAGGTTGTTAATTGAAACCTTAACATACGAAGGAATGTAAAAAACAAATCATGTGGCACATAGTACAACTGAATAACAATGAAAAATACAAAGGAAAACAAGCAAATTGTTTAGAGAATGAACATAACATCAACAACAACAGTTACATGGATATCATCTTTCCATTTAAAACTTTTTTTCCAGTTCTCTTGTTAATCTTTCTTATATCATCTTTGTTGTTCCAATGAATTTTGATAGTTTGATGGATCAATTATGGGATTTTGAGGTCAAACAAAGAAATTTTGAGATCAAACTTGGCATCTGCATTTACTTTCCTAATTCTGCAGGTTCAGAACCAGCTTATTATTATATTTTAGCAATGAGTATTTAATTTGAGATATTTGATTTGCAGGAATGGCAAAACTACTAGATCAGGGTATTGTATCCAACATCAAGGCCTAGTGCAAGTTACTCTGATTTTGTCAGAAAGCACCTAAATCATGCTATTGAAATGAATACCTTCGGTGTTATAATGCACTCTAGTTATGGTTATCATATCTGATCCATTATTGTCTACATTGAGTAACCATGTTGGTACCGACTATCCTTTGAGAAATTAAAGTTCATTTTGGGAACTTCCAATGGCTTGTTTTATGTAAGCCCCATTAATGAGGATGATGGTGTCCTTTGGAATCCATCTACTGAGGAGTTTAAGGAAGTACCAACTGGACCAATTGAGTCAGCGAATGAATTTTGGTACTTAATCATGGATTTGGTTATGATTATGAGAATGGGGATTTTAAGGTTGTAAGTCCTGTCTGTTATTTAGAGTGAATATCTTTGTAAAGTTCAAGTATATACACTCGAATCTAATTCATGGAGAAGACTTGAGAATATAACTTACGTTGGATAGCAGTAACTGATTCTGATGCCGAGGCAGTCATATTTCAAGGGTGACATGTTCGATGAGATGCCTTTACCCAGCATCTGTTCTGAATATGCTGAAACAAATTTGTATTCATAAGGAGGGTTCCTTTGCTTGCATGGTTCTATTGGCTATCCCCTTGATATATGTGAGATGAAGGATAATGGAGAGACTGAATCTTGGGCTAAACTCTCTACCATTGACAAAGCGACTATCTGTAAGTTCTCTAGACAGTTGGTTCCGCTTCACTTTGTCAAGAATAGTGAAGTTTTATTTTTATGGCACTGATGTTGATTATCATCTGGATTTGTATGACTTAATGTTTGGAACATCCACATACTTGCATTGCTTAATTCGAGTACTTATGTTGCCCTACCAGAAATAGAAGACTCCAAAGGTATCGTATGCACTTACTAACTTATGACGCCTAGTATCACAGATATTTCCTACCATAAATTTCTTGATCCCGCACTGTAACTGTTTTGCTTAGTTTTTAAAACTTTGCAGTCTTCAGTACAGAACGAAAAGTAGATTTTTAGGAACGAACTACTTACCTGACCAAATTTAACATAGGTTTACAACTTGATTGCTATAATTTCATCGTTTATGTTCAAAACAAAATATAGTTTTGTTGGATGTATTCACACCATCGATATTTGATAGTGAAAATGTTCTCTCCATTTGATTCTTTCAAATTAGCAGTTTCAGGATTGGTATTACTGAAAAATCCAGTTCCGTTTTAATATTCAAGACTGTAGGTTGTATAGTAGTGACTATCTGAAGTTTATTTATCACACTTGTTGCCTGTGTATGCATTTTCTTTAACTTCAATTCGAATTATCAATTTAGAAAACCGAATGGGGCTTAGTCCATCTTTAGACAAATTGAAGTTATTAATCTTCTCACATGCAAATTCCTGCGTTCTTGTTGTCACTCGATATTATCAAGTTCTCACCAATTATGCACTCCATGCAGCTAGGCAAGAACAGTAGGTATGGATAACTTTAATTCAGGTGCTCATGTTGGCGGAGTACAAATGGAGGACTTCGTAGATGATGATGACTCAGAGAATGACGATTAGGAAGAGATGGCAAAAGGACTTCCTGGAAATCCCAAATCAGTTAATGGAGCTAAGGAAACAAGTCTTCAAAAAAAAAAAGAGTTGTGAAACTTGGGTGGATATAATTGTTATGTGTAAAAATAGATGGATCTTAAAAGAAGAAAACTTGATTTGGAAACAAGTGAAGCTCAATCTCGAAGTTCGTGCACAAAAAGATCAGCATGTGCTATAACGAATTTTTTGCAGTTGAAGTGGTGGCAAATGAGTGCCAATGAGATTGCAGAAAAGCCTACAGTTTCTGACATGAGCATTGGTGATGCCAATAATGGTAAAGAAGAAGGCGAAAACCGGAATGATGTAGAACAAGAAGAGCATATCTAGAACAGAACGAAGAAAGTGAAGACAATGTGAGTATATACATCCTTAATCATTTGTCACATAGAATCTCAGTTTCCCATATCTTTGCCTAGCTCTTTGAAATTATATACATCCTTAACAAGAAGAGTATCTTATACACTTGCATATATTTTCTTTACTATGTCGTTACACTATTGTTGTTTATGTTGAGATTATTAGTCCCACATTGTCTGGGCTTCTAAGATCCTGCGGTTTATAATCCCTTAGGGCCTCTCCACTCATTTCCAATTGGTTTTGAGTTGGATTCCCATATTCTAACATGGTATCAGAGCAGGCTATGCGACGAGTCATTGACCGCGCCTTTACTCCGCGTCACCCGATTTAATTGTCCACGTGTTAGACCCAACGAGGCTACACGTGAGGGGCGTGTTGAGATTATTAGTCCCACATTGTCTGGGATTCTAAGATCCTGCGGTTTATAATCCATTAGGGCATCTCCACTCATTTCCACTTGGTTTTGAGTTGGATGCCCGTATTCTAACAAATTATATAGCTTTTAAAACTACAGAACAATATACATCTGTAGGGGAAAACTTGATACTATATATTCGACTAGATCTTAACTCGTGCCGTAACGGCACGGGATGTTTTGTCTCTAATACGATATTGTTCACATTCCTCTTGCTTCATTTTATTCGTGAGTAATTATTTTGATATTCAAATAGGTTTTAGGAAACAAAATGGGTTAACCTGATCTTTTTATTTTTTTACCTAAGCATGTTATTCCAATTTATTATCTGGACGGAGTAATAATGTTGTGCCAACATGAAAACAAAAAAAAAATACAGTAAATAAAAATTTTCCCTATTTATTCTTCCATCATACCATAATTTCAAACTTCAAAAAGAATATTTCATCTAACAGTACATATACCTAAACTGCCAATCCAACTCCATGATGTTTATGAATACATTTGTTCCGAAATTATTGATAACTAAGGCTCTAAGGAGTGAAGCAAAAACCCATAATATTTTCCCTACTATAGATAAACACTATTTATTTATTTTTTGCAAATGTGAGAGTTATAATAATGAAGAACCCTTGGCTATAGGAAGGCTAAGATATACACATGTGAGTTGAAAAAATAAACTTATAATAGTAAATCAAAACATGTGTAAGATTCTTTCTCAATCATATTGATAACAGAAAATTGAAGAAATTCGTGGATAAAAAGATTTCACACCAACTATGCTAAGTAGTGCATGAATGACGTTCTCACATCTAGTGTTACTCAAGTAATTTGGAGTTTTAAAGAGCATAGTCGTATTGATATTTGTATCTACATAAATTCAACTAACCTTCCGAAGAAAAATTATTAGTTTCAAGGTAGAGCCGACACAAACTTCTGTCACCTTCAATGTATACAACACACATTGGGTTTAATCGTCCTTGAGATTAAACAAATACCCCAACATTAGTCAAATAATGTCTACAAATACGGGATCGAAACAAAGTTCTAACGGGAAAAATGAGAGACTAACATCAGTTCTACAAAGAAAATACCCTATATGTATCAAAGTTTGTTAACCAACCATGTATTCAAATTAAAAAGTCATCAACTTAACACAAAAATATAAAATAACCCAAGTTAAATCAATACTTGCATAAACAAAACTTATAAGAGAATTTTGTAATTATTAAATACCTTTAAAATCACTATTAGGGATTTAATTGCATGCCTCGTTAAAAACTACGGTAGGACGAAATCACCAGATTAATCTGTAGAAATTTCACTGGATATGTAGCAATTCAGAGAAGTTTACACTGGTGGTGATGCGTTCCATCTAGGTGTTGTTCGATTGATTATTTTTTTTAAAAGGTTTCGGTTTTCATTGGAGAAACCGAGAGGGGGCATTTCATTATATTCATTATCATTCAGAAATCCAAGACCAACTCGCCCTCTGCTTACGGGATCTCAATACAATCTTAGACTTATCTATTGGACGGAGATACCTTGATACTAAATATGTAGTTTTTAGTGTTATTTATTATATAACGTCACATCTAAATGTTTTTTTCTTCTTCTTAATTTTCTTGTATTTTAACCGATTTTATATTAGCATTAAGACGATCAACCACATTTCTAATTTATAGTGTTATCCTTTTGTAGCAGCACATAATTAACATAGTCAATTACTACTCATTAAAACCGTCCAGTACCACAAACCACCATATATCACTTCTTTCTCCACCACCACCATTTTCCATCCCTCGTAGAATATTGGGCACACTTATAACTTTTAATCCCACACTTCATGTATAAAGTTTAGATTTAACAAACTTAGGTCGTCAATTAATTTATTCAACTATATGTTTTTTGTTAATACTGAAATCATGCGTACGAATGGTTACCAAAGATAGCAGTGGTACCAAAAACACCATTTTGTCTTATATGATTTGGTATCATCCCAAAAGTATTTGTTATCCGCCTTTTTTGATCGTGTCAAAAACAACCAACTATACTTTTCACAATACAATGTTACCCGTCATGTAAAAAAAATTATTATTTTTGATTCAAAAATAAAAAACCAATATCATCGCCATTAAAACCATCTAGCGCTACTATTTCTTCCACCAAAACTAATGTTACCACCTCCACCACTTAGTAACACCTTCCACCGCTTCCACCACTTACTTCTTCCTCTACTACCACCACCACCACCACTAATATCTATTGAATTTTTTTTTGTCAAAATTATTATTTATTGATGGAGATGTGTATTAATATTAATTAAGGGATATTTCTGATGTAAAATTAATAAATCATTTATCATGAGAAATTAATGAGACATCAATTAATAAAACACTTATACTAAGTAATATTTATGTTGAACAAACCATAACCATAGATTTATCTTCTCTCTAGAAAAATCACTTATACTAATTAATAAAACACTTATACTAATTAATATTTAAGTTGAACAAACAACCACTGTTGATTTATCTTTTCTATCAATTCCAACCAAGGTGGAACAATGGTTAGAGGCCACTCTTATGACACAATAGGTCATGAGTTCGAACCTCCCTGTTATAATTTTTGAAATTCCACCACTCAGATAGGCAAACTTAGCTAAACTCTTCTTTATACTATTGATTTAAGTGCATAATCATATGCTTACACAATAGGTCATGAGTTCGAACATAATCATATGATGAACAATATTTGGCACTAATGAAGTTCTCAATTCAGTTATATATTGTTACGTTAGACTGGGTTTGGGTTCTAGTCGATTCTGAACCTCATTTATATCCCATATGAATGTAGATATGTATCGCCAGAACAAAGTAGTGTTACATCAATCTTCCAACTGAGTTTAAACTGTTATTTTTTGTAGAAATTCGTCCCTTTTTTGTCGCTCAATAATTCTATCAGGCTCTCATCAGTTATGCACCTCATGCAGGTAGTTCGCGCAGAGTTATTGGTTATGGGCAAGCGAAGAACTAAGGTGGCAATCTTCTTACTACTGTATATCGTGCAATGTAGGTCTCTATTGTATTAAATGAGTGTTTCATGTCATTTGTGGGCATCGATAGTTAATAGTTTCTATTTCTCCCTCTCTCTCACATTTGGTACTAAAGAAGAGGTTAACAAAGAACTTGAGAAAGTGTTTTGATTGGATGTGAATCTGGTGGATGATCCGGGTAAGTGATAGGTGGATGGTTTTAACTAAAGATCTGCAACTTGAGAATGTATTTTGATTCATGTGTTAAAGCAAATTTCAAGGATTAACTTGTGCTCATTTGGATTCCCGGAAATCTTCGGGACAGACAGGTATTGCTTTGTTTTGTTAGTTGATACTTACTTAAACCAAGCAAAAAAAAAAAATAGGACTCAAGTCACATGCTGCACCAGTGGAGACTGGTGATTGATTGTGGAGTAGGCTGCTGCTGCTGTTAGAAAAGGCCAAATACCTTGTACAAGTTGCAAATATGAAGCACCATTTGTGAAAAAACTTGGCCTTTTCTAGCTGTAGCAATTACTCGAACGCTCAAGGAATGATCGTAACGAAGTTGTGCGGATAGAGCATGAAGGTCTGACCATCGGTGCATATACTCCACTATCAGACTGCTAGATTCAGTCATGGAGGTTGTCCCTCCTGCCTTATTTTTTTCCAACACAATGCTGAATTCAACTCCCATCCCAAACATTCGAAACGGTCTAAAGCTGACGCGATGCACGTGTGTATAGTCTTCCTAGGGATACGAGCGTGCATCCTAGGTTGTATAGTTGTATTGATTGATAATGCTAAAAGCTGCATTTGTGTGGGTGCCGTCTCTGAGTCTAATTATTTTTCTCACTTGGCAGAGTTGTTTATTGGGGGTTTTTCTGAGATCTTCTTCTGTGAATCGAGTAAATTTCTGAAAACACATTATTGGCCATGAAATTGAGACCAAAGATGGATTTGTTAGGCAACATCATCTCAGATGAAGAAAGGTGATACACAAAACCTAACTCAATCCCATCTTTTTGATTCCATGTTTACAATTATTTTAGGTTTTCTTCGTTCTAGGGTTTTTGATATGGGATGTTATTTACTTGTCTTTGACCATTTTTTAATTTTAATTGTTTTTTTCCCCCCTTTAACAGTTCTCTTCCTTCAGAGGACAAGAAGGAGGATGAAGACGATAGATATGAATTACTGGGAGAGAAAAGCGTTTGAAATTTTTGAATCGGTAACGCCCAGACCTTCTGTACCAGGAGATTTTCAGGTCTAAGAACCCCGACAATTATACCAAGGAGTTGAGGAAGCAGCATCAGGCTAAACTTTCAGGCACATTACACAGACGCACTTACGAGAGGTTGGGTGTCAAAGAGCGTTTATACGACGTTAAGATGTACGAAGAACTCTCCCGAAAAGGACCTGAAACCACTTCTGATTCGCTTGAGCTGCTAAAAGGAAAACTCCCCCGTGTACGGTTATCTAATTTGTCAATCTATCCAGCAGTGGTGACAGGAACTGCTAGAGAGATGATTGGCACCCTTGAAGCGTATTTGAACGGTTTCCGTTTTTCACCTTTCCAGATAGATATCATGTACAGTAATGTAAAACATGCTTTCTTTCAAGATGGAGTGGAAAATAAAGCTGGAGATGAGACCATCTCCCCGCTCTTGCACTTGCACTTGCACAACCCAATCAAGGTGGGGAGCAATATGGTAAATAATATCCAGTTCCGTATGATGTATATTTCAAGGGGAAGGAAGAGATGTGCTCATCATTCATGTAAGTTTGAGGATCTTAATCAAGTTATGCGCAACTTTCTCGCCGAAGTTGGTTGTATTTGGAGAAAGTTTCCTAACCTTACATGGAGAAATGTACAGAGGGTGCATGGATTCAAGGGGGAACTTCCCCTGATGGTACCACGTGTATTTTGCCTGACTGAACCTTGCATAGTTGATCTCGTAGCAGCACCTTTCTTTGTTCTCACACTAGAAGAGGTCGAGATTGCTAGTTTGGTGCTGGTTAAACCTGAGGTGTCTGTGTTTAACATGACATTCCTGTTCAAGGACTTAAATCGCGATGTCTTTCAGATATACTCAGTTCCTGGAATGAAACTCGATAGCAGCAAAGACTCGCTTGATATCAGAAGAGTCAAGTACTACGAGAACGATAATCTAGATTTGGATGTTAAAGGGTGGAGGTCCATGTTGAATAAAATAATACTTGACCCACAGAGGTTCATGGAGGAGGGTGGATGGGATAAGTTCAACTCAGGAGAGAGTGCTGATGTTTACTCTGACAGCTCGGCAGCGAGTATTGAGAATTACTCATCAGGGCTGGATTACGACTCTGACAAGCAATCATCTGATAGAGATCAGGAGCTGGAGCCACCCGCAGAATTGAAAGAACAAAATACTTACTACGCCAATGACAAACCTGGTCAAGTGTCTAGTTCTGGCCGTAAAAAGATAGAAAAGAATAAAATGCCTTCGACTCGGATATTGGGAACTAGGACAGTGGGTGAAAAGTCGACGACGGTATCATCAGAAGAATCAGATGATGAATGTCTCTGGCTCAGATATAGAAGAAAAGGAAGAAGAAAAAAAACGTGCGGCGGCAACAGGGGTTATTTAAAAAGTAAGAGAACAGGTGGTGGTGTCGGATAGTAGAATTTGATATTGAAGTTGGTGAGTTAGTATCTTTATGCACTATTACCTAGTTTCTTAAATTTCTTAATGTTTTATAAAATTGACACTTAAGAAAGTAGTTCTCCGCTAAGATTGTCCTTGTTGATAGACTTTGAGAGGAAAAAAATTCGATTTCAAATGCTGTTAATTTCCATCTACTGACTCTAATGGTGATGATTTAGAGAAGGTAATAAGGCTTTGGAATGTCTCGTTAGGTCGAAAGAGTTGTTTTTCTTGAAGCGGACGGACTGAGATATACCAGATAGGCTACACATTCCTGACCTTATTTGTTTGTATGTTTTCGGTTCAAATGCGGCAAAACTAGAATATACCCTTAAATGGTTGTGCAGGAAGAAAGTAAACTCCTTGATAAATCTTATCAGCAAAAGCTTATTGAGGAGTCAATTCTAGCTGGTGGTGCCGCTGCTAATGCTATATGCGATTGTCAGTGCCAGATTTTCAATGTATAAATCATTAATTCTCCATGGACTCTACACACAGCCACAGTTCTATTCTTTAATTCCAACTTAAGGAGCATATTGGAGAAGCTTCTTAAAGTAGAACAACGACTGTCGTATCTGATAGAGATCACTTCATTGATGTAGCTTATAGGTTGATTTGATTTTAATATTGAGTTACTATACTGGGTAGGCTCAGTATGATTATCCTTGCCAGCTTGCAGATATAAATGTTGCAAAGAACTCATGTCTGTAGACTATCCAGTTTAACGTCGTGGTCTTTCATGTCGGAATTGCAATTGCATGCATTCATCATCTGATGGAGCTGACATCTGAATAGAAATGTTATCAAGTGCCATAAAAGAGTTTCTACAATTTTAATTCTAGGGAGACCTACCAAGCTAGAGGAGGAAAAACCATTTGGTGGTGCAACTGTGTTCGGAGGAACTCAAGGAGTGGATCGGCTATGCAGTGTAACACACAAGAACATTGTTGTTTGTGGAATGATCATGGGAGGAGTGCTGGAGCATAATTGATGCCTACGAAGAAAATAAAAATAAAAAGCTTTTGGTGCCCCTACTTTTGGTCATTGATGTGTGTAGTTGGTCAAAGTGGTGATGTTGTGAGTCAGGGTTGTTGGTTTATGGATAAGCATTTTTCTCGTCTTCTTACTAGTATTCTGCCAAAAAAAAAAGATGTATTCAGTGTGATTTCTTTGCTTTTGATGATCTTCAATCTCTTTTAGTATTCTTAATGGATGATACTATTTTGGGTGTAGTCTAGACTTTGAAAGCTACTACAATTAGTTTAAGATTCATAATTCAATAAGCTTCTACATTACCAATACTGTATCTAGGTGTGCAACGCAAATACCGAAGAGGAGGACAGTAATACCGATATTAACCCAATAACTTTTATTTTATAAGACCAAAAATCATCCATCGTCTCCAAAATATGGAGCAATGGGAGTAGGGGTTTTGGGAGTCACAAATCATTTTGGGAGCAATGGGAGTAGGGGTTTTGGGAGTCACAAATCATTTTCGATACTTTTAATACGGCTCTATCTTGTAATAACAATGCTGGTAAGACGAGTGGTCCAACCAATTCTACAAGACCTAAATGGCCAAACATAGACTCATCTACAGTGGTTATACTCGTAAGTGGGCTATTTTAACATCGCTTAATTGGGCGCCCCGAAAAATAATTAGGGGTCTCACACTAGAGGACAAAAAAAGGTCATTAAAACCTAATTTGAGTCACCCTTTATCCATTTTTTTAAAATGGCTAAATTGCCCTTGAATGATTAGTGGTAATAGGTAATTAAGTTAAGTTAATAGTATTTTTTTGTTTTGATACAAAGTTAAGTTAATAGTATGGTTAGACTAAAATCAGACTTTATAATCAAATTTTGGGGAAAATTTTTATTTTGTGTTTTTTTGAGTTGAGAAGAAGAAGAGGAGGTTTTAGAGGGATCATAGACACTATCTCGCAATTCAGAGAAAGAGTCGTTGATGTCGGGTATCTATTCCCTACCGACTCTGTAATGTCGTCACTATATTGTCACAAAAGTTGACGACTCAAACCTGCAATTTTCACATGTTATAAAAAATCGTCAAGATATGATTTTATACCATAACGACTCTAATTATCATTTTGACAAAAGGGTCGTTATCATTTTGTCAAATAAGAAGGGTTGTTATATAACAAACTTGAAAAAGGAGTACAAAGAACAAAGGGTCGTTACACGACACTTTGTTGTTATCATTTTTGTCATTTAGTGGACAAATAAATAAGAGTCGTTAGTGGACAAATAAATAAGAGTTGTTATCATTTTTCTTTATACATAAACGACTCAACCAAATTGTTATTATCATTTACAGTGATGATATGACGACCCTTCCATTTTTTTGGTCAGAGAGGTAGTTTTTATTCATATAGAGTCGTTAGTGTATAAAAAGGGGCCGTCATAGAAGGATCGTCAATTGTTTCTATAACATATTGACGATTCTATTCTGGAGAAAAAAATCTTAAACCCTGAAAAAGGGTCATTATTTCCTACACCTTAGACATCAACGATTTTTCATACAAATAACATGCAGATCAAAAATCGTTAGGGTATATAACTATCGAGGTTGACGACCCTTAGTCTCTAATTGCTATTTTTCAGTTAAAAACCCGAATTTTGCAAACAAAACATCAAATAAAACACAAATAGGAAGTAGATTCATAAGTTTTAGTTCATTCACTTTTTAATTGGGGCTATATCTTCTTCCGATTCGGCCTGAGTCGTTAATGCAGTTGTGATGAAGAGTCGAGAGAGGGGGAGGAGAGGACTGATTATTATTTTGGGTTTAAAAATGAAAATGAGTTTAAAGTCAAGGGTTAATAGAATTTTAAGTTTTACCTTTAGTGAAGGTTAAAACAATATTTTCAATATATTTTGGGGTGGGAATAAAATGGCTGAGGCCCCTAATTATTTCTTAGGGTCCCCAATTAAGCGGTGTATTTCTTAGAGTCCGCTTCGTTGTTTTTTTTTTTTTTTATCAAATCATTTATTTTTTAGCAGCAAAAACATCTCCATCGCCTCTGTCTTCTCAACGCAGTAAAAACAAACTTCTCCTATTTCGTCACCCTTAAGGATTCATAACTGAAATTCGTCTCTATCTTCTCGGATCTCATACTTAGCAGCGATAATGGAAGATTCGCCGCCATCACCATTTTGATGATGAATCTCTTTTACAAGTATAAACAAGGACATCTGGTGGAGGTATTTATCAGGTGAAGATAGCACAAATTAGTGAATCTTTCTCATGTATTCAATCTTGAATAATCAACTATTGATGGTAACCTATTCATTTATCTGATTTTGTTAGGGTTTTACTAAATTTCCGCAACTTGGGTTTGTTAGGATTTCACTCAATTTCCCCAATTGTATTTGAATGATTATAAACAGTACTGAATGATGGGTTGTAAGATGCTTGCATTCTTTAATTTTCATTAACAGTTGGGTTGGAGTTTCAATTTGGGGAAAAATATCAGTTATCAGTTGAGTTAGGGTTTCAATTTGGGTAAGAACATCAGTTATCAGTTGGGGTTTCAATTTGGGTAAGCACATCAATTAGGGATCTTCTTCTCATGTAAACGGTGTCAACTAAATAGGCTTCATTTTTATTTTTTAAATATTAATTAAACAGAATTCAAGTCTTCCATGTCTCAAGAAGATGAACCTAATGCTAGACCCTGTGACATTAGGGGTGGGAGTTATGATACGATAGATATAGGAAAATTTAGTTGTTGTCTAAATCAACTCTATAAACATTGGATAGATAAAGATAAGAATGCTTCGCTTTGGGGTAACTCTGATGTTTTAGTGACTGAAACTAGTTATTCTTCAAATAATTTTAGATCTGCTAAATCTTCGGCATTGTATATTTGGTTATTTGGCCTTGAATTTCCAAAAACCTCTATCATATTCTGAAGAAAATGAATAGATTACTTGTGTAATTGGCAGTTGAATGACGAAGAATTAATCAAAGTATTAGAAGTGGCTGCAAAGGATTCAGTATCAATTCTTAATTTTCCTAAGACAAAGGATAAAGATATCGATGCTCAGATTGGACAAATGGATAGAATTTTTATGTCAGTCAGGAACAGTGTAACTAAGAACCGTAAAGATAAAACCACTACTGTTGGATATATCCCAGAAGAGTCTGTTGGGAGTTTTTCTAACTGGTGGTCAACAATAAAGCCTAAAGATAAAGATAAAATGCATCTTATTGATGTCTCAAATGGTTTTTCGGATTTAATCTGTGTCAAGGACACCTTTGAGTGTGGAAATGTCATCAAGTGCCATAAAAGAGTTTCTACAATTTTAATTCAATGGAGAACATACAAATAGAGGAGGTAAAACATTTGGTAGTGCAACTGGGTTCCGAGAAACTAAAGGAGTGGATCGTCTACGCACAAGAACATTATTGTTTGTGGAATGAGCATGGGAGGAGGACTGGAGCATAATTGATGCCTAGGAAGAAAAGAAAAGTAGAGAGTTTTTTGTATTTTGATATTGTTGTTGTGAGTCAGGGTGTGTGGATAAGGATTTTTTTCGTTTTCTTAATAGTATTCTGCGAAAAAATGTATTCAGTGTGATTTCTTTGCTCTTGATGATATTCAATCTCTTTTAGTATTTTTAATGGATGATAATAGTTTGGTTGTATATCTACTATAATTAGTCATTTAAGATTCATAATTCAAATTTTAATATTCTGTACGAGATATTGGGTCCAAATATTTTTTTAAAGAATAAGAAAAAGTATTTGAAAATGGGTAAGATGAAACTGTTTACATTGTATCAAATTTTACATGTTTTTTCACACATGAGTGTTATTGGGTTCATCGACCAAACATAGACTCATCTACGGTGATTATACATGTGTAAGGATATTTTAACTCTTAACTTTGGTAACATCGACTTGTACAAGTCCTTAACTTTCTTCCCGGTCTTTTTTTTTATCAAAACTTTTATTTATCAGCAGCAGAAACATCTCCATCGCCTTTGTCTTCTCAACGCAGTAGAAAAAAACTTCTCTTATTTCGTTACACTTAAGGATTCATAATGGAAATTCGTCTCTATCTTCTCGTATTTCATACTTAGCAGCGATAATGGAAGATTCTCCGCCATCACCATTTTGATGATGAATCTCTTTTACTAGTATAAACAAGGACATCTGGTGGAGGTATTTATAAGGTGACGTTAGCACATAATAAAGAATCTTGCTCATGTATTCAATTTTGAATAATGAACTATTGATGGTAACCTATTCATTTATCTGATTTTGTTAGGGTTTCACTGAGTTCCCTCAACTTGGGTTTGTTATGATTTCACTCAATTTCCCCAATTGTATTTGAAAGATTTTAAACTATACTGAATGATGGATTGTAAGATGCTTGCATTCTTCAATTTGCCTTAACAGTTGGGTTGGAGTTTCAATTAGTGGAAAAACGTCAGTTATCAGTTCAATTAGGGTTTCAATTTGGGTAAGAACATCAGTTATCAGTTTGGTTTTCAATTTGGGAAAGGACATCAATTAGGGATCTTCTTCTTATGTAAACGGTGTTAACTAAATAGACGTAATTTTTATTTTTTAAATATTAATTAAACATAAGTTAATTTTTCCATGTCTCGAGAAGATAAACCTGATGCTAGACCCTGTGACATTAGGGGCGGGAGTTATGATACAATAGATATAGGAAAATTCAGCTATCATCTAAATCAACTATATAAACATTGGATAGATAAAGATAAGAATGCTTCGCTTTGGGGTAACTCTAATGTTTTAGTGATTGAAATTATTTATTCTTCAAATAATTTTAGATCTGCTAAATCTTCGGCATTGCATATTTGGTTATTCGGTGTTGAATTTCCAAATACCTCTATCATATTTTGAAGAAAATGAATAGATTACTTGTGTAATTGGCAGTGGAATGACGAAGAATTAATCAAAGTATTAGAAGTGGCTGCAAAGGATTCAGTATCAGTTCTTAATTTTCCTAAGACAAAGGATAAAGATATCGATGCTCAGATTGGAAAAATGAAAATAACTTTTATGTCAGTCAGGAACATTATAACTAGGAACCGTAAAGATAAAACCACTATTGTTGGATATATCCCGGAAGAGTCTGTTGGGAGTTTTTCCAACTGGTGTTCAACAATAAAGCCTAAAGATAAAGATAAAATGCATCTTATTGATGTCTCAAATGGTTTTTCGGATTTAATATGTGTGAAGGACACATTTGAGTGTGGAAATGTCATCAAGTGCCATAAAAGAGTTTGTACAATTTTAATTCTATGGAGAACATACAAGATAGAGGAGGCAAAACATTTGGTAGGGCAACTGGGTTCCGAGAAACTAAATTAGTGGATCGTTTACGCACAAGAACATTATTGTTAGTGGAATAAGCATGGGAGGAGGACTGGAGCATAATTGATGCCTAGGAAGAAAAGAAAAATAGAATTTTTTTGGTATTTTGATATTGTTGTTGTGAGTCAGGGTCTGTGGATAAGCATTTTTTTTCGTTTTCTTAATAGTATTCTGTGAAAAAGATGTATTCAGTGTGATTTCATTGCTTTTGATGATCTTCAATCTCTTTTAGTATTTTTAATGGATGATACTAGTTGGTTGTATATCTACTATAATTAGTTGTTTAAGATTCATAATTCGAAGTTTAAGATTCGGTACGAGATATTGGGTCCAATTTTTTTTTTAAAGAATAAAAAAAGGTATTTGAAAATGGGTATGATGAAACTGTTTACATCGTATCAAATTTTACATGTTTTTTTCACCCGAGAGTGTTATTGGGTTAATCGACCAAACATAGACTCATCTACGATGGTTATACACGTGTAGAGCTATTTTAACTCTTAACTTTGGTAACATCGACTTGTACAAGTCCTTAACTTTCTTCTCGGTTTTTTATTTTTTATCAAATCTTTTATTTTTCAGCAGCAGAACCATCTTCATCGCCTTTGTCTTCTCAACGATGTAGAAACAAACTTCTATTATTTCGTCACCCTTAAGGATTCATAACTGAAATTCGTCTTTGTCTTCTCGGATCTCATACTTAGCAGCGATAATGGAAGATTCTCCGCCATCACCATTTTGATGATGAATCTCTTTTACTAGTATAAACAAGCACATCTGGTGGAGGTATTTATCAAGTGTCGATTGCACAAAATAGTGAATCTTTTTCATGTATTCAATCTTGAATAATCAACTATTGATGGTAACCTATTCATTTATCTGATTTTGTTAGGGTTTTACTGAATTTCCCCAACTTGGATTTTTTAGGATTTCACACAATTTCCCCAATTGTATTTGAATGATTTTAAACTGTACTGAATGATGGATTGTGCTTGCATTCTTCAATTTGCGTTAGCAGTTGGGTTGGAGTTTCAATTAGGGGAAAAACATCAGTTATCAGTTGAGTTAGGGTTTCAATTTTGGGAAGCACATCAATTGGGGATCTTCTTCTCATGTAAACGGTGTTAACTAAATAGACTTGATTTTTATTTTTTAAATATTAATTAAACAGATGTCAAGTATTCAATGTCTCAAGAATATAAACCTGATGCTAGACCCTGTGACATTAGGGGTAGGAGTTATGATACGATAGATATAGGAAAAATTAGCTGTCATCTAAATCAACTCTATAAACATTAGATATATAAAGATAAGAATGCTTCGCTTTGGGGTAACTCTGATGTTTTAGTGATTGAAACTAGTTATTATTCAAATAATTTTAGATCTGCTAAATCTTCGGCATTGCATATTTGGTTATTCGACGTTGAATTTCCAAATAGCACTATCATATTTGGAAGAAAATGAATAGATTACTTGTGTAATTGGCAGTGGAATGACGAAGATTTAATCAAAGTATTAGAACTGGATGCAAAGGATTCAGTATCAGTTCTTAATTTCCCTAAGACAAAGGATAAAGATATCGATGCACAGATTGGACAAATGGATATAATTTTTATGTCAGTCAGGAACAGTGTAACTAGGAATCGTAAAGTTAAAACCACTACTTTTGGATATATCCCGGAAGAGTCAATTGGGAGTTTTTCTAACTGGTGGTCAACAATAAAGCCTAAATATAAAGAGAAAGTACATCTTGTTGATGTCTCAAATGGTTTTGCGGATTTAATATGTGTCAAGGACACATTAGAGTGTGGAAATGTTATCAAGTGCTATAAAAGAGTTTCTACAATTTTAATTCTATGGAGAAAATACAAGATAGAGAAGGCAAAACATTTGGTGGTGCAACTAGGTTCAGAGGAACTCAAGGAGTGGATCGGCTATGCAGAAAAACATTATTATTTGTGGAATGAGCATGGGAGGTTTGCTGGAGCATAATTGATGCCTAGGAAGAAAAAAAAAAAAGTTTTTGGTATTATGATATTGTTGTTGTGAGTCAGGGTTTATGGATAAGCATTTTTTTCGTTTTCTTAATAGTATTCTCCGAAAAAATGTATTCACTGTGATTTCTTTGCTTTTGATTATCTTCAATCTCTTTTAGTATTTTTAATGGATGATACTAGTTTGGTTCTATAGATACTATAATTAGTTTAAGATTCATAATTCCAAGTTTAAGATTCTGTACGAGATATTGTGTCCAATTATTTTGTTTAAAAGAATAAGAAAAAGTATTTGAAAATGGGTAAGATGAAACTGTTTATATGTATCCAATTTTACATGTTTTTTTCACACATGAGTGTTACTGGGTTCATAATCATCTACGGTGGCTATACACGTGTAGGGATATTTTAACTCTTAACTTTGGTAACATCGACTTGTACAAGTCCTTAACTTTCTTCCCGGTCTTTTTATTATCACATCTTTTATTTTTCAGTAGCAGAAACATCTCCATCTCCTCTGTCTTCTCAACGCAGTCGAAACAAACTTCTCCTATTTCGTCACCCTTTAGGATTCATAATTGAATTTTGTCTCTATCTTCTCGGATCTCATACTTAGCAGCGATAATGGAAGATTCGCCGCCATCACCATTTTGATGATGAATCTCTTTTACTAGTATAAACATAGACATCTGGTGGAGGTATTTATCAGGTCACGATAGCACATAATAGTGAATCATTCTCATGTATTCAATCTTAAATAATCAACTACCGGTGGTAACCAATTCATGTATCTGATTTTTTTAGGGTTTAACTGAATTTCCTCAACTTGGGTTTATTAGGATTTCATTCAATTCCCCCAATTATGTTTGAATGATTATAAACTGTATTGAATGATAGGTTGTAAGATGCTTGCATTCTTCAATTTGCATTAACAGTTGGGTTGGAGTTACAATTTGGGGAAAAACATCAGTTATCAGTTGAGTTAGGGTTTCAATTTAGGTAAGTACATTAGTTATCAGTAAGGGTTTCAATTTGGGGAAGCACATCAATTAGGGATCTTCTTCTCATGTAAATGGTGTGTTAACTAAATAGACTTGATTTTTATTTTTTAAATATTAATTAACCAAAATTCAAGTCTTCCATGTGTCAAGAAGATGAACCTGATGCTCGACCCTGTGATATAAGGGATGGGGGTTATGATACGATATATATAGGAAAATACAGTTGTCCTCTAAATAAACTCTATAACATTGGATATATAAAGATAAGAATGCTTCGCTTTGGGGTAACTTTGATGTTTTAGTGATTCTTCGGCATTGGATATTTGGTTATTCGACGTTGAATTTACAAATACTCATATTTGGAAGAAAACAAATAAATTACTTATGTAATTGGCAGTAGAATGACGAAGAATTAATCAAAGAATTAGAAGTGGCTGCAAAGGATTCAGTATCGATTCTTAATTTCCCTAAAGGATAAATATATCGATGCTCAAATTGGACAAATGGATAGAATTTTTATGTCAGTCGGGAACAGTGTAACTAGGAACCGTAAAGATAAAACCACTACTGTTGGATATATCCATGAAGAGTATGTTGGTAGTTTTTATAACTGGTGGTCAACAATAAAGCCTAAAGATAAAGAACAAATGCATCTTGTTGATGTCTCAATTGGTTTTACGGATTTAATATGTGTCAAGGACACATTTGGGTGTGGAAATGTTATCAAGTGCCATAAAAGAGTTTCTACAATTTTAATTTTATGGAGAATATACGAGATAGAGGAGGCAACACATTTGGTGGTGCAACTGGGTTCGAAGGAACTCAAGGAGTGGATCGGCTATGCACAAGAACATTATTGTTTGTGGAATGAGCATGGGAGGAGTACTGGAGCATAATTGAAGCCTAGGAAGAAAAGAAAAATATAAAGTTTTTGGTATTTTGATGATATTGTTGTTGTGAGTCAGTGTTTGTGGATAAGCATTTTTTTTGTCTTCTTAATAGTATTCTGCGAAAAAATGTATTCATTATGATTTCTTTGCTTTTGATGATCTTCAATCTCTTTTAGTATTTTTAATGGATGATACTAGTTTGGTTGTATAGATATTATAATTAGTTTAAGATTCATAATTCAAAGTTAAAGATTCGGTACGAGATATTGGGTCCAAATATTTTTTTAAAAGAATAAGAAAAAGTATTTGAAAATGGGTAAGATGAAACTGTTTACATTGTATTAAATTTTACATGTTTTTTTCACACATGAGTGTTATTGGGTTCATCGACCAAACATAGACTCATCTACGATGGTTATACATGTGTAGGGATATTTTAACTCTCAACTTTGGTAACATAGACTTGTACAAGTCCTTAACTTTCTTCCCGGTCTTTTTTTTTTATCAAATCTTTTATTTATTAGCAGCAGAAACATCTCCATCTCTTTTTTCTTCTATACGCAGTAGAAACAAACTTCTCTTATTTCGTCACACTTAAGGATTCATAACTTAAATTTGTCTTTATCTTCTCGGATCTCATACTTAGCAGCGATAATGGAAGATTCTCCGTCATCACCATTTTGATGATGAATCTCTTTTACTAGTATAAACAAGGACATCTGGTGGAGGTATTTATAAGGTGACATTAGCACATAATAAAGAATCTTGCTCATGTATTCAATCCTGAATAATCAACTATTTATGGTAATCTATTCATTTATATAATTTTGTTAGGGTTTCACTGAGTTCCCTCAACTTGGGTTTGTTAGGATTTCACTCAATTTCCCCTATTGTATTTGAATAATTTTAAACTTTACTGAATGATGGATTGTAAGATACTTGCATTCTTCAATTTGCATTAACAGTTGGGTTGGAGTTTCAATTAGGGGAAAAACATCAGTTATCAGTTGAGTTAGGGTTGCAATTTGGGTAAGAACATCAGTTATCAGTTGGGTTTTCAATTTGGGAAAGAACATCAATTAGGGGTCTTGTTCTTATGTAAACGGTGTTAACTAAATAGACATAATTTTTATTTTTAAATATTAATTAAACATAAGTTAATTTTTCCATGTCTCGAGAAGATGAACATGATGCTAGACCCTGTGACATTAGGGGTGGGAGTTATGATACGATGGATATAGGAAAATTAAGCTTTCATCTAAATCAACTCTATAAACATTGGATAGATAAAGATAAGAATGCTTCGCTTTGGGGTAATTCTAATGTTTTAGTGATTTAAACTAGTTATTCTTCAAAGAATTTTAGATCTGCTAAATCTTCGGCATTGCATATTTGGTTATTCGGCGTTGAATTTCCAAAGACCACTATCATTTGGAATAAAACGAATAGATTACTTGTGTAATTGGCAGTGGAATGACGACGAATTAATCAAAGTATTAGAAGTGACTGCAATGGATTCAGTATCAGTCCTTAATTTCCCTAAGGCAAAGGATAAAGATATTGATGCTCAGATTTAACAAATGGATAGAATTTTTATGTCAGTCAGGAACAGTGTAACTAGAAACCGTTAATTATATTTTATCCTGCCATGTTTCAATAAACCTTGTACGATAGGTCGGACGTCCATGTTTCAACAAACCTTGTACGATAGGTCGGACGTCCATGTTTCAATAAACCTTGTACGATAGGTCTGACGTCCACCAGTTCGGTTCATAGCCTCTCAAACAAACAAATTGCTAATGTAGTAGACGATTTTTAGTTCTTATCATGGTTGGTACACTTCAACACTCCAATCTCTCCATCTCGGTCATCCCTGAAAATACACACCACCTCTGCACCACCCATCCGCCACAGTTTCTTGGTCCAACAGGTCTTGTCGACATCACCAAAGAGGAATTCAGATTGATCGAGTTTTATGATGGGAAGATAATACAAGCTCACTTTCATATATTTGATGTATATATGTTCTCAACATAGGTAATCAATAATGTGATAACTTGATGTTAAGGATACAGCTGCCAACGTAATTGTAGCTGATCCTCCCTTATTACAGCTGCAAGATTTTATCTTCCCATGCCTAAATTAGTGCAACTAATTATGTATTTTCTCATAACTGTAATATTCTCATTGATTGTACATTGCCCCTATCTTGGGTATGTAAACTCCTATATAATGCAATGTATACCCACCGTATTTAGTGTGGAAAATATTCACCAGAATATCTTGTTCTGTTTTGGTATCAGCCAAATCGATCCTAGAAACCACGCCCCACCTTCATCTTCTTTCGGTTCAATGGAAGCTCCAGAAACGTCAACCCTGCATCAGATCCATGTTAACCATTTGATCAACATAAAACTCAATGATTCAAACTTCATTCTGTGGAAAGCTCAGTTCCATCCTTTATTGAAAGGTTACAAACTTGAAGGATATGTTGATGGTACTTACCAAAAACCGTCACAACATCTACCCAATACCCAAACAGCCAATCCATCCTATACCAAGTTTGAAGAACATGACCAAATCCTGCTTGGTTGGCTTCTTTCATCACTTACAGAAAGTGTGCTAGGAAGAGTCACTGGTCTCAAAACTTCTAAGGAAGTATGGGATGCTCTGGAGAAAAGATATGCTCCAAAAACCAAAGCTCATCTTCTGCATCTCAAGAGACAACTTCACAGTCTTCAAAAAGGTAACATCAAAATGCAAGACTATTTTTCTAAGTGTAAGAAGTTGTTTGATGCCTTTGCAGCGTCTGGAAATCCCTTAAGTGAGGAAGATATGCAAAAATCTGTTCTCAGTGGTCTAGATCAGGCATATGACCCTATTGTTACTACACTTAGTGCTATTGAAATTAATGATATGGACACCTTTCATGCGCATCTTCTATCATTTGATATGCGCCTAGAACATCAACTTGCACTGCTCCAACAACCAATAGCTCATGTGGAGTCGTACAACTACACAAGACCCTTTTAACGACCGGATCAGAGAAGGAATCGGTCTCAAAACAATCGACAAAGCTACTACAAAGGAAGAAACAACAACAATCAACAAATAGATGATGACAGACCATGTCAGGTCTGCAAAAAGAGATATCATACTACCCAAAATTGTTGGTTCAACAAGAAAAACAATGGATCGGTACAACATGTTCGTACAGCATCCTACCTTGCTCTACCGGGTGGAGCTACTGACAGCAATTGGGTAACAAACACTGGAGCAACACACCATCTCACTGCAGATCTCAACAACCTTGCTATTCTTCATGAATATGATGGAACTGAGCAAGTCCATGTGGGTAATGGTAATGCATTACATATTGAAAGTATTGGTAATGCATATTTTTCACATAATAATCGAACCTTCACTCTCAACAATATACTCCATGTCCCTGAAATCATAACAAATTTGCTTTCAGTTTCAAAATTTTGCAAAGATAACCAAGTTTATTTTGAGTTTCACTCTAGTTTCTTTCTTGTGAAGGATCTACTCACCAAGACATTTCTGTTGCGAGGCAGCAGTAAAAATGGGCTTTACATACTTGATGGTGTACGAGAGATTGCTAAAGCTTCACCATCTGCTCTTGTCTCACCTACATTTCCAATCTGGCATCAACGTCTTGGCCGTCCAATGCTGCATACGGTTATGAAAGTGATCAAGAATTTTTCTCTTCCTGTTTCCAATAAAAAGTTTGACTTTTGCCATTCATGTCATGTTATCAAGAGTCATAAACTCCCTTTTCCTATTAGCTATTCTACCTTTGATAAGCCTCTGAGCTTAGTTGTGTCTGACTTTTGGGTTTCCCCAACTGTTTCAAGAAATGGGTATCGCTATTACTTTCTTTTACTTGATGTTTTATCTCATTATACCTGGATATATCCCCTAGCTAAAAAGTCAGATGTGCTACCTGTGTTTATACAGTTTAAAAAGCTAATAGAACATCAAACTGAACACAAAATGAAAGTGTTCCAATCTGATAATGGAGGAGAGTATAGGAAGTTTACAGATTTTCTAAACAGCTCAGGTGTTGTTCATAGATTTTCATGTCCTCATACTTCCGCTCAAAATGGTCTTGCAGAACGTCGTATTAGACACATCACTGAATCAGGTCTTGCTTTACTATTTCATGCTTCAATGCCTAAGTCGTACTGGTCTGATGCTTTTACCACTGCTTGTTATCTCATTAATCGTATTCCATCTTCACAACATGAGTCTAAATCACCTTTAGAACTGTTACACAACAAGAAACCAGATTTTTCTATCCTTAAAGTCTATGGTTTGTCTCTGCTACCCTTGTCTAAGACCTTATGTGTCAAACAAACTAGAACCAAGATCTCTTCCTTGTGTATTTATTGGATATAGTGGTGCACACAAAGGATATCTATGTCTTCATGTGCCAACGAACATGATCTACATCTTTCATCACGTCAAGTTTGTAGAAACAGAATTCCCATTTGCTGCCAAGCAACAGGTAAGATCCATTGAACCCCAACATTCTGTACAAACTACTAAACTGCTTATATCACCCACTTTTACAAATACTACTTTAGCAGTTCAGCCTAATACAGCTCAGCAAGATGTTGTTATTCAACAACCGCAAGTGCATGAGCAGAATGTACATTCTTCAGCAATACCTATATTGTCGAAATCAGTTCAGGGAGCCGAAAATCAAGATAAAAGATCAGTCACTACTGAGAATGCAGCTGTTCAGTCGCAACCATTACCACAGCAACACTCCATGGTCACAAGAGCAAAACATGGCATCACAAAACCGATCAATAAACTGTTCCTAGCTGCAACAAAGCATCCTTTGAAGCTACCTGAATTTATGGCTCCAACTAGTTACACTGAAGCCTTGAAAGATCCTAACTGGAGACCTCCAATGGATAACAAAATTAATGCTCACATACGTAATGGAACGTGGAGTTTGGTTCCTTATGAGAAATGGATGAACATCATAGGTTCTAAATGGGTTTTTCAAGTAAAAGAAAAACCAGATGGCACCATTGATGTACGGAAAGCTCGGCTCGTTGCTAAGGGATATAATCAAAGGGAGGGATTTGATTATGAAGAAACCTTCAGTCCCGTCATAAAGCCTAGCACTATTCGTCTTGTTTTGTCCATTGCAGTCACACATGGTTGGACTATGCGTCAGTTAGATGTTCAGAATGCTTTTCTTCATGGGGTTCTAACATAAGAAGTGTTTATGAAGCAACTGTTTGGATATGTTGATCCAGATTACCCAAATCATGTATGTAAGTTGAACAAAGATATTTATGGGCTCAAGCAGGCACCGCGTACATGGTACTCTAAGCTCATCACACACTTAACAAGCCTTGGTTTCAAAGGCTCTATTGCAGACACCTCCTTATTTATGCGGCAATCACACAATGAGATCACCTATGTGCTTATCTACGTTGATGATATAATTATCACAAGATCAAATCAGTCACGTATCAACCAACTTATCACTTACTTGAATTCTGTCTTTGCAGTCAAAGACTTAGGTGAACTAAGTTATTTCTTAGGAGTTGAAGTGATCAAACAAGCCAGCTGTGTGCTGCTTAGTCAACAAAAGTACATCTCTGATCTTCTTAAGCGTACGAAAATGGAAGGAGCAAAACCAGTAACTACGCCACTTGCAATAAATGCAAAAATCAGCAGACAAGGAATCACACGGTTTGCGGATCCAACTTTATACCGCAGTGTGTGTGGAGCATTGCCATATCTCCATCTTACCCGTATGGATGTTGATGTGGATGTAAATAAAGTGTGTCAATACATGACTGATCCTTTTGAAGAACATTGGGAGCTTGTGAAGAGAATTTTACGGTACCTAAATCATATTGTGAATTATGGATTATTGTTACGACCATCATCGGACACTCAATTACATGCTTACTCCGACTCTGACTAGGCTGGTAGTCTCGATGATATAAGATCAACTAGTGGGTATGCTATCTACTTTGGAGGAAATCTGGTATCCTGGAGTGCCAGAAAACAGAAAACTGTTTCAAAATCAAGCACCGAAGCTGAATACAGAGGTATTGCTATTGCTACTTCTGAGTTAATGTGGCTTCAATCTCTTCTAAAAGAACTAGGCATTACAGTTCACTCACCTTCGTTGTGGTGTGACAACCTTGGAGCCATGTATCTAACTGCCAATCCGGTGTTTCATGCTCTTATGAAACATATTGAGATTGACTACCACTTTGTCAGAGAAAGAGTGGCGCGTAAACAGCTGGAAGTCAAGTTCATCTCTACCAAAGACCAGTTAGCTGACATCTTTACGAAGGGCTTAGCTAACACACGATTTGATCACTTACGCAACAAGTTGAACATTCGGCAAACTCATGCTCAACTTGAGAGGGGATGTTAAGGATACAACTGACAACGTAATTGTAGCCGATCCTCCCTTATTACAGCTGCAAGATTTTATCTTCCCATGCCTAAATCAGTGCAACTAATTGTGTATTTTTTCATAACTGTAATATTCTCATTGATTGTACATTGACCCTATCTTGGGTATGTAAACTCCTATATAATGCAATGTATACCCACCATATTTAGTGTGGAAAATATTCACCAGAATATCTTGTTCTGTTTCTTGCAATTCTCATTTCTAGCAATATACATTATGATTCCATTAAGATTTCCATTATAAAATCCCAAACAGATAAAATAAAATTAAAAAAGTACTATTTTTTCATTAATAACATATCATAATTAAGGTTGATATTGTGTTTCTCATGGTTAATTTTCTTAACAGCACAAGTTCGTCCATATTCTCAAGAAATTGTCTCCAGAATCTACTCTGATCTCACCAGAAAAGAGACGTCAGTTTGGAAGATAAGGGTGGTTCTTTGGGTGTAGCTTTGAAATTAACTGGAGACTGATAAAGAGGCCGGTCGTGCTTCCTAGAAGACTAGCAGGCCCATTTATGAAGCCCGTCAACATGTGCTCTTTCACAAGGCGGATAACTTTTGAAGCTACCATATGGGCCTGCACTTTGACAGCCCAGTATTTTTAGTGTTTAACTTTGCTCGTCAATCAAGCATGTTTAACTCGATTTTAGTATGTTGAAGATCAATTTCTAGAGTTGAGTTATGGAGTTGTATGTATGGAGTTTGCAACTACCCGGTGAGTTTCATATCGATCCGCCTCTAAGGCAAGTTTTCCAAGACTTTATCTTGGGGGCAGCAAGGCATGTCAGGGCAACGAAATAGGATATTCGAAGGGGCTTTTTATGTAAAAAAAAAGGTGGTTTAAATTGTAATTGTAAGTATAGAATGTGACATAATAGGGTAGGATCCGTTGACACTTGACATGGTGAGGGTAACATAATTATTTTGACATTATAACATTATTTTTTCTACTAACCCAATCGGTAATGAATTTGAAGTTAATTTTTTTCTAACACGTTTTTCTTATAAGTATCTACACTCCAGCTGAAAATGAGAGCATTCTGAAACGTATAAGACAACCATGTATCATTTTGAATGTCAACTTTTGAAGACTAACTGTTGAAATTAAAATTTGTGGATGCTGATAATTTGTATTTCGGAATACTCTCATTTTTGGTGGGAATGTAGATTTTTATATGTGGGACATGTCACCAGAATATTGGCTTCAAATTCATCGTCGTTTGGATTTTTTCGGAAAAACAAATGATGCCACCATGTCAACATTATGTCATGCTAACCATATTATCGGATCCTTCCCCCAATCATAAAACAATAAAGGGGAAAATACAATTAGGTTGTTAATTTAATGGCTTAATCGTGAGTTTTAATAAGAAAATAAAAGATCAGCCAAATACGTTGACGAAAATGAATTCTCTCTAAGTCATTTTTCCGCCCTAGATCCCCTGTTGTGAATCACGAGAATTACTACCAAAGGATTGTGGGTGAAATTATCGGTGGAGTAGACTATATATTTGATAGGTACAAGAATTATGATTTTGAGCTTTCCAAGTACTGAATAAACTAGTGCAACCGTTGCCACGGTGGGAGGGTCGACAGAAGAAAAATCTAAAGATGGGGTTTGTCTGCAATTATTTTCGTCCCGTTTCAGAAAAATTGATACTTTTGTCTTGTTTCAGAAAATGTATCACTTTTCTGAAACGGAGCGAAAGCATCACTTATTCTAAAATAGAATGAAAGTATCACTTTTCCAGAAACAAAATTTCAAATTATCACTTCCAGAAACAGAAAATTAGTCGATCCATAAAACAAAATATGGTTGCATGATATGTTATGCATCATTTGTGGTGGTTTGCATAACGGCTACGCATTAAATTTTCGAGAATTGTGCCTAAACTGAAAGTATCACTTTTCTTGAAACAGAGGGAGTTTATCGTATTATTAGTTGCAACGGAAAATTAGTTGATGCATAAACCAAAATGTTGCTACATAAAATATAGGTATCCTTTGTGGTGGTTTGAAAAATAGATATACATTTAATTTTCTAAAATTTTGCCTAATATGATAAACACCTCCGAATTTTTCGTAAAAAATCTAAATTTGACACTGTTGTTGGTACTGAAGATTTAAAAAGATTTAAGTTTATGATTGAAAATAAAAGTTGGATCTTTGCAAATCCTTTTTAGTGTTCACAAAAACATTTATTCCATTAGAAATCACATGCAATTTCATATGTAAGAATTAAGCGCGCGCAGAAAATTCCATGCTTAAAACAAAATCATTTTGTCTAAAATCATATAAGCATGGCAGTTTAGAGGAAGACTATGAACAAAATCTATAAAACAACATGGTTAAGAAAACATCCCAAATAATAAAATAATATTGATTTGAAAGAAAGGTAAAAGAATTAAAATGGTGTTTATGGGTGAACAAACAAAACTCCATATTGTGTTTGTACTACTAAGGAATACCCTACTTAGTTTAAAACACCCATACTAGTTATGCACCTTTATACTGCTAAGCGATAGCCTATTTAGTTTTAAACACCCATACTGAGTTTAGGGAACTACTGGTAAAAGATAGTCTGTCCAGACTTCACTAATCCCTAAGTGAAATCTTTCAAAGTCGTAACCTAATATAATATCACCAGAGAAGTCTAGGTTTTTGGAGGACGACTCTAACCACAACTAGGATATAGAAGTATCGAGATTAACATTCTAGTGTGCGGGAAATCCTCTATTTATATTGATAAATAAGACTTGGTAACTTGTAAAAAAAACTAGGTGCTGAACTGTTTTTCGTGCTTACGAATTCCTTTGTAACAAAGAAAGTTAAACTTTTCTATATGGATTGTACATGTAAGCGTGTGAGAAGTTTGATTAGAATCACAAAGAAGATATGTTCAACTGAAAGTAATTTTGAAACCAACAAGATTAAACTGAAGTTTGATTGTCAAAAGACCAAACCAATTCGTCAACTATCAAACCAGGGTGAACTTAAAGTCGTAGATCCTCCAAAGCTTCTTATTAAAGTTGGATACATGCAACATGTTTTACTTATTTCTTAGCCCGATAAATTCTAATTCCTTGATAACATAATTATTTTTTCTCATACAAGGAGAATTATGATTTACCGGATCGGTTCGGTTAAAAACTAAGTTATCTTAGCTGACTCACCGGTAAGTATAAACGCCACTATTCAAAACAAATTATTCTTCTAGAATGTCCATCAAGTTAAGATAACTTAGTTACCAATGTTGTTTCTGGCGGAGTCGTCTACGACCGATCGTTTAAAGACTTATGTGGGATCAAGAACCTATACGAGTACCGTTGGTGGGAAACAAGATAATTGCATTGTCATTTTATTTTTCTATTATTGATTTGATTGACTAACGGTTGTTGAAACTTTGATTGCACCTAGTTTGATCATTCTTGAGAAAATTCTCTTCTGACTTAAAGGTCACTCAAACTAGATCACAGGATCAACGGGCTATTTATAACCATTTGCGGACCTAAAAACATCTTGAGATAATCCATTTTTAACAGACTCCATTTTGTGTGTGATTAATCACAAGAAGATTCAAGGTTGTGTTATGCAGGTTATTGAGAAGGCAATTGAAGAATGGAAGACGAAGAAGATTGTCTTATTAGTTTTCGTATCTTGTGAATCTTGTACACAAACCTTGATCAGCTGGTATCCAACTATAATTGAGCTTATCTTTGATAGACTTGATTTTTTAGTTTTGTAAGATCGACATCACTTTATAGTAACTCTTTGAGTTCTATATTGATAGATTGCGAATCCGAAATCGGTTATTTAAGTAATCAAGTTTTGAGTTGATCTAACCAGAAAAGGGGGTTTATCAGTTTAAACGGGAAAACCTTTTTCAACAACTAAAAAATATCTTTTACCAAAGATTGATTAGAGTGGTTACCAAACATATTTATTCCTTTGTTGTTCGACAGAAACCATCTCATCATTCTCTACATCTTGACGAGTATAAGCATAGTAGCATGAAACATCATAATAATTAATCATCGGGATTTTGATATTTGATATCATCAACTTCTGTTAGGGTTATTTTTTTCTTCCCTTTGGACCCGAAACCAATACCTTTATCAAGAAAACCTCTTGCAAAATCATAGGTGCGAGAAGGTGATGGGATTCTTGGCAAAACCAACCTAGAATATGCATATATGACTCAAAAGGATTAGTATTTAAATGGTTTTTTAGGGATCTAAAAATTTGTTCGTGACAAGTCAATGTGATTACCCGTACAAAAACCAATATGGTCACCAACACAAAACTTAGAAATTTTAAAGTACCTCTTTACACGGTAAAAATAATACATGAAAATTTGGTTACATGAAAATTTCTTTTCACAAATTTTTGGCTCAATAAATTTTATATTCTCCCAGGAGAAAAGATTAGAGCATAGAAATAACTCACTTAATCAATTGTAAACATAATTTTTCAAGACTAATAAGTAGACACTCGAAATGATTCTTGAACCAAAACAATACTTAGGCAAAGCTATATGTAGACAATCTTTTAGCTATAAAGGATAATAAAATAGCTCAACTAATCAGAAATCATTTTACCAATAAGTATACCTGATTGTTAGCATATATTACTCAACAAGATTATTCATGAGTAATAATTCAACCTTTGTGATTAATTAACACAAGCATGAGTTTTATGCTCATCAAATGAAAAAATTTCATGGTTAATCCTCTTTTTTCCTCTGATTTTTGGAGGAAACCTTTTTTGATGTGAAAACGTATCATAAAACTTACTATCATCTAAGTATGAGATAAAGTTTGAATCCTTATCAGAATAGTTTTGTTTGGAGGATTTTGACATCCTGTTGATAAGATCCTTGTATCCTTCAATTATCAGATTAAGGTTGTCCTTCATATATCCATTGTTGTTTTCACCATAGGTTGAGAAGGACCTTTCTGAAATCTCCTTGAATGATTTGTATTAATGCCACAATTAGTTCGAACTTTCGGTGAGCAAATTAAACTGAGTTTCCTGAGAGAATTTGCTGGGTGCGGTGAAACCAATATGTTTAGCCATATGAATATCAGTTACACCCTTAAGTATTAAGTCTAAGGTGTTTTGAAGTCGACCAAAATAAATTATCGTTCAACCTCAATTTGCACTTCCGTTGAACTCGTCCTTTTGAATCACAAAAGAGACACACTTTATGATCACCAGAGTACTTAGAGTGAGTAGGATTAATATTATTGTTAGAAGATTTCTTCTTACCGTGGGATGCGGTGATTCCTTGATTAGTGGAAGTAGTAGCCACATCTTTAGCAGATGGAAGGGTTTGAATTTTTGCTTCTAAAACAAGTTTCATTAAAGAAACATGATTACAAGTAGTCATATTTTCTAACATCCATGTTGAGTCGGAAGCAATTAGTATAGTGGACTCCATAAAGAGTATTTTACATTGAATAGAGAGATTACTCAATAGACGTTCTATTTCCAGGGAACAAACTACAACATTTTTTTCCCGAAGATCCCTTAATTGGGAATCACGATATTTTATACCATACCAATCATTGTATAGACCTTGTGTTTCAGCTTATTGATTTCAACTTCCTGAATTCTAAACCATTTTAGAATCGTTGCACTCTCTTTGGCTGCCTCCATTTCTACTTCAGAGTCAGACTCCTCAGAAAGATAATTAGAGTAACACTTGTCAACACTTCTCTGTTTCATGGGAACATAATGTTCATCTATACGTGAGATTGAAAAATCTTTTTCTTTAATAGATTCCATAGAAGCAGAACTTCTGTCTCTTGTGATGCGTTTTTCAGAGATATCACTTCTGTCCATAGACTCGGATTGCTACAAACACATACTTATGAGGTCTTAAACGTGTTTTCCTTCTCTGATACCAATTGAAAAAGTGTGGGTCTAACAACCACGCCCAATATTTCATTACACAATCTGTATGGACTAACACTACACCAAATCATGGTTTTAGCAACGCTTCATTTTCAGAGGTGCGCAACGGATATAGACGTTGCACAGTTAACAACGTTAATATCCGTTGCGCATTAGATTATCTTTTACAAAAATTATTTATATTTCATTTACTAAAATAAACTAGTGGTGCAACGTATGGTTAACACCTAGAACCGTTGCACAGACTATGGTTTTTTTGTAATATATAGTATGTTTATGGGCTTTTTTTTTTTCAGACAACTTTAATACACCTACCACTCTCTCTCTCTCTTTCTATTTTTTTTTCAGTCGATAACTTCTATGTTCAGTTCAGTACGAGAAAAGAGGAGAACTTTTCTCTCTTTCTTCACCATATTTTCTATGTTCAGTCGATAACTTCTTTCTTTCAACAAATCAAAACCCATCATTCGATAATTTCTTCGTTTCAACAACTTGAAATCTTATAATCGATTCATCAGTTGAAATCTTCCTAAACCCTAATTATATAAACTCCATTTTTACACTGAAATCTAAAACTAAATCGGATTATCAGCAGCAATTTGTGGATTTTCATCAGGTATAATCGTTCAAACACTGCTACTGTTTCTTACTTTTATTTTTATCGAAATCTTTTGAAGTTTTTTATGATTTTGACCTAACTCTATGAATGAGTTAGGGGTTTTTGGTTGTTTTGGTCTTTATTTTGGTAATATGTACTTTTGAAGAATTGGGTTTGTTTCTATTTAGTTGAAGTTGAAGATTTTTTGAATGACTTGATTGCTTATCTGAAACCCACCTTTGTGATGTCATGGAACCAATCATATGTACTTTTCTAGTAGTCATCTCTGGTGTCGATATATACACCATAGTTGTTTCTAATCCTCCCATAATTACTGTGATTCTTCTCTTCTTTCTCCATTTATCTTCTTCTTTTTTCGACCTATGCTCTGGTGTGCTCAATTGGACATAATCCTGGATTTTTGAACATTGGTTATTATTTTACTAGAATTGTGTTTGATAGAAAGAGCCAGGTTCCCATGTTGCATATTGGTGCACGATGCCTTGTTGATTTTCATTGTTTTCTTTCTCATAAAAATTCAGTATTGAAGTATCATAGATGTTGATTGATTTTGTTGGATTTTTTGTGTTTGTGTATTATGTACATGACTGAGTGTGATAGAGGTGTGAATACTTTCATGTTGAGTATGTTATTGAAGCAATTAAGGTAAATAACTAAACTAAGAAAGCCTAATGTTTGATTTCTGACTGAATTTTTTAAACCTAATTCCTGTGTTTATGGTCATGATTGGTTTGGGTTTTTGTTTGGTTGTAGCTTGGATCAACTGCAATTGTGTTAAAGACTAAAGGAGGAGTAGTTGTTGCACTCGAGAAGCGTATCACTTGCCATTGCTGGTTCGTTCATATTTTGTTTCATAGCATAGTTTGTGTTTAATAATTTCCTATTAATCGGTCTGAAGCGTATCACTTCGCCATTGCTAGTTTGTTCTGTGTTTTATAATTTTGTTTGTGGTTAATAATTACTGGACGAATTGGTCTTTGGACCTGATAATTGGTGAAATAGGCTTGTGGGGAAGTAGCCTATGGGTGAGGGCATTGCCCTCTATGGCGTCTATTTTTATGATTGTCGATGATTGATTAGTCTTTTTTGGATACTTCATGTTAGAAATTTTAAGTATTATGTATGTGCGAAACCGAGTAGAACTTGTAAGGAGTTATCCAAAACTTCTTTGGGATTTATAGGATTTGTGCCACAATGGGTTAGTTGTTATCCTAGCTGATGTTCTCTAGTTAACTTCTTTGCCACATATTTGCTGGAATGGGTTATAGAAAATGTGTTATCATTGTACTTGGTGATAGTAAGCCATTATTCATCATACACTTGCCAATGCCACTTGTATGGGTATTTAAGGCTTAGTAGTTGTTTATCTGAAAGAGTTATGGGTCATATCAAAGTTATGAAGATGCCGTTCACAAGGTTAGTAGTGATGTACTGCCCAGCTAGAGTGAGGTAAAGCAAATGTGAGGAGACAAATGACAATCAAGTTGCAATTAGTTAGCATTTAATGATTTATTTAATGGTTTAAACCAGTGAAGTTCTTCTTTATTGTGGAATAAAGATCTATATATCATCCTTTACTGATAGACGTCTAAAACACCTAATTCTAGTATCGGTTTCTTAGACTTTTATTAGCTAGTTTTCTTGTAAATTTGTATATTACGCTTTCTTTTCATGTTTTTAGGTGCAATTGAATAAACTCGCATAAAGGAAGAGAAACCAAGGTATTGGTGTTAGTTTGACTACAGGGCAACAAATTTGTACATGGAGTGGAGTGCTAGCCGCATTTCCAGTTCTGCAAGGTGGAACCAAGTTTAGTGGCCCATTAAAAAAACTCAGTCTAGCAAAGGGGCTTGTTCTACATGACCTTGTGTTGTTGGCATGTGTATGCTAAAGGGTAGTACAAAGAGATGAAGTTAGGTATCTTTTGAAACCAGATTCACTTCACAAGCAGAGACAAGACTCAAGTATTCCGTTGTTCCAGTAGTTGTCGACCGAGTTTGCATATTAGTTTGCCGTCAATGTAGTCATGTCCCTGTAGGGTGTTCACCAAGGAGCAGTAGATATACTTCAGACAACAAGGAGAAGATAAAGGTGATCAATTTATGGAGGTTTTGTGGGTGAATTTGTGTGTGAAAATGAGATGAATGAAAAGGGGATCTGGAGCTGATTGATTAATGGATTATGATGGCTGAATGTGACGAATCAGGAGCTCGAGATGGATAGAAAAGTTAAGCCGCAAACCAATGAAGAACTGAACTTGAAATTCAGTGACTAAATATGGAGTTTCAAGTCAATATCTCAGCTGAGAATACAAGGGAGCTGTTGTTGTTGGGGACTAGAGTGGAGATTGAACATTTTTACACCGAATTGAGTTATGGGTTTGGGTTATGCTTTGCTGGAGCTTGAATTTGGGAAGAAATGGAGCCAAGAGAAGAGAACAAAGGCCAGCAGTTGAATTCACACAGCAGGTGTTTGACAAAAATCCAGAGAGATTAGTTATGTACCATCTTCTGTTGGTTGCTGATTGAACTAATGTGTGCTGGTGATTATCGACAGTTCTGGAGTAAGTGTAGGAGCTGAGAGTTGTTGGTTACAGTGTCCAGAATGGGTTGTCTGCAATGAGTAGTGGTTGTGAAGGTTAGTGAATGAAGGTGATTGTGTAAGTTGGTTTGCAGTCGAGATGAAGTGTTGCTGCTGTCCATTGTGTTGATGCTGAAGTGGAGTCGTGACTTGCGGATGTTTACAAGGGTTGCTGCTACTATAGCTTGGAATTACGCTGAAGTTGGAAACTATGTCGAACTGATGCCAATGCCGAGAGATGAAGATATGAGCTTGGCAGTGATGTTCTATCAGTGATGCCATGGTTACAGGGAACAAACCCTAGACTCCCTATGATTTTTTTTGTCAAACACCTCATGTTCATCGTTAATGACCTGTTTAGTACTATACATTAATTGCAGAGATCTAAGCCGCAACTTGTTAAGTGTACCAATTCCTTCAATCTTGGGCATGGGAAATTTGACTTATACCGAGAAATTGTAAGTTTAGTTTCTTAGTATACCATATTGATTAAAAAATGCTGCTAATATTTATGTATTCATACATATAGGAATTTCATACATTATGTAGGGTGCACACCTGCATATTATAATTGGTATGGCTTTGTTATTTTAGGTACTTGCACATTAACAACCTTACAGGAAGCATTCCACCCAAGTTTGGAAACATGAATAGGATCCACTATATGTGTGTATACTTTTCGTTTGACATATGATAGCTACAAACTAATTGTTTCTCCAAAGTAACACTTCGATTTTGCACTTTATGGAGTTGAATGATAATCAACTAAGTATAGTCTCTGCAGCAACACTTCCATTTTGCACTTCAGAGAAGGTTGGTTTTGTCTATAACATAGTGTTACTGTTAAAGCAAAGAAGGATCGTTTAAGAATCTGTGCTAACTACATTCCACTAGTTACAAATTCCAAATAAATTCAAGGCTAGAATTTCAATGGAAATGTTAGTATTCAACCTAATGCTTTCAGGAAGAGAACTACATGCGAATTATATTATCTCATACTCATGTGCCTTTGGTTCTTTGGCGTCTGCAGGTGGTAGAAGTTGTGAGCGGAGACTGTATCATAGTAGATGATAATGATTTATCGTTTTACATCCCATTGTCAGAACGACGAGTCAATCTATATAGTATCAGATCTGCAAAGCTGGGAAATCCTCTTAGGGATGAAAACCAGCTGCTAGTATCAACAATATGTACGCAAGGGTTGTTACTGCAATGGTTTGTGTGGCTGCTTGTAATATTCTGGTGTTTGCACTGGATTGAGCTGAGTCTTAGAAGTCGGTAAGAAGGAAGAGGGTTATTGGAAGTCGATACGTAGAAGGACAACTGACCTGAAATGGGTTTTTGAATCTGAAAAGTGCAGTTTGGTTTGATATTTTTCTGTGAAGTCAAATCAGCAAAGGAAATGGTATGTGTGCTTGAGTTTCTGTGTGATGTTGTCCAAAGTGGAGCTGTGGTTCAAACTTGTGACAGTCTGATGGGGTTTACTAAAACTCAGCTGAGAAGAGAGCAACATAGAAAAAGTCAAGGAGGTTTATGTCACTGATATCATGGGTTTGTAAATGGCAACAAAGTTACTGGAATTTGCGGGAGTTTTGGTTGAGTTTTGAACTTGTGTTGCTTCCATGAGACGGTGGATTGTTTTCCATGGTGCATGTGGTCTATTTTATGGAGTTTGGAGCTTGCCTTTGAAGGCAAGGAGGGAACATAAGTTAACCCTGGCTGGAATATGGAGTTGCTAGGAGGTCCGTAAGCTAAGCACTAAACAGGTGTTATCATAACTGAAGCACTATGCCCTAGTCTGTGCAGCTATCTATGGAGTTAATTTGGAGCTGGCCTTTGAAGGCAAGGATAGAATAGTACTATCTAGCTACTTAATTTATTGATATATGAATCGTTCTTGATGGATTGTGATGATCAATAATTTTTCTTGTTCGATTGCAATTCAGGAGCAGAAATATGCCGGAAAATGTACCGGCGGTAACATTTTTTTAACCGAAAAATTAATTTGCAACGTATATAAACGTTGTACAATTATATGTTGCACGAATTACCAGAAAAGAGCAACGGATGTAACTGTAGCCAAATAAATAAAACGTTGACAAAATCAAAATGGGACCCACAAAAGTGTTATTCTATAAGTAATATCCGTTGCACAAATTATTTATACGTTGCACAAATAAGAAAAGGTGCAACGGTTGTGCAACGGATAATATGTGTTGCACAGCAATGCGCAACGCCGTTTTGCCAATGTTTTTTTCCGTTGCACAAATTATGCGCAACGTTTATAAACGTCCCTAAATGGCCGTTTTGGTGTAATGTAACTCCAATGTAATTCCAAGAGAATCAACTAGACAGTCAGACTCAATCAAGAAAAATATATCCAAGAGTTATATATGTTTCTCAATGTAATCCGCAAATCATACTTATAGAATCCGTGTGCATGATTATTATGGGAAACAACTAGAACGGTACCAAAGACCAATTTTTAAGTTTCAATCAATTTCAATCAAAAACCAAAGGTTCGATTTACCAATTGATTGAACTACGCAAAACCTGTGATATTTCAATTATATAAACAAATATAATGCGGAAAAGAAATAACACAGACACCAGAAGTTTTGTTAACGAGGAAACCTCAAATACAGAAAAACCCCGGGACCTTGTACAGATTTGGACACCACACTATATTAATCCGCTACAGACACTAGCATACTACAAGTTGACTTTGGAATGGAATGTAGTTGATCCCTAACCAAGTCTTACACCGATTAAGGTACCGTCGCATTACGTATGCCTACGAATCCCAGTAGGACTCAACGTACTTCATTCATTTAGATTATCTCACCCACAACTAAGAGTTGCTATGACCCAAAGTCGAAGACTTTATAAACAAATCCGTCTCCCACATAAAAGTCTATTATGATAGATAAATCTGTCTCTCATAGAAATACCTGCGAAGTTTGTTCCGTATTTTTATAAATCAAGGTGAACATGAACCAATTGATAATCCGGTCTTATATTCCCTAAGAACAACCCAGGAATATCCACCTCCTCACAATAACTTAAATATATGGTAGTAGAACAGGTTATTGTGGAATCACAAAGAATGAGACAAAGAGATTTGTGATTACTTTTTTATATCTTACCTGTCAGAGATAAATCTTGAGCAAATCTTAGAGAAGATAATACTTAGTATGATAGAACAAGTAAGATCAGAACATGCAACTACAGAGAAAATAGTCGGGTCTGGATTCAGAATCCCAATGAATTCTTTAAGTCGTTAACCTATAACGGTTATAGGAGAATCGACTCTAGTCACAACTACACATTTTATCCTAATCTGGGACTATAAGTAGCCTAGGAATCAAGACTTATAGTTTTGGCACCTAAACTTGAAAAACAAGCTTAAGATAACAACGCTTGCGAGTTCAACCGAGCAGTGCTCTAACTTATATGACTTAAGTTATAGAGTCTCGATTATTTCCATAGAAGATCACTTAAGATACCAGACTTATAAGTTGATATTTAAAAGATTGTGGTGTATTTGGGTACCCTTGTCTTTTCAAATATAAGTTCAAACAGTCATAAATCTTTATATTACTATTATGATTCTCTTGGAATTTGTAGAGTCTTTGGTTAAACCTAAAACATGATCATTCAATTATCTTATTAAAACCCATCATGTTGATATTCTTTTCTTAGTATAAACCAAAACCAAAATTCCCTTCTTGGAACAAGTTTTACATAGATTAGATGGTAATGATGGTTGTTGTAATTACTTTTATAGGACGATCTGGTAGTATTGTTATTGCTTGGTTCTCTGATTTTTCTGTTCACTTGTTAGATTTCTATATTGAAAATTTCATTTATTTATGGTGCATTAGAGCGCCCATAGTGAACGAGAAAAATACGGAGCAAAACTATATTTGGTCAAAAAACCCATCCTTGTGGAGCGGAGCAAAACTATATATGGTCGATTTTTCTGAGGTCCAGGAGCATATTTGGTCTGAAATCCGGAGCAAAACTATATTTGGTGGAGCGGAGATTAAAAGTTCGTCTGGAGTGGGGCATTATAATAACCGTTTGGAGTGGGACGGAGATTAAGTGAGCGCAAGATAGTTGATCAAACATATAAAGTACACCCATTTAATATAAACCAATATATTAAATCTCACGCACTTGTGGTACGTGTGGTCAATCATCACCAGGAAAATATATAATTTCCGCATCACTTGGGCGGACATATAATCTCTGTTTGACCAAATTTTGGTTCATCCCTGTTATTCTCCACCAGAGAGCAAACCATTTTTTTTTTAGTTTTTAGTTTGGTTTTAGCCTTTAGTTTTCTCTCATAATTGTGGACGCTCTAAGATAATCAATCAAGGATTAGGCAATGTGATTTTAAGATACGAATTCTACAAGAACAATTCACGTAATTGATCAAAGTACATATGGACGTATCTACGAGAATTGGTTACGTACTAATTGTGTGAATCCTATTATAAATATAAATAATATAAATACAGAAAAGGAAAAATACAACATACCAGAAGTTTTGTTAATGAGGAAACCGCAACTGCAAAAATACCCCGGACCTCGTCTAGATTTGAACACCAAACTGTGTTAAGCCGCTACAGACACTAGCCTACTATCAGACTTCAGACTAGAATGTAGTTGAGACAGAATTCACCCTATAAGAAATTCAATTACATTCGCGCTCCTTACGTTTCCTGAACCTTGCAAGGATCTACAAAATTGATTCCCTTAGCTGACATCTTTTACAGCCTAAGAGTTTCTTCAGACGAAGTGAAGACTTTTGATAACAATCTTCCTATAATAGATAACCCAATCTGATTTTCCTTTACATCGATATATCAAGTCTTAGAAATATGTTTGCATTAGATAGAGCTAGCAAACCTTACAAATCGGGAATACTTACACTTAGTTAGCTAAGAAGTCTATATTTTTAACCACCTCTCAAGAACAATCGTAAACTAACAAATTAAAAATAGTTTTTATATATCTATCTTGAGAAATCACAAAGTCTAAGACGAAGAGAACTTTGTGATTTCTATCTATCTTTCTTCTGAAATACATTATAAAACCTCGATAACATAAGGAGTAAGATGAGAATACACGCTACCAAGGTAAAGATAGTAAGACCTGGTTTTACGAATCCCTGAGTGAAGTCTTTTAGTCATAGACATAATTATTACGTTTCTCAGAGGAAACCTAAGTGAACATAGGATGACTCTAGCAATCAACTATGACATATAATTGTCTGGAAATAATTTCCCAGTTGAGTTGGTGTATATATTTATAGATGTTCAAGACTGAGATTTGCTTAGAATTCAAGCTAAGATAACTTGAGATTCAAGCAAAAACTTTCTCTTTTTAGATGAAACTCTAGTTAGGGATTCAAGTAAGCATGTGAGAAGTTTTTCTTAAAATCACATAGAAGAATATACACGGTGGTCCGGATTCAGGAACTGTGCATAATATTGATAGTTCTTAGAAAATATGCCTTTCGAACTAGTAAGCAATATCGTGTTCATTTAAACACTTAAGACTTTAATCATGATGCACATACACAAGTTGTTTTAGTGATCAATGATTTCTTAGAGGTGTTTGTGAGAGTCATAGCAAATGCTAAACATATTTTAAAAATAGGCATTTGAGTATCTGCTAATATTTATTGACACCGTTGGTGAAACAATTCGTAAAATGTTAAGCAGTTCATGAATTCAAGGTCGTGAACTGTTTAGAAACTCGTGAACTCAGATGTCAATGGTTCGTGAACATGGTTTGCTAACCTACCCATATTTCGAATGGCATATATCTATGGTTTTCGAAGTAGTTCGCCAACCTACCCTGAGTCCAAATTTTATTATTTCTGAAAAACTCTCTTCTGATGTTTGAAACCTTTCCAAATGCCATAGCTATAAATATCATTGCTTGGAAAATTTACAAAAGATAAACCAACATTAGTTTTTGAACAACAAAGTGTTTCGAACTAAGATTGCTAAGAACCAATTGACATCGACTGCTTGAATCATATTTCGAGATATATAACCAGACAAGCTTGACTCGATTCTTTTTTTTTTTTTTTTTTTTTGAAGGAAATAGAAATAATTATATTAATCCTCACAAAATGTGATACATTGCATAATACAATTTGGTGGTTCATCATGATGCCACCATCTGTTTGTGAAGTTTGAAATTGCGTATTGAACTAAATCATGCGCAATAGAGTTAGCATCTCTAGGAACAGCTACAAATCTAATTTTGCTAAAATCCTTGATGTTGTCACGAATTGAGAGAACCGTTGAGCGAAGACTCCATGGTATCTCATTCGAATTCCCCGTCACTTCTTTAGGAATTTGAGCATCGTCTCCTTCTACTATAATCCGTGATAGTTGAAGTCGCTTTGCCAGTTGTATCCAAATCCAAAAGCTTTAGTTTCAGCTACTGTTGCTGATAATGTATCAAAACAAATAACGCCACAGCCCAAGTGATTGCCAAAAGAGTCCACTGCAATAGCTGCCACCGCACCTTTACCATTGTTGTATGCTGCAACGACATTAATTTAGTAATCCTAATTATTATTATTTTATTATTTTCTTAATAGAATCATACAAAACTTTGGTTGGTAGACCAACAACAAGCTGAGCACCAACCCCCTTAATTATTCATTTTTTTTAATACGTTTTTTTAATTATTATTATTTTTTAATATGAAAACAAAATCCTAGAAAATAATTTTCAGAAACGAAAGGTGAAAAACAAAATACTCAATATATGCAAAGGTTTAGGAATCCTGACCTGCCGCGTGTCTGATAGATGCCACCAAAAATATTACCGTCCCCATCCAAATTTTCAAATCTGTCAATCCTCCCAGCTATAATTAACTTCATCAATTGGCTTCAAACCATAAAACGATTCATAATTTTGTTGCTTTCCAAGGATGACGTTCGATGCTTCAAATCTTCAATTTTCTCCACGCGACTTTTATTTTCCTCTATTTCTTTTATGTGCTACTCAATTTTCCCAAGTGGCTGTTTAATAACCATTTTTTTTTATTCATTTTTTTCTTCTCATTTTCATTTTTTTTTAATCTATCCGTTTGGACGTTAGTTTCTCATAGAACTTTAGGAGATGACTTACAGGACTAATAATGGCATACAAGATATCTGAGTGATAGACTGGACTCGCGAGTGGTTGAACGGGATAAGACAAGATCTCTGGAATATGAACAGGCCTAACAGGTGCGGTATGATTTGGTAGAAGGTCAGAGTTATGCACATGCTCTGCTGGGAATCAGTTGGAATTTGGCACGTTCCTCGATTGCTCAACTCCATAATAATCTGCCATTAATTCAGACCAAATAATAGGACAATTAGTTATTGAATTAAATGAGTTCACAGTTTGTACCTGATCCATGGAGAGTTCACTGATGTGGACGGGCCGATTCATCGCAATTTCTTGCTTGTAGATTGAGTCGGCTAAATTGGTTTCATTTTCCTCCAAGACAAAATTGACCATGGGTTCCCTTTGATGATATTGCAATGGGTTTGTATTCAGTTGCTTTCTCTCCCCATAATTCCTTTGTGGACGTCCATATATACCCTGATTCCAGTTTTGGATCTGCCCCAGGTATGGTCCTGTAGGTGATGCAACTGACACAATATTCACTTGATTTTCATCTGTAAATGTGGCCCTTCCGAAATTATTCCCATTAGAGTTCTCTGGATTGGTTAACCTTGTCATTCTTCCCGTGTCCAATGCATTTTCAATCTGTGAACCCGCCTTCCATAAAGAATGTAGTATTGGATGGTGATAAACACATTTTTGTGTCTGAATTGTCCTCAATGTCTCTATTGTTAGTGGTTGATTTTGTACTTATTTTGGTGTTTTTATGTTTGTGTAGGTGTTTTTGGAGAAATACACTTGCGTGGAAAAAGTTGCTCAAAAAGTGCTATTTGGACCCCCGGAGGAAAGTGATAAAGGCACCCTCATTTTGGATATGGGCACCCCCAAGGGCCCCCTCAAGGAAGATGCTATTCGCACCCCATTTTGGATATGGGGCATTCATCTTCATCGTTTGAAGATTGGAAAAGTCCGGAAAAATGGTTTAAATATGCGGGACTTCTGTATTGATTACTGTGAGAGATTTTGTGAGAGATTTTCGTCAGAATTAGTTGGGAATATCCTGTTGAGATAAAACAGGATTGGTATATAACTCAGAATCGAATAAAGAGGAATCTATTACACACAACAAATCACGAGCATATCTCGGGTTCTCACATTCTTTGCGAAGTATAACTGAGGTTAGTGTATATTTGGAGAGGATTCGACTCAACTTCCCATGTGCTGGCAGATAGTTTGGAACGTGAAAGAGATAAAAATGGAGAGTTATATGTTCACAGATGCGTGAAGAATATAAAGAAGGAAATAATACCCGTGAATATGAAAGAAGTTATTGCGATGATTTCTAGAAGTTATTACAAAGATTTTGGGTTGTTGTGGCTATGAAAACATGTTACGGGATTCATACATGGAGGATGGAGAGTTAGGGATAGGTACAGAGCATCAACAAATCGAGGAAATCAAGTTACATAATTATTTTATGCTGCTGCTGCACCAAGATCACGAAGAACATAAGACGCACCCCAACAGTCGTATTTGCTACAGTGAAAATGACAATGGCTTAGCAGTCGTATATGCTATAGTTTCAGTGACAATAACCTTTTATCGTTCTCTGTAACAGTCTTTTGCAACAATTATAAGTGTCGCAAACACTTGGTTTTAACTATTTTATCTATATTTGATCTTTGTAAACACCTATTTGAGCAATGAATCATCTTTTTGAGTGTGTTTTCACCATGTGGAGCTAGACCCCATCACTGGGACAATGGAGGAAGCCAAATTTCACTAATGCGGTAATTATATCAATTATTTAAATAAATTATGATTATCTTTGAATGGTTGTCAATTCAATTGATGGGTTATGCTTGCTTCAATGTTTTGATATCCCATGCTTTAAGATTTACATCCATTACTTTCGAAATCTACTTTAGGAAATGAATTAGAGTCAATGAAACTTTATATTACGAGCTATTATTGTTTAGAATTGGTATTTAAACCGCATGAAACTGAAGTCTGGTGGAATTCTGAGTCCCGGACATTTCTTCATCTTGTGACATAATTTGTATGTATTTTTAGTATTTTTCTTTATTAAATCCTAAAATCAATTTCAACAAGTCCGAGTGAACGACAACCTTCTTAGCACTATAAAAAATTACATCAATTTTTGACGATGACTTAGTTATGGACGAAAGAATTGTAACGGTGAGTGAAACTTATTTAGAAGATAACTTCAGGAAGTTATCTGAGTCAACATGTGAGTATCCTGAGTCAACACTTAGGTTAGAGTTAGAGACGGAAGAAAGAATTGCTCGAATTACTCTTGATTTCCAATACATTCTTTCCAATATCACCCGTGAAAATGAGGACAATTTTTATAATTAGGATGACGATGTTAGAATTGGTAACACTACTTGTTCAGATGAGGTTCAATCATTTTCATGTTACTATAGTGATGATCATGATGTGGATAGTACTGATAAAGAATCTGAAGTTTTTAGGCATAGTGATCAGGAATTCGTTACTCCAATTGAGATTTATAATGATAGTAATATTTCTGGTTTAAATCCAAATAATTTTAATGATTATTCAGCTATTCAAAAGGACGAGGATTTGACTAGAGATACCCCCGTTTTAAACGATGTAGTATTTCCTTTTGATTACGAAGCTGATAATGGTTTAGAGGAACGAGTTTATTCTGAGAATATTGTTTTAGAGTCCAATGATTTAAAAACTATATTCTTAGATGAAGGAGATGAAATCGTAGAGCTTTTAAATGTGAGTGAGGATGTATCACCTGAGTATAACCTACAAGAAGCAATTGATTATTTTTAGGATTCTAATGATCCAGAAATTAGGGAAATTGTACCTAGTCTATCTAGAGACACCCAAAATTCTATGTTTGGGGGTGATTATCATTCTCCATGTGCCTTACCTTCATCTCTTATAGAGATCCCTCACATGGGACTTGATATATGTTCCTCAACCATTGTGCCAGATTACCTTCATACTAGCTCTCCCGAACCTAGTAATGCCCATAAAGAAGTTCAGTTGTTAGAAACCCATCCTCTAGTTGATGTGGTTTACCCAGGCTATGAAACCCAGATTGACTTTGTTTTCCCACCAAATATTTTTCTTCCAAATGTGGGAACGTATGAGTTTGAAATGTGTTAGTTATTAAGTTTTGAGACTAAGCCTAAGTACTTTAGGATATGGGTGTAAATTCGGGCAGGTCAGGTCAGGCTTAATATTTGCGAGCACGTAAAATAATTCAAGTCGGGCAGGCCGGGTAAAAGTAGATAATTTTCTACCCAAAGTCCGCCCAAAGCCCGCTTTTTATACGGGCAGGCCAGATCGGGACGGATAGGCCACTATTTTGAAAATATTTTTTTGTTAAAAAAGTTTAAATTTTCAAATGGATAATATTAAATTTATTTATTTTTAATACAATATCTTTTTCTTTCTAACGTTGCATATCATAAGTGACAGTATTATCTTATATTTAAACTACAATGACAAATTTCTTATTTTAGCCTATAATAAATAATTACTTAGAGTACAATAAACTTTCTAAATAAGAAAATATATTACCATTAATGTTTTGAAAAGGTTAATTCTAAGTAAAAACAACTATATATTTTATTTTTCTAGATACACAATTGACAATTATAAAATGGTAACTTTTAAGTCTTTTTAAGAGGATACCAAATGATTAATTGCATTAAGAAGGCTATTAGGCGGGGCGCTACGCCGGGTATCAGGCCGGGCATCATAATTAATTGCAAAGCCCGATCCCGCCCAATAAATTAATCTAGGTCAGGCCAGGCGGCCCTTGACGGGCCATAACAGGCTTTGGGCTACTTCGGGTACAGGCAGGCTCAGGCGGGTACAGGTAGGCTGAGTATTTTCGGGTATTATTTACACCACTACATTAGAAGAATAGAATCGACACATTTGCTTAAAATTTACCACCTCTTTCATTGTGGTCAGTTGTGTGAGTCAAATCTAATTGCGTTAGAGGATCAACAGTTATTCAGGTTATTGTTATGCGCCTCTAAGTTCTTAGTTGAGTATTTCTAGACTCTTCAACCTGATATTCAGAATGCCTTTGAGGAAATCCAACCGATGAAAACTTTTTATCGAGACCCTTTTATAGAACCTGAACCTGAACCACAACTAGATATAGTTGTTTTACTTAAAAAATTAAATAAGGGTATGTTCGGTATTTTTATAGTTTGCTGTAATTTCCTCTTCCTTTGGATAACACTTTTTGATCCAGATGACCCACATTTATTCCGGATACTACTTTATGATTCCATGAGGTGACTAATTCCATCCGATGTCTGGCTGAAGACTTTAAACTTAGCACTTCTTGGGAGGTGACCCAATATTCTTGCAACACAGTAATATCTTTCCTTACTCTTTTCTTCAAGTGGTAACAGTTTCTCCTTGTTCGTGCTATTAATTTAATCTTTAGAACATTGAGGAAAATGTTAGATTTAAGTTTTGGGTTATGGGAGAAACTTTTTAGTTGCAGTATAAATAAATAAACTCCACATTCTAGAAATTTATGTTTATTAGGGTTGGAACTAACCAATCTAAGTGGATGGAAACATTTTGGTTGTAGGAGTTGAGGAACTAATCTGATTAATTGGAAACATCTAGAAGAGTCTATTCATAAAAGCACAGATCTCAGGTGTTTGAAAAAAACAAAACATGGTAGTTTCGCCATATCCTCATGATGGAAACATCGAAAGAATCCTGATCACTTCTTTTATTTTCTTTTTACCATGGCTAGGGTGAAATAGAGTGACTGAGATATATATTAAAAAAAATTTGAGACCAGACAATTAGCCCAATCGGAATAAATTCAATAAAGTCGACCACTGGTTCCCTTGTATATGCCAGCTGAGTTGACCTAGAGTTAGGATTATCGACCACTGGTTCCCTTGTATATGCCAGTGTGTTGATATTAGTCCAGACCAATATCTCCGTCCATTAGGATAGGATCACCTTAGTCGACATCATCCACGTTTTTCTCTACATCCATCTTCTTAATTTATCCATGTGATTGGTTGACTCCGGTTTATGATGTCCAGAAACTATCCGAGTAGAGCTCTGGAACTTTATATTAATTTTAGTATGCTTGAGTGCAAACTAGTGTACAACGATTGGAATTTCGCATTAGGGTACTTCTTCATGTAGTCAATAAGTATACCAACCAAGGAGATTTTTTAGTGCCTTCCAAGGTTCTGCGTAGATAGCTAGGGTTTGGAGTAAAGTTTTTGTGGGTACACCTCTGGTAAACCCTCCGGAGACAACACTCCGCCACTAGGGCCACCTAGCGGTTTAACGGCTTGCTGCACGTGCTAAGTGTAGCCATTTAATTTTCTAGATTATATTTGCTCGGGACTAGAAAATAATAAGTTTGGGGGTATTATACAAAAAAAAAAAAAAAAAAAAAGATGGTAATATGATATCAGCCGGTTCCAATATTCATGGTTCAAACAATTCATTACAATATCTACCATCTCCTCTTCGGTTAATATCTCATCGAGCTCTAATGCCTTGTTCATCCAACGTGGAAATAATTCTGTAAATCCCTCATTGGGTTCTTGTTTGACCGCCTTTAAGTGTTTCTGAGTAAACTGAATTTCAGGGCCCAACATAAACCGTCTCACAAACATATTGACCATATCTTGCCATGTCGAAACTAGATTTGGGTTTGTCTTCATCAGCCACTTTAAGGCCAGCCCGGTCAAACTTCTTTGGAAAAACTGGAGTAACAACCCATCATTAATACCTAATGGTTTCAAGTACCCAACATACATGCGAATATGGATTTTCGGGCACCCAGTTCCATCATATTTATCCATATCCGTAAATTGGAATCAAGGAGGTAAAGGAATATAGGGATAAGGATATAGACCATGTGTATCTATTGTATCCTCACCCATTTTCCGCAAGGTCCTTTCGATCTTTTTGAGCCTGTGGGCTAATTGTCTTTCTCGTGTTGTGATCTCATCCATTTCATCAAAATTTTCATATTTAACCTCTTCAAAATTATTCTTTTTAACTTCTTCATAATTATGATTATTTTTTTCATTTTCCATATCAGCCCCGACATGTTTTCCTGTGGACTTAGCAATGGCCTCGAGAGTAAACTTCTTGGTCTTGGCTTTCATCTTGGCTTCATATTCTGAGAACTTGGTATCCTATATTTGTTGGAATTGTTCACACAACCAAGACAATGCCCAATATTGATATTGATTTCAGATTCTATGCTCATGTTCCTGTTTTCAAGGAAACAAAAAGAATATATGGTAACGCAAGGGTGCTTATGCCTCGGATTTTGTGCAACAATGAATGCAATTTACAATTAATGCACGGGCATGCAGGTTTAACTAACTCTTGGGTAGGCTTGGGTTACCTTAGCACAATATACCTTAGATGTAGTCGAAACTAGTCTTCTTTGGTACTGGGCTAAGACTTGTGGTGGTTCGGCTGATAACGCCCAGTGGGTTCAGCTTACTAGCCACGGATTTTCCTAAAATCGGACTCGGACGATGCAAAATGAAAATGCAAGGTGCAGATGGGAGTGTGCAGTGTGTGTGGGCAAACACCGAGTAGTGTCAAATCAAAACCCTAAATTCCCAATTACATTTCAAGTAAGATTTTCAAGTCCCCAGTGGAGTCGCCACTATAGATACCGTCGAAATCGGTTAGGATCTCTCAAATATCCAAAATAGGAATCAAGTGAAAGTTTATTATTAGGGGAAGTCGCCACCCAGCTTAGGGAGTTGGGACCCAAATGAAACACTGGTCCAAAACAGAGAAAAAAAGTTTGGGAATCAAGATACGGGCTAGGAAGGTGTGAGGCACCTAACCCGTCCAATCCGAAGATTGGCCTCTACTTTGTAATTGGGATGCTAAGGTTTGGATTGCAAAAATACACAACAATTAATCTCTTACAATTATCACCTGCAAAATAGCAAAATATCGAATACCCTCAATTGAATATATACATTAGATTATATGGTACCAAAATCTAAATAAAGAAAAAAAAAAGATATTATTATTAAGACAGTGACTAAATACAACCCACAGTTTGGTAAAATGCAATCCTAGTTAATTACAACCCAAATTATTTTTAACAATTTTTAATATACAACCCAAAATTGTTGACCGATTTAATCAAATATTTGGTCAATATTTTTTTTTCTTAAAATACCTTCGTATCTAATGATTTTTCTTTCTTTATTTTAGGGGGTGTGAAATTCATCATCACGTAGATGAAGATTTTTTTTTTCCTTTCAAAAGCGATCACATATGAAGTAGTCTCCTAACCTATCATTCTTGATAAAAAAAATCATTTAATTAATTGGTAAGGAAACCCCTTTCATGTGCTCTGCACCGAAAAAGAATAGAAAATAAAATCCCAACAACCATCTTCTCCACCACCGAGATCATCATGATTTTGCATCTGTGTTTGACATTTTTTTCTTCCGTTTATTGGCTTGTTTTAGTCCGTCGCTTAAAACTGTATATGGAATTGAACACATTTGAATTATGAGTGTCACATCGAGATGGAGTGCTTAAATTTAAGTTGATGGTCTAAACTATCAGTTGTTATTTGATTCATCAATTTATTACCTTATCAGTTGATGAGCTAATGTATCGCTTAAGAAAATTTGACAGTAAATTAACACATCATCGCTGCATCTTCCTCCCGTAAATTATTATTCTCTCTCTGATCTCTATCCAATAGATTTTCTCCCTAATTTTATATTTTCCTAGGATATTTACCGAAATTCCTCCCCCATTGACACCAAAACTAGCTCTCTATTTATATTGTTTCTCTGTTAACTAAAACTATAGGATTGATTGACTTTGATCGGACCGCTCACATTAAAAACTTAGATATCATTTTCCATTTAAAAAAATTATTTTTCATATTATCCAATATTATTACCAATAATCCAAAATATTTCATTTAATCCTATAAATTTTGTTAACATGGAAAGACTTGCATATAAGGTGAACTATTACCGACGTTAATGTTGCAATGAAATGGACTAAATGGGGTGAACTAAATGGGTGAACTAAATGGGTGCCTAGACTTAATGGGTGTTGGCTCGTGGACTAGGAGTATATATATTTATGATCCATGAAATGGACCTGTCCAGTTACGCCAAAATCATGACCTAGCTAAAGTTGGGTGGACTAGTGCAGAAAAAAGGTCAAAGCCTATTCGGATGAAAATGCACAGTGGACCTAGTTTAGGCTAGCTTTTATGATTAGTATTTGGATACGATTTTGCGACAACATTTATTATTTACGTGCAAAATTGGGGTGTCTACAACTATTGTCCAGCATTTCTTATAAAACACTACCGGATAGCCATCTGGACCCGGAGATTCATGGGAGTTCATTTTACGAACGACTTTCCAGATATCTTCATGTGAAGGAATCTCCGAAATTGCGTTGCTTTCTGTTGAGTTTAAACTGAATGAAGAGTTCTGGAGATTTGAAGGGTTGCTAATGTTTGCATCTTCTTGGAAAAGCTGTTTGAAGAAGGAAACTAATTCATTTGCAATATCATTTGGATGTGTAAGCTAATCATTTGAATTATTTTGTAGATAGGTAATGATGTTCTATTTTCTCCTCTACTGCACTGAAAGATGGAATTTTTTTGTATTCTCATCTCCTGCTTTTAACCAAATTTGCTTCATTCGCTGCTCCCAGTAAGTAGCCTCCATGAGAATGTACTCATTTAATTGATCAGAAGTATGTTTTTCCTTTTGGATAATTTCTACAGTCGGCGTCATACTTTGAAGATTAAGCAAGTTCTTCTTTAGTCTTCTAATCTTATTCTTTAAACACCCGATTTTGGCACTGCTCCAGTTCTTCAGAAAAGTACCCAATGAGTTGAGTTTACTTAACAGGTCTTCATAGAGATTGATGTTCCAGGACTCCAAGACTACCTTGAGGAAATCAGGATGATAACACCAATAAGCTTCGAACTTATAAGAAGGGGGTTTTCTCTGAACACTTCTATTAGTATTTAAGAGAATTGGTGAATGATCACTAGAAATCCATGACAAATGAAGCATACCAGATTGTTTAAAAAGAAGACACCAATCATGTGTAGATAAAACTCTATCTAATCTATGTCTGATAAGGCATTGGAATTGTCTTCCATTACTCGAAGTGTAAGCTGGCCCTGAATAACCTAAATCCATCAAATGGTTTGAATGAATAAAGTCATTAAAGTGAGAGATTGTGTTATTCATGGATTGATTACCTCCATGTTTTTCGCTTAAAGAAGACAAAGCATTGGAATCACCTATGAAACATTTTGGACCTTGGACATGTTGAGAATATATCGACAAACTCTTCCAAAATTGAGCTCTAACACTCCTATTTGGAGGACCGTAAACAAAAAAGAGATTCCAAAGAGGGATAGGACCTGTAGATTTTATTTGAAGATGAATTAGGTTTTTCGAAAAATAGATAACTTCTGCTTCAATGTCATTCCTCTAGAGATGTAATAAACCACCACTTCGACCAACGACTAGAACGGTGCAATGATTTTGATAACCAAGTCTATAAACAAGAGAAATAGATGTAGCTTCTGAAAGTTTAGTTTCCGACAGAAAAACTATATTGGGTTTTGAACTGCGCAGGAAAGATTTTAGTGTTTGAATTGTTGGTTCATTCCCTAATCCCCAACAATTCCATGCAAACACTAACATGGACCGTGAGGCCTTATAGGCCTAGCCTCCACCTCACATTGATCATCATAATCCTCATCGATTCTCTTAGCCATCTCTGATTGTGCATCTCCAGAATTGATACATGATCCATCCTGCATTCGTTAAGAGCCTCTTGTATATTTGGTGGAAGTTGATTCCGAAATAATGGTAATGCCAGTTCTTCTAGCCATCGATTTCCATCCACGCCTCCTGGAAGTCTTGTTTGATTGTCAGGGAATCCATAAAATCCATCCACAGTTACTATCCTGTGATTTTATGTTTTCCCTAGATAGAAGTTGATGAAGATTCTCATTTATGGACTTATTAGGTACTATGGAAGCTTTTTGTTTCTTTGTTACAAACTAGAATGATTATGATACCTGAAGTGATTGAACTCTGTTGTACTGAAATTGTGTTGCAGAAGTTTGATTGCCGTAATCAATAGATTTTTCTTTAACTAACTCAGAATTCACTTGTTGTAGTGATGTGATTGAATTTGTCATAGAAGAATTATAACCAAATTTTAGAGCAGTTATTGGTAGAATACTCTCACATACTTGGTGGAATGAATTAGACTTATGCCCATTTGGATGAATAACTGAAGAGGCAGTTTTACCCAGATAAAATTTATCCGAGGATAAATTTCCCTGCAAGTTAACTGAATGCATGGTGAACGAATTTGGTGATGACGCGGATGCATTTAGACCAAAAGAGCCGGCTGTATCCTGGTGACTCATCATCATCCCTGTAAACTCCGTTGAGTTTTTTTTCCCAACGTGCATAGGATTGACATTATCTTCATCATCAATATCATAGAGTTCAACATCTTCCATGTCAGATATGTAACTCTTTAGATTGGCATTAATAGAGCGGCGATATTTTGGAACAATGAGATCATATGCTTTCTGATGTAACTCAGGAGGAAATTAAGTGTGAATTTTGTCTTTGTACTGACGAACTTTAGGACAAATCTTCATTAGGTGACCAAAAATTCCACAGAAGATGCAAAACCTGGGTAGTCCTTCATATCAGATTTCAGCTGTAACCTCATGTGTAGCAGATACAGGGAATGAAATTGAATCTCTTAGAGGTTTTCTAATATCAACAGGAATACGGATTCTAGCAAATTTGCCCCAATTTCTTGATTCTCTGGATGAAATCACTCTATGACTGCCTGCAAAAACTAACACTTTTTGAATGAATTTTATGTTAAGATTTACAGGTGTTGATGGTGGTTTTTAACTTAGGGTTAAAGTCGTAAAACCCTAGTCAGACAGTGACGTCACAGGACTAAAACGCATTTATTGAACCCTTAAATGTGTCTACGAGAAAAATACCAGGGTACCCTTTTTTTAATTAATTTATGATAGGCCAAAACCCTAATTCCGACGCCACATGTGCCAATGGCAAACCATGCCATCCAACCCACTTTGCCAAGGTGTACCAACCGTGATAGACGCATCCCTGTGCCAATGGAAAACCATGCCAGCCACGCCCAACGCGCCAAGGCATGCCAACCATGCTAGACGCACCCCTGTGCCAATGGAAAACCATGCCAGCCACACCTACCGCGACGAGGCATGCCAACCATGCTAGACGCACCACTGTGCCAATGGCAAACCATGACAGACACGTCTCCACGCTAAAGCATGCCAACCATGCTTGCTGTCCCAACACACCATGCACAACGCTGGCTGACAAAACAAAGGCCTGCAATAATCAACGTCCACCTTTCCATCTAAGACACAAATCTTAGCCGTCCAAGGTTACCAGACAACACATGGTAACCTTTGGCCTAAAAACCTAGCTTGGCCACAGTCCTAGCTTGGTAAGGATCCTAGCCAACGGCATGCCAAACCCTTGGCCCCACTATCCCAAGCCAAACTGCACCTTGCCTTGTCCCTATCCATGCTAGCCGTACCATATGCCAACGGCCTAACCCTAGGACCCACCATGTCAAGCCAAGCCGCACCTTGCCTTGGTCCTAGCCATGCTAGCCGTACCATATGCCAACATCCTAACCCTTGGCCCCACCATGCCAAGCCAAACCGCACCTTGCTTTGGCCCTAGCCATGCTATCCGCACCATGTGCCAACGACATGCCAAGCACTTGGCCCCACCATTCCAAGCCAAACCGCTCCTTGACTTGGCCCTAGCCATGCTAGCCGCACCATGTGCCAACGCACCTAACCACGCCACCATGCTAGCATTCCCTACGCAGGTACCAAAAGGAAGGCGTGCGACAATCAACGATCCCCCTTCAATCCCAGGAGAAAATCCTAGCGATCCAAGGTTACCTGACGACACATGGTAACCTTTGGCCCGAAAACCTAAGTTTGGCCACACCAAACCATGCCATGACAATGACACGCCAACATAGCCGCGCCACCATGCTGGCCTTCCCTACGCGGCTACCAAAACAAAGGCGTGTGATAATCGACGGTCGCCCTTCAATCCCAGGAGAAAATACTAGCCATCCAAGGTTACCAGTCAAGCATGGTAACCTTTGGCCCGAAAACCTAAGTTCCACCGCACCAAACCATGCCATGCCAACTGCATGCCAACCTAGCCGCACCGCCATGCTGGCCTTCCCTACGCGGCTACCAAAACGAATGCGTGCGACAATCGATGGTCACTCTTCAATCCCAGGAGAAAATCATAGCCATCTAAGGTTACCAGACGACGCATGGTAACCTTTGGCTCAAAAACCTAAATTTGGCCACGCCAAACCATGCCATGCCAAGGGCATGCCAACCTAGCCGCGCCACCATGCTGGCCTTCCCTACGCGGATACCGAAATGAAGGCGTGCGATAATCGACGGTCGCCCTTCAATCCCAGGAGCAAATCCTAGCCGTCCAAGGTTACCAGACAACACATGGTAACCTTTGAACCAAAACCCTAGTTTGCGCACGCCACACGCGCCAATGGAACATGCCACGTAACCCTTGCAACCTGGCATGCCAAGCCGTGCAAACCCAGGGCCAAAGCCTCCACATATGCCATTGATACATGATGTGCAACCTTTGCACTTTGGAATGTCACGCCTACATCAAAGGCCACGATTCCACTTAATATAAAAAATCTCGGCCGTCGAAGGTCGCCACTGATCCGACAAGTCTCTCAAGCTCAACTTATCAAACACCAGCGACATGCTACATGTTTTCCACGAAGAAACTCGAGACATCAACACATGTCACAAACTGGGGGATGCTCATTAGGGTATTGGTTTGGCGGTCTACAGCGTGCGGCATACACAAATGACCGTTTCAAGATAGTGTCATAAGAATAAAACAGTTAGTAAATGCAGGAAGTAATGGTGAAATGCTCTTTCATTATGAAACATCAATTTCATGAAATTCCATCAACACCAGGCGTTACCACCTTTTCCCATTTAACTCATATGTTTCTTTTCTTACGAGGCCAGAGTACGTTTCACTTAGACTTGTATAAATAGGTTTTACCTATTTCCACCAAAACACAAGTTTTTGGTCAGAGAGAAATACAACACTTAGAAAGGCAACTCTTACTATCTTTCTCAAATCTTTCACCTTATGATACAAGTCAAGTACCACTCTTCCAGAACTGTTCTGGTCTCAACACTCTCTTCGCTTCCCTCCCTAAACCATCCATTCTCCTCCTCTTTGTGACCGAAGAAAATCCGGAATGACCATTTTTTGGTTTAGGCCAGATTTGTATAGATTGATCTCTCGAATCTAAAGTACTCCCGTGCAGTACATTTGTTTTGGGTTTAGATCTATTTCTCACTCACCCACCAAAATTAACAAAATCAGCAGAGACGATTTTCTCCCATAAATAATTGGCAACCACATTGGGAGATTCATCTTTCGGTTACAATATCAATTTTTGACCATCGATTTCATGCTTCGACCCAGACATCAAGACGGTAGAAGCAGGCGATCCGCTCAGGGATCGACGACTCAGTTACCATACAACCTGATTATCAATCTTGACACGGAAAGGGATGACTGAGGACTGCCTAGAGTTTAAAAGCGAATGACCCAACCAGCCTTGACACGGAAATGGGCGACTGGGGACTTCCTAGAGGTTAAAAGCAAAACGATCCGCTCAGGGATCGACGACTCGATCATCAAGTGACTCAGGGACGACTGGGGACTTTCCACAATCGCGGTGTTTCCCATGAAAGTCGGACTTGCACCTGACTTGTTTTCGTTAGCAGATCCAAAAAACCGAGTAAGTCTTGCCTACAAAAAATACATGGTTTACTATTTCAAGTTTTCACGGGAATGATAAAACCGATAGGCATGTTATGATTCATCCCATGTCATCTACCGACACCCAACGTTCGTGTTTTCATATCTTCCCTGGGAAGTTTGTGTTACTTACAATCATAACCAAAACGGCATCATCCTAAAAAAGTTCATCCAGAATAATAATCTAAATCCTCATAGGTAACACTATTCTATCAACCCAAAAATCCATAAAATCAAAACCATAAACCAGGCGTTCCATTTGCCTTTCGGAAATAAAAATAATTTCAGAAGACAGAAGTGCATTCAAAGGAAGCCATTCAACAGTGTTTTTCTCTTCTCGAAGAAGGCATCCTTCATCATTTGGAGGACCGCCTGTTTCATCTCCAACTCTTTGGACAGCCTTTCGACCTCCACCTCTTGTTGTTTGACCACGTCCGCAGAAGTACCTTCGGTCACATTGGCCTGCAACCTTGTATCTCAGAGAAACCCTAACGCCCAATCTTCGTGGAATCAGTTGCATGACCATGTGTACCTACTTTGCATCATATACCAGTTACTATTCATGAGGTAGCTGACGCTACCATGATAATATTCGAAGAAAATAACAATATTTATACAGATTTATGGGAGGCATACCTATGTCTAGGGTTTGTACCAACACAAGAAACACTAGAGTACGTACCTGGAATATGTTGTCCCACTTTATCGCTACCGCGCCATGCCAAGACAACGCCCATGCCGGAACCATCGCCCACGCCAAGCGAGTGTTGTGCCAAGACAGTGTCCATGCCAAACCAGCGCTCGTTCCAACAATATCCAGCACTAACAAATTGCATCTTTTCCAGCGCAGACAGCTTGCGTCCTTATGATACCGGCAGCTTACATCTTTCCAGCGCTGATAGCTTGCGTCCTTCTAGCGTCACACTTACACTTCCAGCTTGTATCTTTATAACAGCTTGCATCTTCCAAGCGCTAGTAGCTTGCACCCTTCTAGCGTTGCACTTGAATGCCCCGTTGGGAATTAGCAATCCGATTTCATCACACGTAAAGATCAGGAACAACTTCTCAAAAATAGAATCAAAGAAAATTATCAAACCCTCTGAGTTCACGAAGACTCTCTTCCTGTCAAGAGACGCATGATTCCTAGGGACTTCATCCATAAAACTGTGCAGTCAATAATGAAACGTTTATCTGAGATCTTATGTTTCCCCGAGGCACAACTTCAAGACATATTTGTAGCCCTCAACTGCAATGCATCAGGGAAGCATCCTTTTCCAACCAGAGAATTTGTTCACAAATCCCAACCTATCTTAGAGAGCAAGATTGATAGATGGAACTGGGGACTCCTAACCATTGTCCGCTTGAAAGGCTTCCAACCTTACAACACACTGGTTGACGCAACCTCTCCAGCGGGTCCTCTTCAATGTTCGCTTCAGCAGCTGCTCCGTTTTAACATTCGCTCCAACAGCCGCTCTGCTCCATCTTTTTTAATCCATAAGTTTCAACATCCTCTCCAAGATCCGAAGCTACTTCAATGCCATTTCTTCCTGCAAAGGTTCGTACCACCACGCTCCCCATGTCAAGGAATATCGTCACAGCCATCCAATCTTCATATTCACGACCACCTTTTCATCCATCTCGCCAAAACTCTTGATCATGGACAGCTTGCTCGCTTAATCATCCAGTCAATCCTTTTACTTCCACAGAAGCCCATACAATTCCATCCAACCTACTTTGTTACCATGACAATGTAGTCTCTCCTTATTACATCTCCTACCATGAAATATTGTCGCTCATTCGTTAATACCAGTCAGAGCTTCACCGCATCAGCAATTACTACAAAGATGGAAACATGTAAACCATACTTGAGGACTGGGGATATACATGGTATCCATTCACTGTAAAAGCATAGATGACACAGTCAACCAAAAAGCCGTACCTACAACAAGGTCATCTACTCTTCAATGCAACACAAGAATATCATCACATCTCTGTCTAGAAGACGCCTTCAACACTTTACGAAGCCGCGAAGGATCTCAAGCCTGCACTATCCAGAATATTTCATCATGTAATTTTTGAGCATCCCAGTGTCACATAAAGAAGGGTACGATAGGCTTATATCAAATCCTGTGGACGAGTATTCAAGGCGATGTAACAAAATTAGGTTACGCATGGGGACTACCAACATGAGACCCTTTCACTCCCATTAACCAAGTTATTACTGATTTTAACACCACCACTGTCGAGGTTTTACGAGCCGCAGGAATTCTCAACATGAAGCCTTACATGTGCACCAAAGACTCCAAAAGCACGCCAGAAGGTTACATTCACATATTTATCACTGCCATCATATTAAACCGAAGTATAACTGGGGACTTCTCACCGCATCACATTTCGTACGATAGTCCAAAATTTAGAAGATGGTTCGACAGATGTAACTTGGAACAAAGTCCCGGGAGACTTGATAGCAGCACATCGGCAATGGAACGTCTCCATATTTCATCCAGGGGCACTAGAAGTTTTCGACCATGCAAGCATTCATAACACATCATCATCACGATCAGAGGGTCCGATGAACAACCTAAAATCGAGGATGGATCGACGAAGTAACCACAATCTCCAAGATTATCCCTGACGTGATCGTTTCCAAGCATATATTTCATCCATCCGTCCCAAGAATACAGCGGAGTTTTGGTAAATTTTTGGAATCCACTAGAGAGACACTGCAGACGAAAACACGGATCCATACGAACAACAGAAAAACAGAAGAGGGTCGATACCTCTTTTCATACGGACAGAGTTTTTAGAGATTGAACAGAATGAATATTTCTTCTTGCTCCATGAACGGTAATAGGTGACTGGCGCGCGACTATGCCACCCCGGGCCTGCAACATCCCTCCTGACTTCTTCCTGATTTTCACTGTCGGTCCGTTTTCACCTCCTAAGCGAGCTCGAAAACTAAATATTCCCGAGTATGGAGATAGAGAATTATGTTTCTTGTCCGATAAAGGGGCGGACTGTCAAAATATGAGTCTGTACGCAGATTTTACAGAGATTCTAGTAAAGGGCGCTAATTAGGGATTCGGCGTGTCAAACCCTAAATCGCAAGCGCTTCCCTTACCAGCGTCATGCATTGACAAGCGCTTTACAGAGCGGCCCACACCCTTTCCATGTACGTCAGTGCTAATGGGTCCCCTTCATGCCAAGTTCATGCTAACAGCTCCGACTCACGTTCCAAAGCCTAGCCCTGAAGAACCCAATCATACTGGGATTTGCGCAAAGCTACCTGATGAAAGGATTGCGGATGCTACCTACCTCTCGAAAAATATTTTTGAATAAGGAAAGAATTCCATGTTAAAGTCGCGCATGAAAAAAGACAATCGGTCCCACAAGAGAAAGCCTTGCCACTCCCAAGACATCCGTGCTTTCCTTGCCAGTGCCAGTCTTGCCAGCGCTCCACGTTCAGTTTTTGCAATAATCCGCGCATTTCATACTAATGCCAGCCAACTCTCCGCGCCATCCAGGATAATCTGCGATTTCCATGTCAACGCCTTGCCAGTGGACCATGTCAGAGCCTCGCCAGCAACCTGCGTTTCCCCTTGTCGCGCTTCCATTGCCGACGCCATGCTTTTCCAAGCAGCCCACTCCCATTCCAAGCCCATTGGTGCCGACAAATCCCTTTTGTGCCAAGTCTATGCTAACAGCTCCGCCTCACGTTCAAAAACCTGGCCGCAAAGACACCTAGTCATATTGGGATTTTTACAAATCTACGGGATGCAAGGATTGCAGATTCAACATACATCTCGAAAAAGGTTAGGCAAATATCCTCGGCCCTCTTTCATGACTTAATGTCTCAGTTGTATCCTCGTCTGTCACCATCTTAAGCTTACCTCGTAACAAGGCCCCTATTACAAGCTAAGCAAGGGACATAATGTTGATGGTGGTTTTTAACTTAGGGGTAAAGTCGTAAAACCCTAGTCAGACAGTGACGTCATAGGACTTAAACGCATTTATTGAACCCTTAAATGTGTCTACGAGAAAATTAATAGGGTACCCTTTTTTTAAGTAATTACTAATTAGGGTTTCGATAGGCCAAAACCCTAATTCCTATGCTACACGTGCCAATGGAAAACCATGCCAGCCACACCCAACGCGCCAAGGCATACCCACCATACTAGCCGCACCCCTGTTACAATGGAAAACCATGCCATCCACGCCCACCACGCCAAGGCATGCCAACCATGCTAGTCGCACCCCTGTGACAATGGTAAACCATGCCTGCCACACCTACCGCGCCGAGGCATGACAACCATGTTAGCCGCACCACTGTGCCAATGGCAAACCATGCCAGCTACGTCTCCACGCTAAATCATGCCAACCATGCTAGTCGTCCCAACAAATCATGCACAAAGCTGGCTTCCAAAACAAAGGCCTGCAATAATCAACGGGCACCTTTCCATCTAAGAAATAAATCTTAGCCGTCCAAGGTTACCAGACAACACATGGTAACCTTTGGCCCAAAAACCTAGCTTGGACACGATCCTACCTTGGTCACGATCGTATCCAATGATATGCCAAACCTTTGGCCCCACCATGCCAAGCCAAACCGCACCTTTCCTTGTCCCTAGCCATGCTAGCCGTACCATATGCCAACGGCCTAACCCTTGGCCCCACCATGCCAAGACAAACCGCACCTTTCCTTGGCCCTAGCCAAGCTAGCTGCACCATATGTAAACGACCTTCCAAACCCTTGGCCCCACCATGCCAAGACAAGCCAAGACGCACCTTTCCTTGGCCCTAGCCATGCCATCCGTACCATATGCCAACGGCCTAACACATGGCTTCACCATGCCAAGCCATACCGCACCTTGCCTTGGCCCTAGACATGCTAGCCATATCATATGCCAACGGCCTAACCCTTGTCACCACAATGCCATGCCAAACCGCGCTTTGCATTGTCCCTAGCCATGCTAGCCGCACCATGTGCCAACGTCATGCCAAGCTCTTGGCCCCACCATGCCAAATGCAACTAGCCACGCCACCGTGATGGCCTTCCCTACAAGGCTACCAAAACGAAAGCGTGCCACAATCAACAGTGCCACTTCAATCCCAGGAGAAAATCCTACCATTCAAGGTTACCAGACGACGCATGGTAACCTTTGGCCCGAAAACCTAAGTTTGGCCACACAAAACCATACCTTGCCAATGGATAGCCAACCTAGCCGCGCCACAATACTGGCCTTCCCTACGCGGCTACCAAAATTAAAGCGTGCGAAAATCGACGGTCGCCCTTCAATCACAGGAGTAAATCCTATCCATCCAAGGTTACCAGACGACGCATGGTAACCTTTGGCCCGAAAACCTAAGTTTAGCCACGCCAAACCATGCCATGCCAATGGCATGCCAACCTAACCGCGCCACAATGTTGGTGTTCCATATGCGGCTACCAAAATGAAAGCGTGCGAAAATCGACGGTCTCCCTTCAATCACAGGAGTAAATCCTAGCCATCCAAGGTTACCAGATGACGCATGGTAACCTTTGGCCCGAAAACCTAAGTTTGGCCACACCAAACCATGCCATGCCAATGGCATGCCAACCTAACCGCGCCACCATGCTGGCCTTCCCTATGCGGCTACCAAAATGAAGGCGTGCGATAATCGACGGTCGCCCTTCAATCCCAAGAGCAAATCCTAGCCATCCAAGGTTACCAAACGACACATGGTAACCTTTTTCCCGAAAACCTAAGTTTGGATACGCCAAACCATGCCATGCTGACAGCATGCCAATATAGCCGCGCCACCATGCTGGCCTTCCCTACGCGGCTACCAAAATGAAGGAGTGCGACAATTAACGGTCTTCCTTCAATCCCAGGAGCAAATCCTAGCCGTCCAAGGTTACCAGAAAACACATGGTAAAATTTGAACCAAAACCCTAGTTTGCACACGCCACATGTGCCATTGGCACATGCCATGTAACCCTTGCAACCTGGCACGCTAGGCCGTCCAACCCCAGGTCCAAAGCCGCCACACATGCCATTGGCACATGCCGTGAAACCCTTGCACTTTGGCATGCCGCGCATATATCAAAGGCCACGATTCCTCTTAAGATGCAAAATCTCGACCCTCGAAGGTTGATACTAAGCCGGCAAGTCTCTCAAGCTCAACTTATCAAACACCAGTGACATGCTACATGTTTTCCATGAAAACACTCGAGACATCAACACATGTCACAAACTAGGGGATGCTCATTAGGGTATTGGTTTGGCGGTCTACAGTGTGTGGCATACAAGAATGCAAGTTTCAAGATAGTGTCATAAGAATAAAATGGTTAGTAAATGCAAGAAGTAATGGTGAAATACTATTTCATTATGGAACATCAATACCATGCATTACCACCTCTTCGCATTTAACTCATCTGTTTCTTTTCTTACGAGGACAGACTACATTTCACTTAGACTTGTATAAATAGGTTATACCTATTTCCACCAAAACACAAGCTTTTGGTCAGGGAGAAATACAACACTCAGAAAGGAAACTCTTGCTAGCTTTCTCAAAGCTTTCACCTTCTGATACAAGTCAAGTACTACTCTTCCAGAACTGTTCTGGTCTCAACACTCTCTTCGCTTCCCTCCCTAAACCATCCCTTCTCCTCCTCTTTGTGACCGAAGCAAATCTGGAACGGCCATTCCTTGGTTTAAGCCAGATTTGTATAGATTGATCTCTTGAATCTAAAGTACTCCCGTGCAGTACATTTGTTTAGGGTTTAGATCTATTTCTCACTCACCCACCGAAATTACCAAAATCAGCAGAAATGATTTTCACCCATAAATAACAGGAAAACCATGTAGTTGTGCCCAGAATTCTATGTTATCAAAGAGATATTCTTGTGGAAGTTTATTAGGTAAGCATATTTCCAGAGCCAATAAATTGTCTCGAATTACCCATGGTGAGGATTCCATTATAAATTATGACTCGTCATGAGATTCAAATCTTATGAGTCAGGTTTCCGCTGTAAACTCTGAAACAAAGAATTTCTGACTAAAGGATTTCCAAGTTTTACATAGTTGTTCAATGACACCAGCAATTTGAAATGTTCTTGGAGAGATTTTCATGAGTACTAGACAATTTTGGTATTCATTATAATGGTTTTGTAATTAGGATTATATGCGAATAGTTTTGGATGGATTATCTTGATTGGGAAGATTGGCGAATTGATTTATCATATCCATATCTGGAAGAGATTGAATATGATTAAGATTTGAATTAAGATCCATTTGCAGATAATAAACAATGCAGTTATCTTAAATTGCCAAAGGCATAGAATTTATGAAAAATTGAAAACTTAAAAATTTAAGGAAATCTTCGTATATCCACGAAGAGATCCCAAGATTTTAGTTCTCAGATGGGTGATTTTGATTAAGGATTCTAAAAAAGACTATCTATTTAATGTATCAAACCGAGATTTTATTGGGTTGAAGTTATAATTTTCAAGAAGAGTTTGAAGAACAGTTTAGTTGCAGAAAGGAGATAGGGTTTGTTTAACTCTGATTCTAGGGTTTGCAGAAAGAAAAGAGGGTTTGTTTAACTCTGACTCGAAATTACTTCTTTGAAATAAATCTACTAGAAATATTACGACATAGAGATAGAATGGTAATATATGTAATCAAATAGAATGGTAATATATGTGAGTAAATATAATGATCCAGTCTTCATATACCTTTGTTGATGAAGTTCTCCAACTGTCTTCGCCGATCTTCAGTCTTCTAGGGTTATTCAGTGATGTCTGATACTCAACTACCAACTTTTATACCTAATCCGAGACTTGACTTTAGTTGACCAGAAATAAAGATATAGCTTTGTTCATCTGACATTTACAACTAGCTCGATAATTCATGCTGAAGAAAAATTCCTACTCAATGCAGGTAAATACCTAATGGATAACCTTTTATTTAGTGTTCAATAATTACATAGTACAAGCAACTTCGTATCTAATAGACAATGACAATGAAGAAATACAGTGAAAGGCAGAAAACACAATTAAAGAGGTGAAAAATATTCTTCAAAACCTACCACAGGCTCAGGTACAATATATCAACAATATAATATAATAGCGGACTCAATGACCAAATTGAAAAAGTGGAGGTACAACAACCTCACTCAATATTTCGATTAGCAATCTGTGTGGACTAACTCTAATATACTTTTAAGAGAATCAACTAGACAATCAGACTCAATCTTAATAAAAAGTATATCAAGGAGTAAATATCTATATCTCTCGATTTGATCTTTACTCAAGCAAATGGAAATCTGCGAGTCTTTATCAAATAATAGAGAGATAAACTTGGATGGTACCAAATACCAACATCCAAGTGTCAATCAATATAGATCAACAACCAACGGTTGGATATTCTAATTGATTGATCTTAATGCACAACATGTGATATTTCAATTATATAACAAAATATAATATGGAATAGAAATAACACATACACCAGAAGTTTTGTTAACGAGGAAACTGCAAATGCAGAAAAACCCCGGGACATAGTCCAGATTGAACACCAAACTGTATCAAGCCGCTACAGATACTATAGCCTACTACAAACTAACTTCGATCTGGACTGTAGTTTAACCCTAATTAATCTCACACTGATTCAAGGTATAATTGCGCTCATTAAGTCTCTGATCCCAGCAGGATACTACGCACTTGATTTCCTTAGCTAATATCACACACAAATAAGAGTTGATACGACCCAAAGTCGAAGACTTTAATAAACAAATTTGTATCACACAGAAAAGCCTACGGTGATAGATCAATCTGTCTCCCACAAATAAACCTATGATTTTTTGTTCCGTCTTTTGATAAATCAAGGTGAACATGAACTAATTGATAACCCGGACTTATATTCCCGAAGAACATCCTAGTATTATCAATTACCTCACAATAATCTAAATAGTCTGGTAGAAAAACTAGATATTGTGGATTCACAAATGATGAGATGAAGATGTTTGTGATTTATTTTTATCTTGGCCTTTCAGAGATATAATCTCAAGTAAATAATTCCATTAAACTCGTAGGATAGAAAATGGCAAGATCAGATCGCTCAACTATAAGAAAATAGTTTCGTCTGGCTTCACAATCCCAATGAAGTATTTCAGTCGTTAACCTATAGGGTCTCGAGTAGAAACCTAGGGTTAAAGGAGAATTGACTCTAGCAAAACCAACTAGTATCACACAGGAGGTATGGGGATTAGTTTTTCCAGTTGCTAGAGTTCCCCTTATATAGTTTTCAAATCAAGGTTTGCAATCTAAGTTACCTTGGTAACAAAGCATTCAATAATCACTATTAGATGAAAAACTTTATTCAACCAAGATAATATATTTCCACCATTAGATCGAAACTTAGGTTGTCACACACAAATGAAATGTTTTCATTAAGGTTTGAGTAACCATATGGAAATGTGTACACTTAGTTGGTTCACAAATAGTTAACCAATGGTTATCCATATGAGCACTTTCATATTAATCATATTCATCTTTCTCATGACTAGTTCAAATGACTTATAAGATCTAGTTGAAGAGTTGTTCAATTTCTTAGGTCTTTATTCATAGACGCAATTGAAACAAAATCGGTTTGATTCACTTGAATAAATTCATGAACAATATAGCCACGGTTTGCAAAGATTGCGTTCCTTATAATTTATTGTTTTAATCTCATGAACTACCAATTTGAGAAATAACCAGCTTGCGTACGCGTACCCTAGCTACCGGATTTGAGTTTACAAACTCAGCAGAAATTTTTGGTTTGAAAACTTCTGTGGGTACGCATACGGGTATGCGTACCTAAGGTGACTGGTTTACTAGTTTGCAAACTTACAAACTCAGCATAAATTTTCGTTATGAAAACTTCCGCATGTATGCGTACTCAACCTGTCTCCTTCACCAATACCGCATGTACACATATGCACGTACTTGGTTTCCGACACATGGATTTATACACTAATGTGAAAACATACTATATATGCTTATATCCATAGTTGTTAATCTCAACTCTACATTTCAATCATTGAAACATTCTTCTATAATGTTATAACAATCGTTATTCAGGAATATCGTCATCAAAGCTATTTTCAAGATTGAAACGTCATCATAATTTTCGTCACGGGTAAAGATGAAAATGGTTAAAGAAAAATTTCACCAACACATATTTCGAGAAAAGATAGGCGAGTAAACTCGGCTCTAAATAGCAAATGTGTATGTATTAAAACTATGATACTTATACGACTATTGTCTCAAGAGTGTGAGATAAAGTAGACTTTTGAGTGACAGATAAGTTCAAGTCTCCACATACATTTTTTTTGGATGAAGTTCCACTTGTTCTTCAAGTAGTTCTTCGTCTTCGTAAGATGATTTCCATGGAGTCTGGAGCTCAACTACACTTAACTATTTTAGACCGAGACTTAGTCATCAGTAAACTAGAAATCAAGACATATAATTTTGATCAATTTTAGCGCCCCCCCTAAGCTAGCAGATGACTAATCCAAGATATTAGCTATAAAAGGAGGCACTAAGGATCTAAAACATCTATTTAAAACACTAAGAAAGAAGTTTTAAACAAAGATTAACCCGAATTTAAACCCTCTCTGAAATAAATACAAGAACTCCTCTCAAGTGATACATATTTAATAATGAGTTGGTTTCCAAACAGATTATAAACAACAAACATAGCGGAAGCTAACCAACTAACGAAACCAACTCCTCGAAGCTTTCTTCGCCATGTGCACAACTTGATATGTCTCTGTCTCTGAAACTGAAAGTGGGAATTGGGTGAGCACATCATCCCAAAGGGTTCCCAAAAGAAACAATAACTAACTTTCAAGTAATCACTAGAATGATTTGTAAACAATGCAGGTTTTACTGAAAAGTGATAAAACATGGAAAACAGATAAAGTATATTAAGATAATAATTTGTACGGAAATATAAAGTTCTACCAACCAATCTTGCGGCACAGATTCACAACAGAAATAAAAGTTAAGCGACGCAGTCCTTTGGAGTAGTAAGGCGTGACTCTTGTAGATTCTTCTATGATCATTAAAGTGCCATGAGGTTTGGCGACCCCGCAATTATATAAGATTTGTACCTTACCAGTACCTCAATGTACGGGCACTCTATATAGAAAGTACTCAAAGAAACAAATGATGGCAACAATATATCTGCCTGAAAGTCTAAATTCCATGGAATGTCATCGCATTTCATAAAACAAGACCAACAACCACCTACAACATTCCCAACATTCTTTTCCTAAAATACTGGAACAAAATATAATAGATTTTGAAAGTAATTTAAAAGAAATAGTAAACATCCACGTATGAGACATGCGTTGCCCGTACAAAAATAGGGAAAATAATATTAAGTAACACGAGTACACACCTATTAGTTTATTAGTTGGAAACAATTTTCACTCATTTAGCGCATAAATATAGATATAACTTTTGGGCAGCCACATCACACACCAATCAAAAGGAAACCTTCTCCCTTTCATGCTAACAATAAGTAAAGATTGTAACCACTTTCCAGTCAATGGAAGTATCACATTTTGAAGATAAGTAAATACTCCCAAAACACAGATATTAGTTGTTTCTAAAGATCCAAACCCATCCCAAAATGTAAAAGAAAACTAGTTTGTATTACACACAAATAAAACATGCATACACTATCATAAAGTAACAAAGATATGCATGAATTTCGCAATATAATAAATTTATAAATCAATAATGAGTACAAGAGAGTTCGTTATCGATTCCCACTTCTTTTGATGACAAGCCTCGCATACCTTGAGATCCATAATTCACTGGATCGTTCTTTAGATCGATCATTGTTAATAAATATTAATTGTTAATCACACAAGCACTCTAAAGATTATCCAAAGGCTCATAACACAATCTCATACAATTCTCTAGTTATAAGCAAAGTGAACTATCTAATGGTTCTAAGCCCAATTATTGTTCTACACATTTTCATTATCTATCTTTATCACATCTAAAGGTTTACTAATTCAATTGGATTGGTTATATAAGCTATTCAATAGGTCTTATGAATATCTACAACTTTGTAGAGGGAACCTAAGGTCAATTCGGACCAAAAAGGGTCCAAAAAATCAAACTAAGAATACAAGGTACTAAGCCCAAGCCCATTAGGCCTGATCTGGCACGGCCCATAAATTTAAGGCATGGTCCAACAGAGTAAACTATCGGTCAATAATGGTCAATTGGGTCAACTAACAATCCATGTCCAAGGTCAGGTCAATGTTAAAGTCAAAGGTCAATGAGTCAAACAGGAACTCGGTCAGGGTTAACTCAAATCAAGACTGGTAGACTCAGTGAGTTAATACTGATCTAACTAAATCAAACCAAAACATACAGATAAGTCAGCTAAACTAACTAATATGCTAAAAATCAAGATGTTGAAGTTCATATAATGATCACCCTTAACATCAATCCTAACTAGTGTAGTCGATCTCGGCCGTCTCGGCCGAGATCACGGCGATATTTCTGTTTTCGGCCATAGGACAGCCGATAAGCACATTCTCGCCGAGACGAGATCTCACCGGGAATTTCGTCGGAATTATTCAATCTCAGCTGCTATCTCGGACGGAATTTCGTTTTACCTTTTACCATTCCATGGTTTTCATTAAAATGAAGCTCCTCAATCTAACTATATCATGGTTTTCATGAGTCCTTTATTTTAGTTTTTGAACTAAAAGTCAAATAATCCTAATTCTTGAGAGATAGAGCCAGACAGAAATAAACAAGAGAAGCACCCTATGTGAATCAATTTAACCACTTCCCGATCGATCAACCCTACAAGAGACTTTTATTGTAGGACCTTCATATGTTTTAGTGGGAAACATTTCTTCTAATCTAACACCTTCATCACCCCTGATGATATTAAAAATCTTTCACTAATCTTGTTTCATTGATCTCCTTTTTTTTCTCTTTTTAATTTCTCCAAACCCATTATCCATTAAACGTGCTCTTCATAAAAGCTTTAGTAAGCAAAACCAAAGCAAGAAAAATAAGAGAGTTAATTATATATTCCCCCTTCTCATTCCTCTCCTTCCGTTTCTTACTTCTAACAACGGTGCTTCATTTTAATTGAACTGAAAGGCATGCGTACAGGTGTTGACTCGTGGTATATGAGAGTTATGTATTGGATACAGGTGTTAGTTATACAGTACCAAGGTTATTTTCTTAGTGAATATTTTTGCTTTCTTATGAATATTTGTTTTTGTTTTGATTAATTTGGTAGCATTTCATTATATCTTAACATATATAGATTTTTTTTTATGTATATATATAAGTTGGATCCGAAATTATACCGAAATTTGGAAATAGAATCTCCCCGAGACAATGCTGTACCAGTGTCTCGTTCGGGACCGAGACAAAACGGAATCCGAAATCAACTACATTGATCCCAACAATTCAATAATTCAGCTATCTTAACTTCATCTCAATTCAAACAAACTCTCAACCTTCATCTTACATAACAGTACATCTCCTACCTCAATTTGTACTTATACCAGATTTATACACAACCTCCCATTACACCACCAACTCAACTTTGAATTCCATCCTTATTTCCTCACCTTAGTCTCAACAACAACAACAAACTAAGTACAACAACTATCATAGTCTCTTATAAGCCCCACATACACTGATTGTACACAAACCTGTATAATCACTACTAACCAACATGTTTATCTCATTAATTAACATCACTTAGGTTTGCATCCCATAACATCACTTCGGTTTGCATCCCAGATCATATGCAACTCTTCTAAACCACTTCATTACAAACTCAGTAGTAACACCATCTTTCCTTCTTCCCTGTGATCTACCACAATCCTAACAAACAATTAAATCTCCATACTATAATCAACTCAACTTATCTGCCTTTTCCTACACTAGCAACCAATTTGGTATCAACACCATTCACTATATACTTGAACTGATGCACTCCCGCATAAACAACATTGCAACACTGCCACAAATTAAGCTTACAACTCTTATCTACACCACAGTTTAGTTTGACTCAACTTCTACCATTTCAATCACCACTTATTCCATGTAACATTTATTATCTAGTTGTAACCCAAACCGGTTCTTCCTTGATTAACATTTGTAGTCTCGGTATCATCATTATCAACACTAACATCTCATTAGCTGAAACTAAATACAATTCTAATTATCCATCTCCACCGCATCTCATCCTTCATATAGACACCATACCTCCTATTCAGCACAACAAGCACCACCATCATAACTGCATCAACTACAACTATCACAGTTCACCACCAATTCATTTCATCAGCACTAGCTACAACCATTACCAACTTATATAACCAGCCAATAACCAGTTCATCTCCATCTTATGATCACATAACTCTAATTCTAAATAACCAATTCTCCTTTGTTCCAGTACCATTAAATAGATCCACAATTATAAACTCAAACCCTAATTTACAAAATTCCCAATTCTCAATTTGAACTGCTCAGAACTAAAATTAAACCCTATAAGAATATTTCTACTTCAAATCAAAACAAACCCATAAACTAATTCAATCGAACAACAACAATTTCAACAAGAAAATAGAATTAATTTGAAACCCTAAATTAGCTTACCCAAAGATCTGTTGTTTCCAGAACTCAATCAGCTTCAGTAACATCAACTCCTTCCTCATATCATCAAGATAAATAGGTCTACGATAATTTCTGGAACATAAGAATTTCAAATCTCTGAGATTGAAATCAACAGAGAGGAGAAAAAGAAAACCAGAGATGAAATAAGAAAGACAATGTGAAAAGAGAATGGAGTTCTTTTATATACCCCTAAAAACACTAACGATACCTCCACCAATTAGTTATGGTAGTTATAATTTGGTACACATGAAAATTGTTGAATTACTAGAATTTTTTTGTACTGATACCCCTCTTTGAGATTTGGTATAAAATCGTCTATATAAAGGCAAAAAAAAAAATCCTATAAAAAAATCTCTACAATGTCTCAGAAATTTGCTCCTTCGTTTAAAAAAAGAGAGTATCTTATTGCTTTTAGAATTGCGAGACAATTATCCTTTCAATATATAGTATTAGAATTATAGAAAAAAATACTAACCATCACATAATAAGTAACACATAAGGAATAGGAAAACATCAATAATGGAACTGAAACCATCTATTATTTAAGACCATCTCAATGTTGAAGATCGTAACTTACTTCTACCCTCATGTTGCGTCTTAAATAGTTTAAGAAGTTCCAACATTAACAACCGTCAAGCATCACAAGAAGCACAAATATTATACACTATATGGGTAGATAAGGACATGAATTACCTTGAGAGGGGATGTATCATGGGATACGAAAATGGAGAAGAAAAAATAATTATCAGAAGTTACCCGAACCCATGAATTGAATTTTTTAGAGCAATTTTGAATCGCCCTTTTAAACCAGTGATCATTTTCTCCATTGTTGCAATTCTAACTGGAACAATAATTATTTTTTCCCAAAAGAAGCCCTAAATTAAAGTCATACGAAAATCAATACAAGTCAAAATTTAATTAATTAGGTATTCTCTTGGGATATTAACTATTACAACCATTGATTTTCAGAAATATCTTTCACTTTCTCCGCAACTCCTTCTTGTTGTTGTCTCTGGGATTAAAGAAAATTTAAGGTTAGAATAATTAGGCTTCTGCAGTTAGATGTTATTAGCTCCAGATCTGCAAATAAGATAAAGAAGTAGGGGTATCTTTCATTTTCTCCTCAAATCCATGGTTTCATCAATCTCGTACGAAGGAGGAGATAGGTTTGTGTGTTTGTTTATCTAGGGGGTATGAGATGGGGTAGGTAGATAATTGTTAGGGGTAGGTTGATAAAGGGGTATCACTAATATTTCTGGGGGAATATAAAGGAACACCCAAAGAGATATGAGTTTCTCTCGACATTTTTTGGTGATGATAAGGCAAGAATAGTTATTAAGGCGCACAGAATATGGATAAGGGTATCCAGGCGGTTTAGATGTAAAAAATGATTATTTTCCCTTCATAATAATCCAATGATATCTTATTCGTTCGAATCTAGATCTTTGTTATATTAATTTCTAATAATTAATTGTCGTGTTAAACTAACCGAGTTACTACGGCTAGAATGTCTCTTGACTGGTCTAATAGCGTTGACGAGCTTGAGGCTCATTACGTCACTAATATTGACAAACATGCTTGAGATAGAAACACATGCGAGTTCGACCGAGCAGTGCTCTAACAATCTCCCCCTTTGTCAATTTTAGTGACAAAACTATCAATACATATGGATTACAAAATAGATAAAACTTTGTAGCTTCTCGTCCACATGCTTAATCTCCTTAATGCGTCAAAGTTACTCGAAAACTTCTTCTTTTACAAGTACTCATATGATTCCATAGATGTTCAGTTCAACATCATAGTTGTAGAAGTTCCGTAGCCATAGCAATGAGAAAACAAAAGCTCCCGATCATTGTTATACAGTGTCATAGTATTATTACACATCATCAAAGGTCTCATATCACAACTTCAACAACAATACTATAGTGATATGTATCACTCCACTCAATCAATACTTCGTCTCAACATGAAAACCACTCCCCCATACATAATGATATGAAAAACATATGTATTTGTAGTGTGAACTACATATTAATTCTCCATCTTTTTTGTGAATCAAATTGGCAAAGGTACAAAAACGAGATCCTAATGAAATTTTCATGGAGATACTTCAATACCAAAGAAAAGTACATATTAAATTTGTTTAGATGCAATCATAAAGCCGAAGCTAAATGCATTCGTCAAGGAGTTTTTAAAGATACAAGATAACTCCTCAAATATTCCACAGCCGCACTCCCCACAAAGATATGGCAATTAAGCACAAGTCCAAAAGAACTCTCCCCCATTAGATGTCATTCCCTAAAGAACAACTAGAGCGACCTTACTTTTACGAGAAAAGAAGGATTTCTTTGGACACCAAAAACCACAAAATAATTTTGTATCCAAAATTCTCAATTAAACTAACCATAAGAGAACCCATGATTAATTTAATCGGAATACACAACCAAAATAACCATAAATGAATCTATGATTAGTCTAGTTGGAAATGCTCACACAAGAATACTTATGGAGCCGCACAATATATACATAAAATATGGATCAGGGAAAATCAATACCATGGAATATACAAGGATTCATTCTATTTTCCATCACTATTTGCACAATGACATATAATAGACATAATCCTTGTAAACAAAAGATTTTAACCTATCTTCCATAAATAAATGACATAATATACTTAACTTTGGTTTGTCAAAAGTTCATCGATCTTATACCAATACATGCATATCGACATATAAAAGAGATAACTTTTGGACATTTTATAGGACAATAATAGTTCACGGACGGAAACATACATATCCCATAACACATTGCAATATATAAAACCATAAAGACTAATACTGCAAAAATCATCTTTCAAACCAAACTTTAGAATTTAAACAAATAAATCTAAAAACATAAAGATGAAAACATTGGACATAGCTATGTGTACTCACAATAATGGCTATTCCAAACCCTAATTATCCTTCTTAAAAAAAAAGAATAAAATTCTTTTAAGAAATTTTACTAGACATTAAGATCTTTGACAAATTCCTTGTCGTCCCCGAACTCCTTGTCGTCAACAGCCATTGGAACATATGGTTCATGGAGGAAGGAGTCAATACCAGTAAACCTTCTTGGTTGATGATGTCGAACCAGGGCCTTCTGAATTTCCAATGATCTTAAAACGCAAGCCTTTATTTGCTGAATCTCTTTTCTTGCCAGCTTCAACTCTTCAAGAACATCAGAAAACTTCTAAGAGTTTGAAGGAACATCTCTTGGCTTCCTCACGTTCCTTTTTTTTTCTTTTCAAAGTTGGAGGCAATTGAGATTTTTATTTTTCCTTAGTGATTGATGGCTTAACAATCATATTGATATCTTTCCCATCATAAGACATAATGCTTGGAGTATCCATGAAAGCACGGTTTTGTGAGAGGAGTTCGCAATCAAACCTCAACAAGCAGTCTTAAGATATTAAGAGTATCGGAGAAGGAAAAAGGAATGTAGGGTTTCGAAACCTTTAAACAGGTTCGTACACGTCCAACTCACAACCCTATAAAGAGTATAATTGTCGATAATAACCCTCTTCTTTTGGCAAACCGGTCCCTTCCATTATCAAGTGACATGGAGGAATTCCAAACCAAACAACACAAATCTAAAAATAAAACAAAAAAAAAATTATTTTTAAATCTTGAGGTGTGCAAGATCTTGTGTCTTTTGAATAGGCACATGAGACAAGATGCACAAGACAACACAATCAAGTTGTGTTGTGGTGAACAACAATTTTTCCACCAAGATCCTTTTGGTTGGAATTCATGGAACCCTCCCTTTCCGTATCTTTAGACCATGTTTCCTTCTCTAATGCGGCCTATATCCGTCTTTTGAAACTAATCTCTTCGAGGAAGATAAGATCTTACATACCTTAGCTATTTTCTCTACGAGTTTAAGCTTAGTGACTAAACGATCTTCTCTTCGCTGAAGATTGTTGGCATATATAATCTTGTGTTTGTATTTGAAATGCTTTGAAAACTCATGACCTTTGAGAGAACAATAGGATCATGTCAATGTATAATATGTTTCAGGCACCCGAGATGTGCAAGCTGCTAGGCACATAGTTGATCCTGAAACATCTTGATTGGGTTCTCTTCTAAAATATTATCAAGATTGATGTATGTATTGCTACAACTATCAAAATCAATATTTTCACATAGAAGAGCAACACTTGATTTTTTGTCTTCATCAGAATCATAATTGTCAGACATCTCATCAAGTATCGCAGCAAGACCTTTGTTCCCAGTGTATTTTCTACGATTTGGGCACTCATTTGAAAAATGACCAAATCCCTTACACATAAAGCACTGAGGCATATCCTCGTCATCAGTTTCATTTGTGTCCCTGTTTTTATGAGGAATACGATTATGAGTTTTGACTAATGCTTTAGGTTTATCTTTGGATAACTGTTTACTTCTATTCAATAGAAGATCTCTAAACTGTCTTGTGATCAGCGATATTGATTTGTCAAGATCTTCATCTGATGAATCAGTCTCATAGGGATCGTCTTCAGAGATATACACTTTTTTACTTTTATCAAGTAATTTTGTGTCTTTGAGTGCTTTGAAGGCAAAATCCTTAGATTTGGATGAATGCTCGTGATCAAAGATCTTAAGCTTCCCAACCAGCGTATTTCTGGAGAGATTATCAAGGTTATTTCCCTCAAAGATGGCATGATTCTTAGAGTCCTATCTTGATGGCTGCGATCTGGGATTTTTCATCACAATGTCTTTTTCAGGAATAGTCATACCCAATGCAAAAGATGCATTGACAATTTCAGGAACTTTGTGATTAAACTCATCAAATGAATCTTCATTTTCCATGCGAAGGTTTTTCCAATCATAATTAAGGTTTTGAAGCCTAGATTCCTTTTCACTGGTATTACCTTCGAATACGGTTTCTAAGGTATCCCATGCATTTTTAAACCTAGTGCAATTTGACACATGGTGCAGAAGATTTGGGGTAATGGCATTCAAACTGTCGAAATTTTGCTTTACCGCAACTATCTTGGCAGGAATGTATTCACAAAATTTCTTGTAAACATTTACATTTCCTACTCGCCACATATTATCATAGCCATTAACTACATATACCCATGATTAAAAATCACGTGCTGGAAGAAAATCTCTCACAATAATTTTTCACCATAAGTAATTAGAGTCATCGAAGACTTGTGGTACGTTAATAGAGATATCACCTCTGTCCATAGAGTTAGATCGCTACAAAAACATACTTGTAAGGTCTTGAACGTGTTTGCCTGCTCTGATACCAATTGAAAAAGCGGGGGTACAACAACCTCACCCAATATTTTGATTAGCAATCTATATTGACTAAATCTAGTATACTTTTAAGAGAATCAATTATACAGTCAGTCTCATTCTTAATAAAAAAGTGTATCAAGGAGTTAATATATCTATCTCTTGATATGATCTTTACTCAAGCAAATGGAAATCTACGAGTCTTTATCAAATACTAGAGAGATAAACTTGAATGGTACCAAAGACTAATATCCAAGTGTCAATCAATGTAAATCAACAACCAAATGTTGGTTATTCTAATTGATTGATCTTAACGCACAACCCGTGATATTTCAATTATATAACAAAATATAATGCGTAATAGAAATAACACAGATACCAGAAGTTTTGTTAACGAGAAAACTGCAAATGCATAAAAACCTCGAGACCTAGTCTAGATTGAACACCATACTGTATTAATCCGCTACAGATACTAACCTACTACAAACTAACTTCGGTCTGGAATGTAGTTGAACCCTAATCAATCTCACACTAATTCAAGGTACAGTTGCTCTCCTTACGTCTCTGATCCCTGCAGGATACTACACACTTGATTACCTTAGATGATTTCAACCATAACTAAGAGTTGCTACGACCCAAAGTCGAAAAATTTAATAAACAAATATGCATCACACAAAAAAGTCTATGGTGATAGATAAATCTGTCTCCCACAGATAAACTTATGACTTTTTATTCCGTCTTTTGATAAATCAAGGTGAAAAGGAACTAATTGATAACCCGAACTTATATTCCCGAAGAACAGCCTAGTATTATCAATCACCTCACAATAATATAAATCGTATGGTAGCGAAACTAGATATTGTGGAATCACAAACGATGAGACAAAGATGTTTGTAATTTATTTTTATCTCGCCCTATCGGAGATATAATCTCAAGTCAATTATTGAATTAAACTCGTACGATAGAAAATGGAAAGATCGGATCGCTCAACTGTAAGAAAGTAGTTTCGTCTGGCTTCACAATACCAATGAAGTCTTTCAGTCGTTAACCTACAGGGTCTCGAGAAGAAACCTAAGGTTAAAGGAGAATCGACTCTAGCAAAACCAACTAGTATCACACAGGAGGTGTGGGGATTAGTTTTTCCAGTTGTTAGATTTCCCCTTATATAGTTTTCAAATCAGGGTTTGCAATCTAAGTTACATTGGTATCAAAGCATTCAATAATCACCGTTAGATGAAAAACCTTATTCAACTAAGCTAATATATTTCAACCTTTATATCGAAACTTATCTTGTCACACACAAATGAAATGTATTCATTTAGGTTTGACTAACCGTACCTAAACGTGTAAACTTAGTTGGTTCACAAATAGTTAACCAATGGTTAGACATATGAGCACTTTCATATTAACTGTATCCATCTTTCTCATAACTAGTTCAAATGACTCATAAGATCTAGTTGAAGAGTTGTTCAATTGCTTAGATCTTTATTCATAGATGCAATTGAAAAAAAATCGGTTTGATTCACTTGAATCAATTCATGAACAAAATAGCCATGGTTTGCAAAGATTGCATTCCTTATAATTTATTGTTTAAGCTCATGAACTACCGATTTGAGAAATAAACATCTTGGGTACGCGTACGGGTATGCATACCTTAGATACCGGATTTGAGTTTACAAACTCAGCAGAAATTTTCGGTTCAAAAACTTCAGTGGGTACGCGTACGGGTATGCATACCTTAGGTGACTGGTTTACTAGTTTGCAAACTTACAAACTCAGCAGAAATTTTCGATGAAAACTTCCGCAGGTAAGCATACTCAACCTGTCTCCTTCACCAATAATGCATGCACACATATGCACGCACTTGGTTTCCGGCACATGGATTTATACACTAATGTGCGAACACACTATATATGCTTATATCCATAGTTGTTAATCTCAACTGGTCGATTTTGTTCAAGGGGTTTTAACAATTGTTGTTTTCTTGGTTGATTTCAGGTAGTTACAACTTAAGTTGCAGTTCTGTTTTTCATCAGGTATAGCTAATTTGATTGTTGGTTAATTTATGAGTTTAAATCTAGTATGTGGATCATGTATTAGGGTTAGTTAAGTTATGTTGTTGATTTGGTTTGTGTATCATGTTTTGGGTTTTGTGTTGCTTGAACATAATTATGTTTTAGGTTTGTAACCCTTTTAGTATAGTTACCCATGTGTTAATGCTTCTCTTATATTGTTTTAGATAGTACTCATGTGTTAATGCATGCTATTCTATATAGCCTTTACTGATGTCATGAGAAATTTTATGCACTTCAAGGTGACTTTGTAGTAGTGTTTGTAGACCTAAAACTACCCCATGCCACTGTGGACTCAAGACTTAAGTTTAAGTTCTTTATTGAGATCAATATTTGGATGTCCTAATTATAATTTTTTTAAGCCACATCGGTCCAGTCATTTGATTCTAGTTTCATTATAGTTTGGCATGTGTTAAATGTATTTTACATACCAATTTTATATCTTATTGTCAACATGATTCCTCCGGATAGTTATGTTTTAGATTGTAATGTTGTTGAATAACTTGAATGCTCTCAAGTATACTTTATGATTTAGAATGATGTTGTTTTTCATTCCAAGCTAGCTAGGTCTTTATTTTAGTGGTTAATTTTTGAAATTGATAATTTTTCAGGTAACTATGCCTAGACATCCTGCAAGTAGCCGTTCCCGGTCTGCAAATACTAGGTCTGCAAGTACTACCCCTAGGTCAAGTACAACTAACTAGCCGAGGGCTTTGCTCAATTTACAAGGGTCTCCATCAACTGATGGTGGTCATGCTTTTGCAAGTCCAAGTGAAGGGAGTCATTGTGTGTCTTCTTCAAATGACGATCATTCTCCAATCCATGGCAATGAGAATCAGGCTGAGGGAAATGGATGGCATGCGGCTTTTCATCAAGAAAATATTGAAGCTGACAATACAGAGGAAAGCGGGATTAATGGTAACATACGACATTTTATTTCAGTTTCCTTTATGTCATAAATATATATATAATGCTACCAATTGACCTTCCATTTGTTTTGTTTTCTGTAGATGATCACCGTTTGGTCATTCAATTCAATGCGATGGGACAACCAATAGAGGATGGTTCTAAGAAATATGCTACCAGAGTTGGAACAATAGCCAGGAATATTATACCACTATGTATTGAGGATTGGAGGTCTGTTCCATGTGGTCTCAAGGAAGAAATCTGGAGAGCCATCAAGAATGAGTACAAGGTACCTGAAATTATCAAGTTTAAGGCATTGAGGATGGCAAATAAGTCATGGAAAAACATAAAGGCAATTTTACGGAAATGGTGTGACTAATTTGCTACTGTTGCTGAAAGAATGAACAATAGACCACAAGGTGTGAAGAGTGAGGATTGGGTGAAATTTGTGAAACTTCATGATTCAGAAGAAGATCAGAAACTAAGGGAGATAGGTAAGGAATCAAGGAAGCTACTCAAGTTTTTGCATACTACTGGAAGAGATGGCATTGCACGTCGTCGTCATTTTATGTAACAACAAAGTCCAACTGGCAGTGTGTCAAGAACTGTTGTATACTTGGCAACACATGTTTACCAAGAACTCCCTTAAGAAGCACTTGATGTAATGTACCTTGATTGTTACGAAGTAAAATGCAGACAATATCTCGTAAGTCCAGTTTTCTTTGTTGGTTTTATATTGACTAGCATATATTTTCTTTGTTGGTTTTCCTTGTAGTTATAATTTCTACTTATACATATAATCTGATGTACATTGCAGGAACATTTTGCAAGAAACCGAGACGTTAGAGAGTTGGATGCCAAGGTGGGTGTACATTAATTTGTATTGTTGTTTATAAAAAATGTTGTTAGTTATAGCTAACAAATTTTGTTTACTTCTTAATAGGTGTTTGGAGTTGATGATAGGGGATGTGTTCGAGGAATGGGAGGTGGGATATCAAATACTAAACTGCTTGCTTCCACACTTCCTAGGGAGCAATTAAGACAACAAGTGCTGAAGACTAGAGATGTAGAAGATCGTATCCGTACTCTGATGCGTGTCGTATGCGTCAAAAATAATTCACTTCCTCACTTTACTAATTATGAATATAGTATTCGATAAGAAAGAGTTCGTATCCACAGAGAGGCGATTGTTGTTATGCAATTTTCATATTCTTATGTAACCAAATAACCCAAGGTGTGTTTTTGTTTTTATCAAAGGAATAATACTAAATAAAGCAAAGTAAATAATAAGAATAATCAATAAGGAGAGGATATTGGTTAAGGGATAATATCATTCACAAACATGTATTTTTCATCTATGATTAGAATTGTTATTTAATCTCTCAATTATCAAAAGTCCTAGGATATCTTGATCGCAAGAGTATCCCGTTTATTTCCTGATTTTATCACAAACAATATTAAAAGATTCTATCGTGAAATCTACTTAAAAAGAAACCTAAAGTGTAAAAGCACAATTAGATTTAACTCCCTAAGAGAAATAAGTTCTATGAAATAAGACTAATCGATGCAAACAAACGTGTAAAAGCACTAATTCATTTTAACAAAGGTTATGATTCATATGTGATTAAAAAGATGTATCACTACAAGTATTAACCACAAGATGCTACTAAAAATCAGAGATAACAACTTTTACGTATTGAAAACCCTAATATAGCTATAGAGATGAAAACAAATCTAATTGATTCCGGACTCAACCAAACTAGCATTCAAATCATATGATAATAAAACAATGAATCATAAACGATAAAATTGAGACAAAACTAATTCATAGAATCAAATAACATGCTTGAAGAAATCAACTTTTATCCCATAACCAATTATTGTATTTAGATACTCATATTCATGGAGTTCATCATCATAATATTCAAAGAAAATAGATGAAACATAAAAGAAAGCAAACCCTAGAAGTAGTTCTCTGCAAAAGCTCCAAGAATAGAATAAAACGTTGTATCCAAAATTGTGTGGAAAACTTCCTTTTTATAACTTTTTCTCCTTCCAAAAATAGGTTTTGTCTTCAAAGTCCATTAGTTGTAAATCCACCAAGCCCAAGTGTAAGAGAAACCCATGTAGAAAATCTTTCCCAAAACGCTTGCCGAAAAACTGGGTTTTTGGCCGGAATCCGGAATTTGTCGCCGGAATTTGTCGCCGGAAAACTAATTCAGGCCAGTTCTGTCATCAGAAACTGTCACTAGCTAGTGCATACTCCCAGCAGATCATATCTCCTTCTATTTAATTCATACATTCACAAAAACCAACCAACCCAAAACTTCTTACCTTGAGAAAACACACCCAAAAGCGTGACCCGTAGCTCATATGTCCGGCCATCAATTCTTGCATCCGACTCATACCCCCTTCGCGATTCACTGAAATATTGCGATTCATACTTTAACTTCCGAAATCCGTCTACCGGAACTATGCTCACTGGAGCGCCATTTTCACTCCGTTTTCGCACAGTTTATAACAGCACCAGCTACTTTCTTCTCAATCCCCATTCGTGGCTCATAATCCTAGTAGGTCCAATTCAAGCATACCACCACTGAATTGAAGCTCCACCTATCTTGTTTTCTCAGCTAGCCACATTCCAACTCCATTTGCTGCAGTCTTGGCTGTGCTTCTCCTGCAGCTTTATCCATCTTCACTTCCTTCCATACACAACATCATAAAAATCTCAGCTGCCACTCCATCAATACAACCAACAGCACCACCTGAGGAGCTGAAACTCAGTTGCATTGCCACCCATGAGCCTCTTCTGTAGCTCCAACTTCATTGCAGTCACCACGTATGCTCCAATGCATCTTTCCTGCATTTTAGCTTTAGTTTCAACTTTAACTGCTACTGATTCCTAGTTATGTCCAGTTCATACAAACTACAACACCCAACCAGCAAACTGCAGCTTCCCAAAGCATCATCCAACCTTCCATTAACCACCTGCAGTTCAGAATGAGCTCCAGTTGCTCTTCAGTCTACCACTGCAACCAAGCCACACCATTTGATTACTACACCCAACTCAAGCCTAAGACTCCATTCCATTGCAGCTTAATCTTAACCTCAGAGCCTTCTTTGCACTTCCCCTGTAGCTGCATATCAAATGCACAAGCCAAGAAAAACCTCCAATCCTCAGTTCAACCAACCCTGAAATCTCATGGCTTAACTGCAATGGTACCTTCTCAGAATCCACCACCTTCATTTATCACTAAATGCACCAACACCTTGAATTGCAGCTACATATCCCCCCAACTTGCACCTACAACTGCAGTGCCATTAACACCATGCATTAGTGGCAACACTTAGCTTCAAACCCTTCCCTGGTTCACTGCAGCAACATTATTAATGTAACTACAGCTACACTCATTCCACCATAACCCATTTCCATCACCAGCTGCTGCTGCCTATCCATTTCATAACACCTCTTTTTGCAATTCCAACAGCTCTGAGCTTCACTCTCCAGCTCTGCCTAACCAACTCCTGTTGCAATTCTGCCTCTACAGTAACCACCAAAAACTGCCAACTTGTAGCTTCAATTTAACCTTCAACAGCAACAACTCCTATTTCCACCAAATCCACCTGCTCAAAGTCACCACCAGCAAATTCAGTGCAAACCCAAGACTCCCCTCTACAACAATTCATCTTCCTCATTCTGTGAATCAACACTGCTCAACTGATTTCTTATCTGTTCATAGCCACCAAACTCTTGAATCTCATTTTTTGTTTCACTTCCTCAGAAAAAAATGCAACTCAATTTCATTTCTCGGCATCAGCACAAGCAGCAACAGATCCACTGCTCAGCTCCATCTTGACTGCCATTACACACAAGCTCGGTCCACTGTTCACTGAGATTCAAACAGCAACACCAGCTGTTCTTCCTTACCATACATCTCAACTTAACCAAAATAGCATCGATTCATTCTTCTTCTGCTCAAACAAACCCCAAATTCATCCTTCTTGAATCCATGATAGTAAACCTCAGACTCGACCAAAACCCACTGCTTAATTGGTATACTGCCATCGACTCAGACCCAACTCCTTCATTCTCTCAAACTCGAACAATTGCCCATTACATTCACTACCAGATCAAAGTTGTACCCATTATCCAATTTCTTCATTTGAACCTAACTTCTAATTCTCGATCCACACAAGATCGTCATGAAACAGCCACATTCTCTAACCCCCACCTTCTTTGACAGAACCAAATCCACTCCCGAGATTAACATCGAACAACCACCATTTCTGCTTCTCGATCTCCTCCTCGAGACACTAACACCCTTATTTTCTCAATCTCTCAAGGCTGCTTGCAGCTTTTTCTTTCCTCTCAATTTCGGGATTAATCATTGAAGAAATGATTGAGAACTAGACTTGATTTAGGGTTAGATCAAATAAAGATAGTTATTTGTGCCCCACATATGCAACCCCTAGGATATCTACACCTACTCATGGATGATAAGGGACATCCATATGGCTACCCCTTAACCACTGGACTTTGTTTAATATTCCTCCAAAGAGCTTCCCTTTAACCAATACCAGGATCCAAATAGTATTCGCCTAAGAATTGACAGCTTTGCACCTTTATGATCCAAATGAACACACTTCCACCAACTGCAGCCACCTCTTGCATCTCAAATTCACTTCTTCTCTTCTAAATCTTAGCATCATTAAAGTTGTCATGCTTTTCAGACAGAAATTGCATCACTAAAGCGGACATACTTTTCAGACAGAGATGAAGAAAAAAATAAATAATGAGACACGATCCACCTCCAACGCTTTTTCCATGTTTCCTCCTCTTTTGATCCGAATGACTCCAAAGTACCTAAATACTCAAAATCAAAACATAAGATACATAATTTACAAGAAAAATAGCAAAGAAAGCATAAATACTAGATATAAAATTAGGTGTTTACAACACCTATCATACTCTCGAAGAAACTGTTGAGACACTAATGGCCGGTTTAAGTTCCAATCCTAACCCCAGTACTTCTAATGCTCATGTAATAACATTTTATACCTAGTTTTTTAGTTTGAAACTCATAAACATTATTTTAAAATTTTGTCTAGCAAAAGGAAATATTCATTTTTACTTAAAATCTCAGTAGGTAGTGGTCATTTTGCTTAATTCTTATTTGTATGCTAGGGAGCGATTAGATGAATAACTTGGTGGATATGGTTGTTTAAAAATAATTTGAAGTATGTTATACAGTTAGATGAGATTGGAAAAGGATGCCACATATATACTTACATATTGTATTCATCTACTTTTGATCAGTTGTATTAGCCATAATGGATGTGTTGATTGTTGATAATAGTTTGGATTCAAGAGTGTGTTATGTATACATGGTGTTGTTTCCATTTTCATAAACCATCTTTTTATGTACACCAGTAAAACCGTATTGCTTATTTGGGTGTGCTTATATCTTCTGCCGGGTATGAATGGTGGTGGTTGTCAACCAGCTGGATCTCAGCGAGTAATTCTGAAGAACATGAGAAAGAGAGCTGTTGAAGTAGGATATATATTTACCAATATGCCTCCAATAGATGATGAATGTCATTTGGTCCTCATTGATGAAGTCTGTTTACCTTCGGAGAATCTCTATGAAGGTTATGGAACTTTTAGAGATGTTTCCATAGGTGACAAGGTTATGTGGCCACAACAGTGTTTTTTCCCAGTTGCCGCAGGTGGTGCTGGCGTTTAATGGATTTGGAATTCTGGTTTTATGTGGAGGTTTGGGACTTTTTTTTGGTATATATATACATGGTATACATGTAAGGTTTTTGGATATATTACGTACTCGGAAGTATATGTAACTAGGTATGGGTTAGACTTGCAAGTTTGTATCATTTTGAGTCTTTTTTTTGTGATGAAGTAGAAATTCAAAACATGTAAAGAAGTGTCTTGCAACGTACTCGGAAGTATATGTAACTAGGTATGGGTTAGACTTGCAAGTTTGTATCGTTTTGAGTGTTTTTTTTTTTGTGATGAAGAAGAAATTCAACAAATGTAAAGAAGTATCTTGCAACTTACTCGGCAGTATATATAACTAGGTATGGGTTAGACTTGCAAATTTGTATGGTTTTGAGTCTCTTCTCTTTTTTTTGTGATGAAGAAGAAATTCAAAACATGTAAAGAAGTATCTTGCAACTTCTATGGATATGTATCTTCAGCAGGTTTCAGAGCCCTGCTTTTATCTAATGAATATATTAGTATCAATCTTGTTCAGTTTTATCAAAGCTTTCAATTTCATTTTTCATTATTCTACAAAAAATTCTTTGCATTGCTTCAATCACAAACATAATATTATTGGATGCACAAACTTCAGATGTGTCCTTATAATCCAAATTCATAGAAATGGCAGATAATTGGAAGATACAGAATCTCCATGCCATGAAGCAGATGAAAAGCGATTCAGCCAATTCAGCTGAGTCATTTATAGATCTGACTCGTTTTAGGCCACAAACTTCTTATCTAGAAAAAAATCAAAGGAAATATCGATCTCTATTATTCTCTAACTTATCTCTTTTCTTCATTTCATTACTCTCTCTCTCTCTCTCTCTCATTATTTTCTTATTCTGCAAAACTTTCTCAGACAATATCAATTCTTATCGGAAAATTGTATCATCGAATTAATATGCATCATTGTAATTCACAACAAATTATGAGGTAGTCTGGATATTTATTACGCGACAAACTTGAGAGGATTTTATGAAGTGAAGAAACAATGATTTGATTTCAGAACTCAACAGATCAACAATTTTGTAAGGTAAATTCTTAATTCTAAGTTAAAATTTGTCTGGGTTTTGCCCAATTTGAATTCCAGTTGGAAAGTTTTGGTTAGTATACCTTAGGATTTGAGTTTTGACTGATTTATGTTATGAATATGATGTTAAATTTGGGGTTTTGGAACTGTTCAATTCTGTATTTGATTGTTATCAATAGAATTTGATATTTCTTTGGCTAGCTGCATGATTATCGAATTTCATCGAGGTTTTCGGATAAAAATCATAAGATTTAGGAAATTTGAGGACTAAAAACAAACTGATTGATCTGCTGAGAGATATATTTTCTATGGTTCCACATGTCCCTAATGTTGTGGTATTAGAGATTTGTACCTAGGAAGCTTGTTAATGTAATGATTTATAGATAAGATGAGGACTATTTCAGGTTTCACAACCTATCACAGATGAGGTTTCAGGTTAAGTCAGTGGTGACTTCACAAAATGACCTAGGCAACTAGATTCAAACAGTTCATGTTCACAATGGGTATCAATTAAGTTTGCATTATATTTACTAGTCATGGTTTTAGTTCTGCGACAAATTTGTTAGAAGGATTTATGAAGTAAAGGAACGATGATTTGATTTCAGAACTCAAATATCCATCTCAACAAGCTATCACGGTAAACACTTCATTCTTAGTCAAAATTTGTTTGGGTCTAGCCTAATTGATTTGAACTTCAGTTGGAAAATTAGGGTTCCGAGTTTCTAACTGCTTTATGTATGTATCTTAAATGAGGGGGGGGGGGTCTGCTTAATTAGGTCAAAATAAGTAAGTAATTGATGAATTTGATGAGTAGTAACTTGTTGTAGGATTTGATTACTCTGTTATCATAGATTTGTATGTGAATTTTGGGGTTTTGTTGTTCATTGTTAATTACTCGGTTATTATACATTCTTTCTTAGTCCAATTTAGATGATTAGCGGTTGTAATTGAACCTCCTTCATTTTTAAGGGGGCATCTAAGATCACCATGGTCTTTTAGGAGAAGAAAACATCCACTTTTGAATCAATAGTGGAAAAATCTATTCGACGAAGATGGGAAATTCAGGGATGGTGGAGTCAAGTTTTTGAAGAAAGTTCGTTCGCAGTGGTGTGAGTTATTTCACTTCTTCCATATGCTGCTTTGCTTTTTTAACATTGCATTACTTAAAGTTTTCCGGTAACTCTTTGAGTTTATTTTATTTTTCGAATAAAAATGTTGATTGCATCCATTAAGAAATGAAAATTTCATGCGTGCTGGACCACCATACAAGTCGTACATAATCGGTTGGATAGAATTTCTATGTAGAGCATATTGACCGGTAGTTTGCTAATAGTGTTTTAAACGGTCATTCCACTTTTGGAATACTTCATTCCTCTACAAATTCCATCTTTTCCTCTCTATAGCCTGCTCTTATGGACACAACCACTCGATTCTGCAGCTATACTTGTACATACTACACAATAATTAAATTTTGGAGTGGTGTGAGTCATTTCGTATAGACTTCATTATTTTAAGGTTCATTGATGCAGACCCTTATGTTATAAGCTTCCTTGATGCAGACCCTTATGTTATTCATATTTATTGCTATAAGTTCTCACTTGTCGTTTTCGGTGCAGGGTGTTGATCCAAGCATTATGGGAGAGGTTTGGCCATTTCTCCTTGGAGTGTAAGCATTCTTAACCCTTGTTCTTCTTTGATGATATCTGCATCCATTCTGTAGTGTAGATCATTGTAATTTAATGTAGTGTCATCTGAATTCTGGGTTGTGATTTATATACGTATTTTCTTTGTTTTGCAGATGTCTCAGCATCATGTAACTACTCCAAATAAAGAATGGATGACCGCACCCAAGGGTTCACCTAGATAGATTATAGGTGTCGAATCTTTCATCAAATTTACAACAGAGAGTCTTGGCGAAGGTATCAAAGAATTTAGATGTCCTTGCATGAAGTGTAAGAACTTTGGTAGTTTACCAAAATCTCTGGATTTTGTACATGGGTATATCCTAGATCATGGGTTCGATGTGTCATACCGGACGTGGATTCATCATGGAGAGCAACCTTGGGTGAATAATGTTAATGCTCGCACATTACCTACAAATAATGTTGCGAATTATGATGCTGCATCTCATTCAAGAATATATGACTTGTTCAATGATTCACTAGGACATGTAGTTGGTCTTGATAACCTTGTAGAATGCCTTAATGATTCTGATGACCTGCCAAGTGATGCTGTTGAAGATGGTTCTGGAGGTAATGTTCAAGATAGGGATACCGTCAATTGTATGAAGAGGTTGGAGGATGCAGTGCTACCCTTATTTCCTGGATGTGATAAAGAACATACAAAACTGTCAACAACAGTTGAGTTGCCCAATATGCAAGCTAGGTATCGATGTTCTGATGTTTTCATGACTGAGTTATTGGGATATATGAACATAATTCTACCAGTTGGAAATACGTTACCATCTACTTGTAGTAAAGCTAAGAATATGATTAAACCATTTCTATTGTCGGTGCAAATTATTCATGCGTGTATTAACGATTGTATTCTCTATCGCAAGGATTATGCTAATGAAGATAAATGTCCTAAATGTGGTGAAAGTAGATGGAAAAAACCACAAGAAGGGAGTAGTCCAACTGCTAGAAAGATTCTAGTGAAGAAATTAAGGTATTTTCCAGTCACGGAAATGTTGCAACGTATGTATGGCACAACGTGGATTGCTGAGTTAATGACGTGGTATGATAAAGTTGAAGAAAGTTCTACACACGTGAGACATTCGGTGTATTCTGCACAATGGAAGTCTATTGATATGAAGTGGCCTGAGTTTGCTTCAGAAAATAGAAACGTGCGTCTAGGACTAGCGACGGATGGTTTTAATCCTTTTGGAATGATGAGCACGCACAATACTTTTCCTGTTATGCTTGTTTGTTATAACCTTCCACCATCTGAATGCACGAAAAAAGATTTCACAATGTTAACACTGTTTATTCCTGGTCCACTTGGTCCCAACCATAACATTGATGTTTATTTGCAGCCTTTATCGACGAGTTAAATGAGTTATGGTCACTCGGAAAGGTAACTTATGAAGCTCATATGAAGACTTACTTTACAATGAAAGTGATGTTGTTGTGGTGTATACATGACTTCCCTGTGTATGCCCATGTTTCTGGTTTGCGAACTTTTGGAAGGTATGGTTGTCCTGTGTGTGGAGAAAATATAGAGGCAAGGTGGCTTAAATGTGGTTCAAAGTTTGCTTATATGGGTCATAGAAGGTTTTTAAGAGATTGGTCTCACCCTTATATACGGAAAACATCTCAATTCAATGGATCAAATGATCTCAAGGTTGCACCAAGACGTTTTAGTGGCGTCAAATTGTTCAACAAGATAGCAACTGCTGATAAAGAATTTGTAAAGTTGGTAAAGCGGACGCCAATTGAGTCTCCTTGGTCGAAGAGGTCAATCTTATTTTGTCTCCCATATTGGAAGGTAAGTTTAGCTTGACCTATTATATCTTGCAGTTATTTTAGTTTAATAAGTTTTGTTGTTTGTCATTCTAACTTCATCAATCTTATTAGTTTCTACAAATCCGGCACAATGTGGATGTCATGTATGTGGAGAAGAATTTTGCAGAGAATTTGTTTGGAACATTTATGTGCCATAAGGATAAGTCCAAGGATGGGGCTCCAGCACACATAGATTTGAAGCTTCTAAAGTTAAAACCTAGCTTGTGGTTGAAGGAAAGGAATGTATAAGAGATACTCCCTCCCGCACCTTATTGGATGTCCAAGAAAGAAAGGGAAGTTTTCTGTAAAACTTTTAAAACACTTAAAGTTCCCATTGGTTACAACAGTAATTGGAAGAAAATATGCATGAAAGAGTTCTAATTGAAGGGTCTTAAGTCGCATGATTATCACATTCTTATGCAAGGTTTAATGCCTATTTTTATGATGCATTGTTTCAAGAAACATAAGCCATTGCGTGAGGCAGTTAGAAACTTATCGTTATTTTTCAAAGTCCTAACCTCTAAGGTTATTGATCGTGCTGAGCTTCGTATAATGCACGATCGTGTTGTTGAGTCGATATGCGTATTTGAAATGTACTTCCCACCTGCATTTTTTGTTAGTATGACTCATGTTGTTGTACACTTGGCGGAAGAGGAACATCAATTGGGGCCTGTTCAATTTAGGTGGATGTACCCTTTCGAGAGGTACAATCCTTTAGTCATTAATTAGCATCCTTTTAGTTTATTATTTTATGAACTCAGTAAGCTTACAAATATTTGTTAATTGATTACGTTAACTGATTACATGTGCAGGATGATGAGGCACTACAAGGTTCCTGGTCGCAACCAAAATTATATAGAAGGGTCTATTAAAATATAGTATTCTTTCAATGAAGTGGCGCGCCATTGTGCAGAGATTCTTCCCGAGGCGAACCGAAGGTCTTTTAAGTGTCGTGGAAAGATAGAAATGCCCAGTGATGCTTACGAAGGTCCATACCCAGTTGATTCACAAGGAAAACCATGTTCACTAACCAATTTACAGTATGAACAAATCCGTTTGTGGATATTGAGACATTCAGATGAAAATACTAAATGGGAAGCGTAAGTAAATCCTACGTTGATTTCTATTTAAAAGGCTACAGGACCAACTTGAGGAACTTGAAGGAAAAGTAACCTTCTCACTTATCGCTTTCTTTCTTTTCTTTGTTTTTGTTTGACAGGAAATACGATACATATGTTCATAATTTTAACCAAACTTGTGCGGGAAGGATGAAGCCTTTAGACTACGTTCCAGGGCTACAGGACCAACTTGAGGAACTTGAAGGCACTACCATGACAGATTTTCATAGGCTGGCAATTGGTCCTTCCTTCTCGGCAGTTTCGTACAATGCATATTTTGTTAATGGCTATCTTTTATATACAACAGAAGCTGAAAAACACTTTGTTACACAAAACAATGGAGTTACCATGAATGCTTCCACCAGCTTCAGAGCAAGTGCCACAGATACTAACCTGGTTGATGATGATACTACCTACTATGGCATTCTGTAAGACATATTTGAAGTGGACTATGGAATTTTACAGAAGTTGTTTTCAACTGTGATTGGGTGCGAATGGAAGACAAAGTAAACGGATCATACGTGGATGCAGATACAAAGTTAAGGTTTTTCAACTTTAGGAAGTTTATGAAAAACTCAAGAGAGGTCGACGAGCCAATCATCCATGGTTCTCAATCTAGGCAAGTCTTTTACTGCCAAGATGTGACAAGGCAGCATTGGAATTTGGTTTTGGAGTCTCCAATAATATCATACCCCAACAAGAACGCTTTAAAAGATCCATGTATCTTCACTAGAGCCGCAAGTGAAGCTCTGTCAATTTTGGAAACTTTTGGAGAAGATGAGTTTTGGAATGAAGATGCTCCGTTAAATGATGAGTATTTGGATACAGATTTTCAGGTAAAAAATTAATATTCAGTACTTGTATAGTTTGATTTTATTTTTTTTACATTGTTTATGTATATTGAGATTTGAGCATTTATTCAAATTCTTATGCTGTCAGGGAACTACCTGAATGTGGATCGTGAAATATATGGAATCATAATGTTTTGTCGAGGTATGTATATTCACAATTCTCTTCATTACTTTGTTGAAGTTTCTTCATTACTTTGCTGATTTTAGCTCAATCTTTTATATAATTTGTTAAATAAAAGTAGATGTAGTTTATTTTAACTTGTATTATTTTGTTCACCTGCATTTTTATACCATCATCATTGTCTTAGAAAAATAAGATTAGTCATGTATTCTGTTTGGAAAAATAAATCTTCTATTGTGCTTCTCAGTTTAGCAGTTCACTAACATCTGTAAATAACCATCTTTAGACTGCTGAACTTTTTGATTGTGCTAGTCATTCCTGATTAATACATGTTGTAGAAGTGATTATAGTGGAAGGCCTGATTCTGCTAGTTGACTACAGCTCACAGTTTTCATCAGAAAAGAGATATTCAATCCAACATCAGGAACCAGGATTCTGTTTATAAGTGTTGTGTGTTGTTTCTCTGTTAATTACTTGTTGCTTTAACTCAACATTTGGGTTAGTTATAGTTTGTAGAATTCAGTTACCATCTCTTGAACATTAAACCTGCAAAAACTGACTTGTCGTCATATCAGTTACATCTCCTTAGTGTTAACCGACTCCTGAGCTGTGTTAGGTGTTAAACAGCTGTTGTGTGGTGTTTTTATCACGAAAATTGCATCTGTAAGGTGGTAAGCATTGGAGCCGTTCAGTACTTTGCATATCATACCTTATTATACTTTGCCATAATTCGTTTAATTTGGTGAACTGATATAAATTTGAATGTCTTCCATCCTGTGTGTTATATTGTATGTTGTGCTGCCATCATATTTCAGCTTCTTGGTTGTTAAGGACCTTAAGGTTTGATATGTGTCTTCGATTTAGACACATTTATGTGTTAAAGTGTTTAGTTTCTCTAGACGTCGTCGGGTTATTTCTTATGTTAGTGCATTGTTTGATCAAAACTGTTGGTGCAGAATCAAGGTTTTGACATTTTTTTGTGAACTGGAATCTATTGATTTTTTGTTTGTAGTTATTGGTGTCTTGCTTTAACAAGGCTGCTACACATGAAGATTATCTCACTATCAGGGTATGTCTTTCTTTGATGTTTCAGATTATTAGTTGATTAATGATAAGATAAAAGTTGTCTGAATTTTTCAGTTGAGTATTATGACCTCTGATGGGGGAACTTATTTTTTCAGTGCAAGTACATCGTTATTAGTCTATCATTCTACAACCGAATCTTAGAACTTAGTTACTTTTATTGTTTTATTTCTCTGAACCTTTTATTTGTTGTAATTTGAATACTTTTTTTTTTGTTTGTAATTTGAACATGAATCAATGAATGTAATTTGGTTTCCAATTGAGTTTAATTTGATTCTCATTTGAGTATAATTTGGTTCCAATTTGACTTTCATTTGGTTGTTATTTGGGTTTAATTTGGTTGTCATTTGGGTTTAATTTGGTTTTCAGTCAGGCCAGACAGATTCAGTCAGGCAATCTGAGCCTATTTTTTTTATATTAAAATGTATATCAAGGACCGTCCAGGGTCAGTCATAACACCTTGACAGTTAATTTCGGTCGTTGAACCGCGACCCCCTCAGCCACGTCACAGTTGAAAAAGACGCTCAAACATCGACCCTTTCTTCGACCGCCAAAGCAAGTCATAGAAACGAGTTAAATGACTTGCTTCAGCGGTCGCGAAACTGCTGATTTCCACTAGTTCCCTATATAAAAAAAGGAAAACTTATCGTGAAAGGGTGCTTGTTGTGTTATAAAGATGGTGAATCAGTGGATCACCTAATGTTTCATTGCAATTTCTAATATAAAATTTGGAAGTATTTTATGGATGATAATCGTTTCATCATCCCTATGCCTAATTTTATTGATTAAATTATCAAAGGGTGAAGAACTCGTTCGCTTCATCCGCTAGGGAAAGTGTTGTGGTCAGTAATTCCTGCCTCCATTTGTTGGTCAATCTGGAATTCTCATAATAATATCGTTTTTAGGAGACTAAATGCCGATGAATTAAAGAATACTAGTCCGGATTATGTAATGGGGAATTGGGATTACTTATTTATAAATTAGACACGTAGGTTTGTCTTTGGGTCTATTTGTTGTGGCTTTGTAGCTTGGTTTCTTCCAAGTGGTGGGGTGTTATAGGCGTTCTCAGCTCTTAAGTTTTCAATATATTTCTAAGTTTGCCGATCAAAAAAAAGAAAAAAAGAAAAGCGAGAATACAAAAGCTTCATCATATGTCGACGTATTTATATTGGTATGATTAATATTACAAAAAAAATTGGTGAACCATGTGATTAAACCACACGAAAACCACCAGACACATCAAAACCTGTAAAATGAGACCCATACAATCCTCTGCGGGGCCCACCGAAACCACAACCAAAAATTTATGAGAGAAAAAGTTGAATTCGGTTTTGGCATGGTTTTCAGAGAGGGTCCATGCGGAATCACCCTTGATATCATTGCTAACCACATAAAAAAATAAATAAAATAAATACAAAAATGTTTTTCTCCTCATGTCTTGGCCCGATGGTAGACATGGGCAGCAAGATCGTTACTTGCCCCACCAAGTGTAGCATCATCAAACAGATATTTATGATTTTTCTATTTGAAAGCTCGCATAGGGATACGTGCGCATCCTTGAGATTATCTGAGGTCTAAAAAGTTGCGCCGTGGTGGTTTGTTTCTCCGAGGACTGGGGATATACATGGTATCCTTTCACTGTAAAAGCATAGATGACACAGTCAACCAAAAAGCCGTACCTACAACAAGGTCATCTACTCTTCAATGCAACACAATAATATCATCACATCTCTGTCTAGAAGACGCCTTCAATACTTTACGAAGCCGCGAAGGATCTCAAGCCTGCATTATCCAGAATATTTCATCATGTAATTTTTGAGCATCCCAGTGTCACATCAAGAAGGGTACGATAGGCTTATATCAAATCCTGTGGACGAGTATTCAAGGCGATGTAACAAAATTAGGTTACGCATGGGGACTACCAACATGAGACCCTTTCACTCCCATTAACCAAGTTATTACTGATTTTAACACCACCACTGTCGAGGTTTTACGAGCCGCGGGAATTCTCAACATGAATCCTTACATGTGCACCAAAGACTCCAAAAGTACACCAGAAGGTTACATTCACATATTTATCACTGCCATCATATTAAACCGAAGTATAACTGGGGACTTCTCGCCGCATCACATTTTGTACGATAGTCCAAAATTTAGAAGATGGTTCGACAGATGTAACTTGGAACAAAGTCCCCGGAGACTTGATAGCAGCACATCGGCAATGGAACGTCTCCATATTTCAACCAGGGGCACTAGAAGTTTTTGACCATGCAAGCATTCATAACACATCATCATCACGATCAGAGGGTCCGATGAACAACCTAAAATCGAGGATGGATCGACGACGTAACCACAATCTCCAAGATTATCCCTGACGTGATCGTTTCCAAGCATATATTTCATCCATCCGTCCCAAGAATACAGCGGAGTTTTGGTAAATTTTTGGAATCCACTAGAGAGACACTGCAGAAGAAAACACGGATCCAGATGAACAACAGAAAAACAGAAGAGGGTCGATACCTCTTTTCATACGGACAAAGTTTTTAGAGATTGAACAGAATGAATATTTCTTCTTGCTCCATGAACGGTAATAGGTGACTGGCGCGCGACTATGCCACCCCGTGCCCGCAACATCCCTCCTGACTTCTTCCTTATTTTCACTGTCGGTCCGTTTTCACCTCCTAAGCGAGCTCGAAAACTAAATATTCCCGAGTATGGAGATAGAGAATTATGTTTCTTGTCCGATAAAGGGGAGGACCGTCAAAATATGAGTCTGTACGCAGATTTTACAGAGATTCTAGTAAAGGGCGCTAATTAGGGATTCGGCGTGTCAAACCCTAAATCGCAAGCGCTTCCCTTACCAGCGTCATGCATTGAAAAGCGCTTTACAGAGCGGCCCACACCCTTTCCATGTACGTCAGTGCTAATGGGTCCCCTTCATGCCAAGTTCATGCTAACAGCTCCGCCTCACGTTCCAAAGCCTAGCCCTGAAGAACCCAATCATACTGGGATTTGCGCAAAGCTACCTGATGAAAGGATTGCGGATGCTACCTACCTCTCGAAAAATATTTTTGAATAAGGAAAGAATTCCATGTTAAAGTCGCGCATGAAAAAAGACAATCGGTCCCACAAGAGAAAGCCTTGCCACTCCCAAGACATCCGTGCTTTCCTTGCCAGTGCCAGTCTTGCCAGCGCTCCACGTTCAGTTTTTGCAATAATCCGCGCATTTCATACTAATGCCAGCCAACGCTCCGCACCATCCAGGATAATCTGCGATTTCCATGTCAACGCCTTGCCAGTGGACCATGTCAGAGCCTCGCCAGCAACCTGCGTTTCCCCTTTTCGCGCTTCCATTGCCGACGCCATGCTTTGCCAAGCAGACCACTCCCATTCCAAGACCATTGGTGCCGACAAATCCCTTTTGTGCCAAGTCTATGCTAACAGCTCCGCCTCACGTTCCAAAACCTGGCCGCAAAGACACCTAGTCATATTGGGATTTGTACAAATCTACGGGATGCAAGGATTGCAGATTCAACCTACATCTCGAAAAAGGTTAGACAAATATCCTCGGCCCTCTTTCATGACTTACTATCTCAGTTGTATCCTCATCTGTCACCATCTTAAGCTTACCTCGTAACAAGGCCCCTATTACAAGCTAAGCAAGGGACATAATGTTGATGGTGGTTTTTAACTTAGGGGTAAAGTCGTAAAACCCTAGTCATACAGTGACGTCACAGGACTTAAACGCATTTATTGAACCCTTAAATGTGTCTACGAGAAAATTAATAGGGTACCCTTTTTTTTAAGTAATTACTAATTAGGGTTTCGATAGGCCAAAACCATAATTCCTATGCTACACGTGCCAATGGAAAACCATGCCAGCCACACCCAACGCGCCAAGGCATACCCACCATGCTAGCTGCACCCCTGTTACAATGGAAAACCATGCCATCCACGCCCACCACGCCAAGGTATGCCAACCATGCTAGTCGCACCCCTGTGACAATGGAAAACCATGCCTGCCACACCTACCGCGCCGAGGAATGCCAACCATGTTAGCCGCACCACTGTGCCAATGGCAAACCATGCCAGCTATGTCTCCACGCTAAAGCATGCCAACCATGCTAGTCGTCCCAACAAATCATGCACAACGCTGTCTTCCAAAACAAAGGCCTGCAATAATCAACGGCTACCTTTCCATCTAAGAAAGAAATCTTAGCCGTCCAAGGTTACCAGACAACACATGGTAACCTTTGGCCCAAAAACCTAGCTTGGCCACGATCCTACCTTGGTCACGATCGTATCCAATGATATGCCAAACCTTTGGCCCCACCATGCCAAGCCAAACCGCACCTTTCCTTGTCCCTAGCCATGCTAGCCGTACCATATGCCAACGGCCTAACCCTTGGCCCCACCATGCCAAGACAAACCGCACCTTTCCTTGGCCCTAGCCAATCTAGCTGCACCATATGTAAACGACCTTCCAAACCCTTGGCCCCACCATGCCAAGCCAAGCCAAGACGCACCTTTCCTTGGCCCTAGCCATGCCATCCGTACCATATGCCAACGGCCTAACCCATGGCTTCACCATGCCAAGCCATACCGCACCTTGCCTTGGCCCTAGACATGCTAGCCATATCATATGCCAACGGACTAACCCTTGTCACCACAATGCCATGCCAAACCGCGCTTTGCATTGTCCCTAGCCATGCTAGCCGCACCATGTGCCAACGTCATGCCAAGCTCTAGGCCCCACCATGCCAAACGCAACTAGCCACGCCACCGTGATGGCCTTCCCTACAAGGATACCAAAACGAAAGCGTGCCACAATCAACAGTGCCACTTCAATCCCAGGAGAAAATCCTACCATTCAAGGTTACCAGACGACGCATGGTAACCTTTGGCCCGAAAACCTAAGTTTGGCCACACAAAATCATACCTTGCCAACGGAATGCCAACCTAGCCGCGCCACAATGCTGGCCTTCCCTACGCGGCTACCAAAATGAAAGCGTGAGAAAATCGACGGTCCCCCTTCAATCACAGGAGTAAATCCTATCCATCCAAGGTTACCAGACGACGCATGGTAACCTTTGGCCCGAAAACCTAAGTTTAAAACCATAAGTTTAGCCATATGAGCTACAAACCATCTCCCTTCAATCCATAAATCCTAGCCATCCAAGGTTACCAGATGACATGGTAACGAAAACCTAAGTTTGGCCACACCAAACCATGCCATGCCAATGGCATGCCAACCTAACCGCGCCACCATGCTGGCCTTCCCTACGCGGCTACCAAAATGAAGGCGTGCGATAATTGACGGTCGCCCTTCAATCCCAAGAGAAAATCCTAGCCATCCAAGGTTACCAAACGACACATGGTAACCTTTTTCCCGTAAACCTAAGTTTGGATACGCCAAACCATGCCATGCTGACGACATGCCAATATAGCAGCGCCACCATGCTGGCCTTCCCTACGCGGCTACCAAAATGAAGGCGTGCGACAATTAACGGTCTTCCTTCAATCCCAGGAGCAAATCCTAGCCGTCCAATGTTACCAGAAAACACATGGTAAAATTTGAACCAAAACCCTAGTTTGCACACGCCACATGTGCCATTGGCACATGCCATGTAACCCTTGCAACCTGGCACGCCAGGACGTCCAACCCCAGGTCCAAAGCCGCCACACATGCCATTGGCACATGCCGTGCAACCCTTGCACTTTGGCATGCCGCGTATATATCAAAGGCCACGATTCCTCTTAAGATGCAAAATCTCGACCCTCGAAGGTTGATACTAAGCCGGCAAGTCTCTCAAGCTCAACTTATCAAACACCAGTGACATGCTACATGTTTTCCACGAAAACACTCGAGACATCAACACATGTCACAAACTAGGGGATGCTCATTAGGGTATTGGTTTGGCGGTCTACAGTGTGTGGCATACACAAATGCACGTTTCAAGATAGTGTCATAAGAATAAAATGGTTAGTAAATGCAAGAAGTAATGGTGAAATACTATTTCATTATGGAACATCAATACCAGGCATTACCACCTCTTCGCATTTAACTCATATGTTTCTTTTCTTACGAGGACAAACTACATTTCACTTAGACTTGTATAAATAGGTTATACCTATTTCCACCAAAACACAAGCTTTTGGTCAGGGAGAAATACAACACTCAGAAAGGAAACTCTTGATAGCTTTCTCAAAGATTTCACCTTCTGATACAAGTCAAGTACTACTCTTCCAGAACTGTTCTGGTCTCAACACTCTCTTCGCTTCCCTCCCTAAACTATCCCTTCTCCTCCTCTTTGTGACCGAAGCAAATCTGGAACGGCCATTCCTTGGTTTAGGCCAGATTTGTATAGATTGATCTCTTGAATCTAAAGTACTCCCGTGCAGTACATTTGTTTAGGGTTTAGATCTATTTCTCACTCACCCACCGAAATTACCAAAATCAGCAGAAATGATTTTCACCCATAAATAATAGGAAAACCATGTAGTTGCGCCCAGAATTCTATGTTATCAAAGAGATATTCTTGTGGAAGTTTATTAGGTAAGCATATTTCCAGAGCCAATAAATTGTCTCGAATTACCCATGGTGAGGATTCCATTATAAATTATGACTCGGCATGAGATTCAAATCTTATGAGTCAGGTTTCCGCTGTAAACTCTGAAACAAAGAATTTCTGACTAAAGGATTTCCAAGTTTTACATAGTTGTTCTATGACACCAGCAATTTGAAATGTTCTTGGAGAGATTTTCATGAGTACTAGACAGTTTTGGTATTCATTATAATGGTTTTGTAATTAGGATTATATGCGAATAGTTTTGGATGGATTATCTTGATTGGGAAGATTGGCGAATTGATTTATCATATCCATATCTAGAAGAGATTGAATATGATTAAGATTTGAATTAAGATCCATTTGCAGATAATAAAAAATGCAGTTATCTTAAATTGCCAAAGGCATAAAATTTATGAAAAATTGAAAACTTAAAAATTTAAGGAAATCTTCGTATATCCACGAAGAGATCCCAAGATTTTAGTTCTCAGATGGGTGTTTTTGATTAAGGATTCTAAAAAAGACTATCTATTTAATGTATCAAACTGATATTTTATTGGGTTGAAGTTATGATTTTCAAGAAGAGTTTGAAGAACAGTTTAGTTGAAGAAAGGAGATAGGGTTTGTTTAACTCTGATTCTAGGGTTTGCAGAAAGAAAAGAGGGTTTGTTTAACTCTGACTCGAAATTACTTCTTTGAAATAAATCTACTAGAAATATTACGACATAGAGATAGAATGGTAATATATGTAATCAAATAGAATGGTAATATATGTGAGTAAATATAATGATCCAGTCTTCATATACCTTTGTTGATGAAGTTCTCCAACTGTCTTCGCCGATCTTCAGTCTTCTAGGGTTATTCAGTGATGTCTGATACTCAACTACCAACTTTTATACCTAATCCGAGACTTGACTTTAGTTGACCAGAAATAAAGATATAGCTTTGTTCATCTGACATTTACAACTAGCTCGATAATTCATGCTGAAGAAAAATTCCTACTCAATGCAGGTAAATACCTAATGGATAACCTTTTATTTAGTGTTCAATAATTACATAATACAAGCAACTTCGTATCTAATAGACAATGACAATGAAGAAATACAGTGAAAGGCAGAAAACACAATTAAAGAGGTGAAAAATATTCTTCAAAACCTACCACAGGCTCAGGTACAATATATCAACAATATAATATAATAGCGGACTCAATGACCAAATTGAAAAAGTGGAGGGACAACAACCTCACTCAATATTTCGATTAGAAATCTGTGTGGACTAACTCTAATATACTTTTAAGAGAATCAACTAGACAATCAGACTCAATCTTAATAAAAAGTATATCAAGGAGTAAATATCTATATCTCTCGATTTGATCTTTACTCAAGCAAATGGAAATCTGCGAGTCTTTATCAAATAATAGAGAGATAAACTTGGATGGTACCAAATACCAACATCCAAGTGTCAATCAATATAGATCAACAACCAACGGTTGGATATTCTAATTGATTGATCTTAACGCACAACATGTGATATTTCAATTATATAACAAAATATAATATGGAATAGAAATAACACATACACCAGAAGTTTTGTTAACGAGGAAAATGCAAATGCAGAAAAAACCCGGGACGTAGTCCAGATTTAACACCAAACTGTATCAAGCCGCTACAGATACTATATCCTACTACAAACTAACTTCGATCTGGATTGTAGTTTAACCCTAATTAATCTCACACTGATTCAAGGTATAATTGCGCTCATTAAGTCTCTGATCCCAGCAGGATACTACGCACTTGATTTCCTTAGCTAATATCACACACAAATAAGAGTTGATACGACCCAAAGTCGAAGACTTTAATAAACAAATTTGTATCACACAGAAAAGCCTACGGTGATAGATCAATCTGTTTCCCACAAATAAACCTATGATTTTTTGTTCCGTCTTTTGATAAATCAAGGTGAACATGAACTAATTGATAACCCAGACTTATATTCCCGAAGAACAGCCTAGTATTATCAATTACCTCACAATAATCTAAATAGTCTGGTAGAAAAACTAGATATTGTGGATTCACAAATGATGAGATGAAGATGTTTGTGATTTATTTTTATCTTGCCCTATCAGAGATATAATCTCAAGTCAATAATTCCATTAAACTCGTAGGATAGAAAATGGCAAGATCAGATCTCTCAACTATAAGAAAATAGTTTCGTCTGGCTTCACAATCCCAATGAAGTATTTCAGTCGTTAACCTATAGGGTCTCGAGTAGAAACCAAGGGTTAAAGGAGAATTGACTCTAGCAAAACCAACTAGTATCACACAGGAGGTATGGGGATTAGTTTTTCCAGTTGCTAGAGTTCCCCTTATATAGTTTTCAAATCAAGGTTTGCAATCTAAGTTACCTTGGTAACAAAGCATTCAATAATCACTATTAGATGAAAAACTTTATTCAACCAAGATAATATATTTCCACCATTAGATCGAAACTTAGGTTGTCACACACAAATGAAATGTTTTCATTAAGGTTTGAGTAACCATATGGAAACGTGTACACTTAGTTGGTTCACAAATAGTTAACCAATGGTTAGCCATATGAGCACTTTCATATTAATCATATTCATCTTTCTCATGACTAGTTCAAATGACTTATAAGATCTAGTTGAAGAGTTGTTCAATTGCTTAGGTCTTTATTCATAGACGCAATTGAAACAAAATCGGTTTGATTCACTTGAATAAATTCATGAACAATATAGCCACGGTTTGCAAAGATTGCGTTCCTTATAATTTATTGTTTTAATCTCATGAACTACCAATTTGAGAAATAACCAGCTTGCTTACGCGTACCTTAGCTACCGGATTTGAGTTTACAAACTCAACAGAAATTTTCGGTTTGAAAACTTCTGTGGGTACGCATACGGGTATGCGTACCTAAGGTGACTGGTTTACTAGTTTGCAAACTTACAAACTCAGCATAAATTTTCGTTATGAAAACTTCCGCATGTATGCGTACTCAACCTGTCTCCTTCACCAATACCGCATGTACACATATGCACGTACTTGGTTTCCGACACATGGATTTATACACTAATGTGCAAACATACTATATATGCTTATATCCATAGTTGTTAATCTCAACTCTACATTTCAATCATTGAAACATTCTTCTATAATGTTATAACAATCGTTATTCAGGAATATCGTCATCAAAGCTATTTTCAAGATTGAAACGTCATCATAATTTTCGTCACGGGTAAAGATGAAAATGGTTAAAGAAAAAGTTCACCAACACATATTTCGAGAAAAGATAGGCGAGTAAACTCGGCTCTAAATAGCAAATGTGTATGTATTAAAACTATGATACTTATACGACTATTGTCTCAAGAGTGTGAGATAAAGTAGACTTTTGAGTGACAGATAAGTTCAAGTCTCCACATACATTTTTTTTGGATGAAGTTCCACTTGTTCTTCAAGTAGTTCTTCGTCTTCGTAAGATGATTTCCATGGAGTCTGGAGCTCAACTACACTTAACTATTTTAGACCGAGACTTAGTCATCAGTAAACTAGAAATCAAGACATATAATTTTGATCAATTTTAGCGCCCCCCCTAAGCTAGCAGATGACTAATCCAAGAGATTAGCTATAAAAGGAGGCACTAAGGATCTAAAACATCTATTTAAAACACTAAGAAAGAAGTTTTAAACAAAGATTAACCCGAATTTAAACCCTCTCTGAAATAAATACAAGAACTCCTCTCAAGTGATACATATTTAATAATGAGTTGGTTTTCAAACAGATTATAAACAACAAACATAGCGGAAGCTAACCAACTAACGAAACCAACTCCTCGAAGCTTTCTTCGCCATGTGCACAACTTGATATGTCTCTGTCTCTGAAACTGAAAGTGGGAATTGGGTGAGCACATCATCCCAAAGGGTTCCCAAAAGAAACAATAACTAACTTTCAAGTAATCACTAGAATGATTTGTAAACAATGCAGGTTTTACTGAAAAGTGATAAAACATGGAAAACAGATAAAGTATATTAAGATAATAATTTGTACGGAAATATAAAGTTCTACCAACCAATCTTGCGGCACAGATTCATAACAGAAATAAAAGTTAAGCGACGCAGTCCTTTGGAGTAGTAAGGCGTGACTCTTGTAGATTCTTCTATGATCATTAAAGTGCTCTGAGGTTTGGCGACCCCGCAATTATATAAGATTTGTACCTTACCAGTACCTCAATGTACGGGCACTCTATATAGAAAGTACTCAAAGAAACAAATGATGGCAACAATATATCTGCCTGAAAGTCTAAATTCCATGGAATGTCATCGCATTTCATAAAACAAGACCAACAACCACCTACAACATTCCCAACATTCTTTTCCAAAAATACTGGAACAAAATATAATAGATTTTGAAAGTAATTTAAAAGAAATAGTAAACATCCACGTATGAGACATGCGTTGCCCGTACAAAAATAGGGAAAATAATATCCAGTGACACGAGTACACACCTATTAGTTTATTAGTTGGAAACAATTTTCACTCATTTAGCGCATAAATATAGATATAACTTTTGGGCAGCCACATCACACACCAATCAAAAGGAAACCTTCTCCCTTTCATGCTAACAATAAGTAAAGATTGTAACCACTTTCCAGTCAATGGAAGTATCACATTTTGAAGATAAGTAAATACTCCCAAAACACATATATTAGTTGTTTCTAAAGATCCAAACCCATCCCAAAATGTAAAAGAAAACTAGTTTGTATTACACACAAATAAAACATGCATACACTATCATAAAGTAACAAAGATATGCATGAATTTCGCAATATAATAAATTTATAAATGAATAATGAGTACAAGAGAGTTCGTTATCGATTCCCACTTCTTTTGATGACAAGCCTCGCATACCTTGAGATCCATAATTCACTGGATCGTTCTTTAGATCGATCATTGTTAATAAATATTAATTGTTAATCACACAAGCACTCTAAAGATTATCCAAAGGCTCATAACACAATCTCATACAATTCTCTAGTTATAAGCAAAGTGAACTATCTAATGGTTCTAAGCCCAATTATTGTTCTACACATTTTCATTATCTATATTTATCACATCTAAAGGTTTACTAATTCAATTGGATTGGTTCTATAAGCTATTCAATAGGTCTTATGAATATCTACAACTTTGTAGAGGGAACCTAAGGTCAATTCGGACCAAAAAGGGTCCAAAAAATCAAACTAAGAATACAAGGTACTAAGCCCAAGCCCATTAGGCCTGAACTGGCACGACCCATAAATTTAAGGCATGGTCCAACAGAGTAAACTATCGGTCAATAATGGTCAATTGAGTCAACTAACAATCCATGTCCAAGGTCAGGTCAATGTTAAAGTCAAAGGTCAATGAGTCAAACAGGAACTCGGTCAGGGTTAACTCAAATCAAGACTGGTAGACTCAGTGAGTTAATACTGATCTAACTAAATCAAACCAAAACATACAGATAAGTCAGCTAAACTGACTAATATGCTAAAAATCAAGATGTTGAAGTTCATATAATGATCACCCTTAACATCAATCCTAACTAGTGTAGTCGATCTCGGCCGTCTCGGTCGAGATCACGGCGATATTTCTGTTTTCGGCCATAGGACAGCCGATAAGCACATTCTCACCGAGACGAGATCTCACCGGGAATTTCGTCGGAATTATTCAATCTCGGCTGCTATCTCGGACGGAATTTCGTTTTACCTTTTACCATTCCATGGTTTTCATTAAAATGAAGCTCCTCAATCTAACTATATCATGGTTTTCATGAGTCCTTTATTTTAGTTTTTGAACTAAAAGTCAAATAATCCTAATTCTTGAGAGATAGATCCAGACAGAAATAAATAAGAGAAGCACCCTATGTGAATCAATTTAACCACTTCCCGATCGATCAACCCTACAAGAGACTTTTATTGTAGGACCTTCATATGTTTTAGTGGGAAACATTTCTTCTAATCTAACACCTTCATCACCCCTGATGATATTAAAAATCTTTCACTAATCTTGTTTCATTGATCTCCTTTTTTTTCTCTTTTTAATTTCTCCAAACCCATTATCCATTAAACGTGCTCTTCATAAAAGCTATAGTAAGCAAAACCAAAGCAAGAAAAATAAGAGAGTTAATTATATATTCCCCCTTCTCATTCCTCTCCTTCCGTTTCTTACTTCTAACAACGGTGCTTCATTTTAATTGAACTGAAAGGCATGTGTACAGGTGTTGACTCGTGGTATATGAGAGTTATGTATTGGATACAGGTGTTAGTTATACAGTACCAAGGTTATTTTCTTAGTGAATATTTTTGCTTTCTTATGAATATTTGTTTTTGTTTTGATTAATTTGGTAGCATTTCATTATATCTTAACATATATAGATTTTTTTTTTTATGTATATATATAAGTTGGATCCGAAATTATACCGAAATTTGGAAATAGAATCTCCCCGAGACAATGCTGTACCAGTGTCTCGTTCGGGACCGAGACAAAACGGAATCCGAAATCAACTACATTGATCCCAACAATTCAATAATTCAGCTATCGTAACTTCATCTCAATTCAAACAAACTCTCAACCTTCATCTTACATAACAGTACATCTCCTACCTCAATTTGTACTTATACCAGATTTATACACAACCTCCCATTACACCACCAACTCAACTTTGAATTCCATCCTTATTTCCTCACCTTAGTCTCAACAACAACAACAAACTAAGTACAACAACTATCATAGTCTCTTATAAGCCCCACATACACTGATTGTACACAAACCTGTATAATCACTACTAACCAACATGTTTATCTCATTAATTAACATCACTTAGGTTTGCATCCCATAACATCACTTCGGTTTGCATCCCAGATCATATGCAACTCTTCTAAACCACTTCATTACAAACTCAGTAGTAACACCATCTTTCCTTCTTCCCTGTGATCTACCACAATCCTAACAAACAATTAAATCTCCATACTATAATCAACTCAACTTATCTGCCTTTTCCTACACTAGCAACCAATTTGGTATCAACACCATTCACTATATACTTGAACTGATGCACTCCCGCATAAACAACATTGCAACACTTCCACAAATTCAGCTTACAACTCTTATCTGCACCACAGTTTAGTTTGACTCAACTTCTACCATTTCAATCACCACTTATTCCATGTAACATTTATTATCTAGTTGTGACCCAAACCGGTTCTTCCTTGATTAACATTTGTAGTCTCGGTATCATCATTATCAACACCAACATCTCATTAGCTGAAACTAAATACAATTCTAATTATCCATCTCCACCGCATCTCATCCTTCATATAGACACCATACCTCCTATTCAGCACAACAAGCACCACCATCATAACTGCATCAACTACAACTATCACAGTTCACCACCAATTCATTTCATCAGCACTAGCTACAACCATTACCAACTTATATAACCAGCCAATAACCAGGTCATCTCCATCTTATGATCACATAACTCTAATTCTAAATAACCAATTCTCCTTTGTTCCAGTACCATTAAATAGATCCACAATTATAAACTCAAACCCTAATTTACAAAATTCCCAATTCTCAATTTGAACTGCTCAGAACTAAAATTAAACCCTATAAGAATATTTCTACTTCAAATCAAAACAAACCCATAAACTAATTCAATCGAACAACAACAATTTCAACAAGAAAATAGAATTAATTTGAAACCCTAAATTAGCTTACCCAAAGATCTGTTGTTTCCAGAACTCAATCAGCTTCAGTAACATCAACTCCTTCCTCATATCATCAAGATAAATAGGTCTACGATAATTTCTGGAACATAAGAATTTCAAATCTCTGAGATTGAAATCAACAAAGAGGAGAAAAAGAAAACCAGAGATGAAATAAGAAAGAGAATGTGAAAAGAGAATGGAGTTCTTTTATATACCCCTAAAAACACTAACGATACCTCCACCAATTAGTTATGGTAGTTATAATTTGGTACACATGAAAATTGTTGAATTACTAGAATTTTTTTGTAATGATACCCCTCTTTGAGATTTGGTATAAAATCGTCTATATAAAGGCAAAAAAAAAAATCCTATAAAAAAAATCTCTACAATGTCTCAGAAATTTGCTCCTTCGTTTAAAAAAAGAGAGTATCTTATTGCTTTTAGAATTGCGAGACAATTATCCTTTCAATATATAGTATTAGAATTATAGAAAAAAATACTAACCATCACATAATAAGTAACACATAAGGAATAGGAAAACATCAATAATGGAACTGAAACCATCTATTATTTAAGACCATCTCAATGTTGAAGATCGTAACTTACTTCTACCCTCATGTTGCGTCTTAAATAGTTTAAGAAGTTCCAACATTAACAACCGTCAAGCATCACAAGAAGCACAAATATTATACACTATATGGGTAGACAAGGACATGAATTACCTTGAGAGGGGATGTATCATGGGATACGAAAATGGAGAAGAAAAAATAATTATCAGAAGTTACCCGAACCCATGAATTGAATTTTTTAGAGCAATTTTGAATCGCCCTTTTAAACCAGTGATCATTTTCTCCATTGTTGCAATTCTAACTGGAACAATAATTATTTGTTCCCAAAAGAAGCCCTAAATTAAAGTCATACGAAAATCAATACAAGTCGAAATTTAATTAATTAGGTATTCTCTTGGGATATTAACTATTACAACCATTGATTTTCAGAAATATCTTTCACTTTCTCCGCAACTCCTTCTTGTTGTTGTCTCTGGGATTAAAGAAAATTTAAGGTTAGAATAATTAGGCTTCTGCAGTTAGATGTTATTAGCTCTAGATCTGCAAATAAGATAAAGAAGTAGGGGTATCTTTCACTTTCTCCTCAAATCCATGGTTTCATCAATCTCGTACGAAGGAGGAGATAGGTTTGTGTGTTTGTTTATATAGGGGGTATGACATGGGGTAGGTAGATAATTGTTAGGGGTAGGTTGATAAAGGGGTATCACTAATATTTCTGGGGGAATATAAAGGAACACCCAAAGAGATATGAGTTTCTCTCGACATTTTTTGGTGATGATAAGGCAAGAATAGTTATTAAGGCGCACAGAATATGGATAAGGGTATCCAGGCGGTTTAGATGTAAAAAATGATTATTTTCCCTTCATAATAATCCAATGATATCTTATTCGTTCGGTGTTGAGCATTTCATTCCGCGTAACTTTCGGAGATCTATCTAGAGGTACTAGTTTCGAATCTAGATCTTTGTTATATTAATTTCTAATAATTAATTGTCGTGTTAAACTAACCGAGTTACTACGGCTAGAATGTCTCTTGACTGGTCTAATAGCGTTGACGAGCTTGAGGCTCATTACGTCACTAATATTGACAAACATGCTTGAGATAGAAACACATGCGAGTTCGACCGAGCAGTGCTCTAACAATCTCCCCCTTTGTCAATTTTAGTGACAAAACTATCAATACATATGGATTACAAAATAGATAAAACTTTGTAGCTTCTCGTCCACATGCTTAATCTCCTTAATGCGTCAACGTTACTCGAAAACTTCTTCTTTTACAAGTACTCATATGATTCCATAGATGTTCATTTCAACATCATAGTTGTAGAAGTTCCGTAGCCATAGCAATGAGAAAACAAAAGCTCCCGATCATTGTTATACAGTGTCATAGTATTATTACACATCATCAAAGGTCTCATATCACAACTTCAACAACAATACTATAGTGATATGTATCACTCCACTCAATCAATACTTCGTCTCAACATGAAAACCACTCCCCCATACATAATGATATGAAAAACATATGTATTTGTAGTGTGAACTACATATTAATTCTCCATCTTTTTTGTGAATCAAATTGGCAAAGGTACAAAAACGAGATCCTAATGAAATTTTCATGGAGATACTTCAATACCAAAGAAAAGTACATATTAAATTTGTTTAGATGCAATCATAAAGCCGAAGCTAAATGCATTCGTCACGGAGTTTTTAAAGATACAAGATAACTCCTCAAATATTCCACAGCCGCACTCCCCACAAAGATATGGCAATTAAGCACAAGTCCAAAAGAACTATCCCCCATTTGATTTCATTCCCGAAAGAACAACTAGAGCGACCTTACTTTTACGAGAAAAGAAGGATTTCTTTGGACACCAAAAACCACAAAATAATTTTGTATCCAAAATTCTCAATTAAACTAACCATAAGAGAACCCATGATTAATTTAATCGGAATACACAACCAAAATAACCATAAATGAATCTATGATTAGTCTAGTTGGAAATGCTCACACAAGAATACTTATGGAGCCGCACAATATATACATAAAATATGGATCAGGGAAAATCAATACTGCGGAATATACAAGGATTCATTCTATTTTCCATCACTATTTGCACAATGACATATAATAGACATAATCCTTGTAAACAAAAGATTTTAACCTATCTTCCATAAATAAATGACATAATAGACTTAACTTTGGTTTGTCAAAAGTTCATCGATCTTATACCAATACATGCATATCGACATATAAAAGAGATAACTTTTGGACATTTTATAGGACAATAATAGTTCACGGACGGAAACATACATATCCCATAACACATTGCAATATATAAAACCATAAAGACTAATACTGCAAAAATCATCTTTCAAACCAAACTTTAGAATTTAAACAAATAAATCTAAAAACATAAAGATGAAAACATTGGACATAGCTATGTGTACTCACAATAATGGCTATTCCAAACCCTAATTATCCTTCTTAAAAAAAAGAATAAAATTCTTTTAAGAAGTTTTACTAGACATTAAGATCTTTGACAAATTCCTTGTCGTCCCCGAACTCCTTGTCGTCAACAGCCATTGGAACATATGGTTCATGGAGGAAGGAGTCAATACCAACAAACCGTCTTGGCTGAAGATGTCGAACCAGGGCCTTCTGAATTTCCAATGATCTTAAAACGCAAGCCTTTATTTGCTGAATCTCTTTTCTTGCCAGCTTCAACTCTTCAAGAACATCAGAAAACTTCTAAGAGTTTGAAGGAACATCTCTTGGCTTCCTCACGTTCATTTTTTTTCTTTTCAAAGTTGGAGGCAATTGAGATTTTTATTTTTCCTTAGTGATTGATGGCTTAACAATCATATTGATATCTTTCCCATCATAAGACATAATGCTTGGAGTATCCATGAAAGCACGGTTTTGTGAGAAGAGTTCGCAATCAAACCTCAACAAGCAGTCTTAAGATATTAAGAGTATCGGAGAAGGAAAAAGGAATGTAGGGTTTCAGAACCTTTAAACAGGTTCGTACACGTCCAACTCACAACCCTATAAAGAGTATAATTGTCGATAATAACCCTTTTCTTTTGGCAAACCGGTCCCTTCCATTATCAAGTGACATGGAGGAATTCCAAACCAAACAACACAAAGCTAAAAATAAAACAAAAAAAAAAATTATTTTTAAATCTTGAGGTGTGCAAGATCTTGTGTCTTTTGAATAGTCACATGAGACAAGATGCACAAGACAACACAATCAAGTTGTGTTGTGGTGAACAACAATTTTTCCACCAAGATCCTTTTGGTTGGAATTCATGGAACCCTCCCTTTCCGTATCTTTAGACCATGTTTCCTTATCTAATGCGGCCTATATCCGTCTTTTGAAACTAATCTCTTCGAGGAAGATAAGATCTTACATACCTTAGCTATTTTCTCTACGAGTTTAAGCTTAGTGACTAAACGATCTTCTCTTCGCTGAAGATTATTGGCATATATAATCTGGTGTTTGTATTTGAAATGCTTTGAAAACTCATGACCTTTGAGAGAACAATAGGATCATGTCAATGTATAATATGTTTCAGGCACCCGAGATGTGCAAGCTGCTAGGCACATAGTTGATCCTGAAACATCTTGATTGGGTTCTCTTCTAAAATATTATCAAGATTGATGTATGTATTGCTACAACTATCAAAATCAATATTTTCACATAGAAGAGCAACACTTGATTTTTTGTCTTCATCAGAATCATAATTGTCATACATCTCATCAAGTATCGCAGCAAGACCTTTGTTCCCAGTGTATTTTCTACGATTTGGGCACTCATTTGAAAAATGACCAAATCCCTTACACATAAAGCACTGAGGCATATCCTCGTCATTAGTTTCATTTGTGTCCCTGTTTTTATGAGGAATACGATTATGAGTTTTGACTAATGCTTTAGGCTTATCTTTGTAGAACTGTTTACTTCTCTTCAATAGAAGATCTCTAAACTGTCTTGTGATCAGCGATATTGATTTGTCAAGATCTTCATCTGATGAATCAGTCTCATAGGGATCGTCTTCAGAGATATACACTTTTTTACTTTTATCAAGTAATTTTGTGTCTTTGAGTGCTTTGAAGGCAAAATCCTTAGATTTGGATGAATGCTCGTGATCAAAGATCTTAAGCTTCCCAACCAGCGTATTTCTGGAGAGATTATCAAGGTTATTTCCCTCAAAGATGGCATGATTCTTAGAGTCCTATCTTGATGGTCATGATCTGGGATTTTTCATCACAATGTCTTTTTCAGGAATAGTCATACCCAATGCAAAAGATGCATTGACAATTTCAGGCACTTTGTGATTAAACTCATCAAATGAATCTTCATTTTCCATGCGAAGGTTTTTCCAATCATAATTAAGGTTTTGAAGCCTAGATTCCTTTTCACTGGTATTACCTTCGAATACGGTTTATAAGGTATCCCATGCATTTTTAAACCTAGTGCAATTTGACACATGGTGCAGAAGATTTGGGGTAATGGCATTCAAACTGTCGAAATTTTGCTTTACCGCAACTATCTTGGCAGGACTGTATTCACAAAAGTTCTTGTAAACATTTACATTTCCTACTGCCACAACGGGATTATCATAGCCATTAACTACATATACCCATGATTAAAAATCACGTGCTGGAAGAAAATCTCTCACAATAATTTTTCACCATAAGTAATTAGAGTCATCGAAGACTGGTGGTACGTTAATAGAGATATCACCTCTGTCCATAGAGTTAGATCGCTACAAAAACATACTTTTAAGGTCTTGAACGTGTTTGCGTGCTCTGATACCAATTGAAAAAGCGGGGGTACAACAACCTCACCCAATATTTTGATTAGCAATCTATATTGACTAAATCTAGTATACTTTTAAGAGAATCAATTAGACAGTCAGTCTCATTCTTAATAAAAAAGTGTATCAAGGAGTTAATATATCTATCTCTTGATATGATCTTTACTCAAGCAAATGGAAATCTACGAGTCTTTATCAAATACTAGAGAGATAAACTTGAATGGTACCAAAGACTAATATCCAAGTGTCAATCAATGTAAATCAACAACCAAATGTTGGTTATTCTAATTGATTGATCTTAACGCACAACCTGTGATATTTCAATTATATAACAAAATATAATGCGTAATAGAAATAACACAGACACCAGAAGTTTTGTTAACGAGAAAACTGCAAATGCATAAAAACCTCGAGACCTAGTCTAGATTGAACACCATACTGTATTAATCCGCTACAGATACTAACCTACTACAAACTAACTTCGGTCTGGAATGTAGTTGAACCCTAATCAATCTCACACTAATTCAAGGTACAGTTGCTCTCCTTACGTCTCTGATCCCTGCAGGATACTACACACTTGATTACCTTAGATGATTTCAACCATAACTAAGAGTTGCTACGACCCAAAGTCGAAAAATTTAATAAACAAATATGCATCACACAAAAAAGTCTATGGTGATAAATAAATCTGTCTCCCACAGATAAACTTATGACTTTTTATTCTGTCTTTTGATAAATCAAGGTGAAAAGGAACTAATTGATAACCCGAAGAACAGCCTAGTATTATCAATCACCTCACAATAATATAAATCGTATGGTAGCGAAACTAGATATTGTGGAATCACAAACGATGAGACAAAGATGTTTGTAATTTCTTTTTATCTCGCCCTATTGGAGATATAATCTCAAGTCAATTATTGAATTAAACTCGCATTTATAGAAAATGGAAAGATCGGATCGCTCAACTGTAAGAAAGTAGTTTCGTCTGGCTTCACAATCCCAATGAAGTCTTTCAGTCGTTAACCTACAGGGTCTCGAGAAGAAACCTAAGGTTAAAGGAGAATCGACTCTAGCAAAACCAACTAGTATCACACAGGAGGTGTGGGGATTAGTTTTTCCAGTTGTTAGATTTCCCCTTATATAGTTTTCAAATCAGGGTTTGCAATCTAAGTTACATTGGTATCAAAGCATTCAATAATCACCGTTAGATGAAAAACCTTATTCAACTAAGCTAATATATTTCAACCGTTATATCAAAACTTATCTTGTCACACACAAATGAAATGTATTCATTTAGGTTTGACTAACCGTACCTAAACGTGTAAACTTAGTTGGTTCACAAATAGTTAACCAATGGTTAGACATATGAGCACTTTCATATTAACTGTATCCATCTTTCTCATAACTAGTTCAAATGACTCATAAGATCTAGTTGAAGAGTTGTTCAATTGCTTAGATCTTTATTCATAGATGCAATTGAAAAAAAATCGGTTTGATTCACTTGAATCAATTCATGAACAAAATAGCCATGGTTTGCAAAGATTGCATTCCTTATAATTTATTGTTTAAGCTCATGAACTACCGATTTGAGAAATAAACATCTTGGGTACGCGTACGGGTATGCATACCTTAGATACCGGATTTGAGTTTACAAACTCAGCAGAAATTTTCGGTTCAAAAACTTCAGTGGGTACGCGTACGGGTATGCATACCTAAGGTGACTGGTTTACTAGTTTGCAAACTTACAAACTCAGCAGAAATTTTCGATGAAAACTTCCACCAGTAAGCATACTCAACCTGTCTCCTTCACCAATAATGCATGCACACATATGCACGCACTTGGTTTCCGGCACATGGATTTATACACTAATGTGCGAACACACTATATATGCTTATATCCATAGTTGTTAATCTCAACTGGTCGATTTTGTTCAAGGGGTTTTAACAATTGTTGTTTTCTTGGTTGATTTCAGGTAGTTACAACTTAAGTTGCAGTTCTGTTTTTCATCAGGTATAGCTAATTTGATTGTTGGTTAATTTATGAGTTTAAATCTAGTATGTGGATCATGTATTAGGGTTAGTTAAGTTATGTTGTTGATTTGGTTTGTGTATCATGTTTTGGGTTTTGTGTTGCTTGAACATAATTATGTTTTAGGTTTTTAACCCTTTTAGTATAGTTACCCATGTGTTAATGCTTCTCTTATATTGTTTTAGATAGTACTCATGTGTTAATGCATGCTATTCTATATAGCCTTTACTGATGTCATGAGAAATTTTATGCACTTCAAGGTGACTTTGTAGTAGTGTTTGTAGACCTAAAACTACCCCATGCCACTGTGGAATCAAGACTTAAGTTTAAGTTCTTTATTGAGATCAATATTTGGATGTCCTAATTATAATTTTTTTAAGCCACATCGGTCCAGTCATTTGATTCTAGTTTCATTATAGTTTGGCATGTGTTAAATGTATTTTACATACCAATTTTATATCTTATTGGCAACATGATTCCTCCGGATAGTTATGTTTTAGATTGTAATGTTGTTGAATAACTTGAATGCTCTCAAGTATACTTTATGATTTAGAATGATGTTGTTTTTCATTCCAAGCTAGCTAGGTCTTTATTTTAGTGGTTAATTTTTGAAATTGATAATTTTTCAGGTAACTATGCCTAGACATCCTGCAAGTAGCCGTTCCTTGGTCTGCAAATACTAGGTCTGCAAGTACTACCCCTAGGTCAAGTACAACTAACTAGCCGAGGGCTTTGCTCAATTTACAAGGGTCTCCATCAACTGATGGTGGTCATGCTTTTGCAAGTCCAAGTGAAGGGAGTCATTGTGTGTCTTCTTCAAATGACGATCATTCTCCAATCCATGGCAATGAGAATCAGGCTGAGGGAAATGGATGGCATGCGGCTTTTCATCAAGAAAATATTGAAGCTGACAATACAGAGGAAAGCGGGATTAATGGTAACATACGACATTTTATTTCAGTTTCCTTTATGTCATAAATATATATATAATGCTACCAATTGACCTTCCATTTGTTTTGTCTTCTGTAGATGATCACCGTTTGGTCATTCAATTCAATGCGATGGGACAACCAATAGAGGATGGTTCTAAGAAATATGCTACCAAAGTTGGAACAATAGCCAGGAATATTATACCACTATGTATTGAGGATTGGAGGTCTGTTCCATGTGGTCTCAAGGAAGAAATCTGGAGAGCCATCAAGAATGAGTACAAGGTACCTGAAATTATCAAGTTTAAGGCATTGAGGATGGCAAATAAGTCATGGAAAAACATAAAGGCAATTTTACGGAAATGGTGTGACTAATTTGCTACTGTTGCTGAAAGAATGAACAATAGACCACAAGGTGTGAAGAGTGAGGATTGGGTGAAATTTGTGAAACTTCATGATTCAGAAGAAGATCAGAAACTAAGGGAGATAGGTAAGGAATCAAGGAAGCTACTCAAGTTTTTGCATACTACTGGAAGAGATGGCATTGCACGTCGTCGTCATATTATGTAACAACAAAGTCCAACTGGCAGTGTGTCAAGAACTGTTGTATACTTGGCAACACATGTTTACCAAGAACTCCCTTAAGAAGCACTTGATGTAATGTACCTTGATTGTTACGAAGTAAAATGCAGACAATATCTCGTAAGTCCAGTTTTCTTTGTTGGTTTTATATTGACTAGCATATATTTTCTTTGTTGGTTTTCCTTGTAGTTATAATTTCTACTTATACATATAATCTGATGTACATTGCAGGAACATGTAAGAGAGTTGCAAGAAACCGAGACGTATAGAGAGGAAACCCACTTGGACAGAGATGCAGTTGCCAAGGTGGGTGTACATTAATTTGTATTGTTGTTTATAAAAAATGTTGTTAGTTATAGCTAACAAATTTTGTTTACTTCTTAATAGGTGTTTGGAGTTGATGATAGGGGATGTGTTCGAGGAATGGGAGGTGGGATATCAAATACTAAACTGCTTGCTTCCACACTTCCTAGGGAGCAATTAAGACAACAAGTGCTGAAGACTAGAGATGTAGAAGATCGTATCCGTAATCTGATGCGTGTCGTATGCGTCAAAAATAATTCACTTCCTCACTTTACTAATTATGAATATAGTATTCGATAAGAAAGAGTTCGTATCCACAGATAGGCGATTGTTGTTATGCAATTTTCATATTCTTATGTAACCAAATAACCCAAGGTGTGTTTTTGTTTTTATCAAAGGAATAATACTAAATAAAGCAAAGTAAATAATAAGAATAATCAATAAGGAGAGGATATTGGTTAAGGGATAGTATCATTCACAAACATGTATTTTTCATCTATGATTAGAATTGTTATTTAATCTCTCAATTATCAAAAGTCCTAGGATATCTTGATCGTAAGAGTATCCCGTTTATTTCCTGATTTTATCACAAACAATATTAAAAGATTCTATCGTGAAATCTACTTAAAAAGAAACCTAAAGTGTAAAAGCACAATTAGATTTAACTCCCTAAGAGAAATAAGTTCTATGAAATAAGACTAATCGATGCAAACAAACGTGTAAAAGCACTAATTCATTTTAACAAAGGTTATGATTCATATGTGATTAAAAAGATGTATCAGTACAAGTATTAACCACAAGATGCTACTAAAAATCAGAGATAACAAATTTTACGTATTGAAAACCCTAATATAGCTATAGAGATGAAAACAAATCTAATTGATTCCGGAATCAACCAAACTAGCATTCAAATCATATGATAATAAAACAATGAATCATAAACGATAAAATTGAGACAAAACTAATTCATAGAATCAAATAACATGCTTGAAGAAATCAACTTTTATCCCATAACCAATTATTGTATTTAGCTACTCATATTCATGGAGTTCATCATCATAATATTCAAAGAAAATAGATGAAACATAAAAGAAAGCAAACCCTAGAAGTAGTTCTCTGCAAAAGCTCCAAGAATAGAATAAAACGTTGTATCCAAAATTGTGTGGAAAACTTCCTTTTTATAGCTTTTTCTCCTTCCAAAAATAGGTTTTGTCTTCAAAGTCCATTAGTTGTAAATCCACCAAGCCCAAGTGTAAGAGAAACCCATGTAGAAAATCTTTCCCAAAACGCTTGCCGAAAAACTGGGTTTTTGGCCGGAATCCGGCCGTCGGTCGCCGGAATTTGATGCCGGAAAACTAATTCAGGCCAGTTCTGTCATCAGAAACTGTCACTAGCTAGTGCATACTCCCAGCAGATCATCTCTCCTTCTCTTTAATTCATACATTCACAAAAACCAACCAACCCAAAACTTCTTACCTTGCGAAAACACACCCAAAAGCGTGACCCGTAGCTCATATGTCCGGCCATCAATTCTTGCATCCGACTCATACCCCCCTCGCGATTCACTGAAATATTGCGATTCATACTTTAACTTCCGAAATCCGTCTACCGGAACTATGCTCACTGGAGCGCCATTTTCACTCCGTTTTCGCACAGTTTATAACAGCACCAGCTACTTTCTTCTCAATCCCCATTCGTGGCTCATAATCCCAGTAGGTCCAATTCAAGCATACCACCACTGAATTGAAGCTCCACCTATCTTGTTTTCTCAGCTAGCCACATTCCAACTCCATTTGCTGCAGTCTTGGCTGTGCTTCTCCTGCAGCTTTATCCAGCTTCACTTCCTTCCATACACAACATCATAAAAATCTCAGCTGCCACTCCATCAATACAACCAACAGCACCACCTGAGGAGCTGAAACTCAGTTGCATTGCCACCCATGAGCCTCTTCTGTAGCTCCAACTTCATTGCAGTCACCACGTATGCTCCAATGCATCTTTCCTTCATTTTAGCTTTAGTTTCAGCTTTAACTGCTACTGCTTCCTAGTTCTGTACAGTTCATACAAACTACAAGACCCAACCAGCAAACTGCAGCTTCCCAGAGCATCATCCAACCTTGCATTAACCACCTGCAGTTCAGAATGAGCTCCAGTTGCTCTTCAGTCTACCACTGCAACCAAGCCACACCATTTGATTACTACACCCAACTCAAGCCTAAGACTCCATTCCATTGCAGCTTAATATTAACCTCAGAGCCTTCTTTGCACTTCCCCTGTAGCTGCATATCAAATGCACAAGCCAAGCAAAACCTCCAATCCTCAGTTCAACCAACCCTGAAATCTCATGGCTTAACTGCAATGGTACCTTCTCAGAATCCACCACCTTCATTTATCACTAAATGCACCAACACCTTGAATTGCAGCTACATATCCCCCCAACTTGCACCTACAACTGCAGTGCCATTAACACCATGCATTAGTGGCAACACTTAGCTTCAAACCCTGCCTTGGTTCACTGCAGCAACATTATTAATGTAACTACAGCTACACTCATTCCACCATAACCCATTTCCATCACCAGCTGCTGCTGCCTATCCATTTCATAACACCTCTTTTTGCAATTCCAACAGCTCTGAGCTTCACTCTCTAGCTCTGCCTAACCAACTCCTGTTGCAATTCTGCCTCTACAGTAACCACCAAAAACTGCCAACTTGTAGCTTCAATTTAACCTTCAACAGCAACAACTCCTATTTCCACCAAATCCACCTGCTCAAAGTCACCACCAGCAAATTCAGTGCAAACCCAAGACTCCCCTCTACAACAATTCATCTTCCTCATTCTGTGAATCAACACTGCTCAACTGATTTCTTATCTGTTCATAGCCACCAAACCCTTGAATCTCATTTTTGGTTTCACTTCCTCAGAAAAAAATGCAACTCAATTTCATTTCTCGGCATCAGCACAAGCAGCAACAGATCCACTGCTCAGCTCCATCTTGACTGCCATTACACACAAGATCGGTCCACTGTTCACTGAGATTCAAACAGCAACACCAGCTATTCTTCCTTACCATACATCTCAACTTAACCACAATAGCATCGATTCATTCTGCTTCTGCTCAAACAAACCCCAAATTCATCCTTCTTGAATCCATGATAGTAAACCTCAGACTCGACCAAAACCCACTGCTTAATTGGTATACTTCCATCGACTCAGACCCAACTCCTTCATTCTCTCAAACTCGAACAATTGCCCATTACATTCACTACCAGATCAAAGTTGTACCCATTATCCAATTTCTTCATTTGAACCTAACTTCTAATTCTCGATCCACACAGCATCAGGTCATGAAACAGCCACAGTCTCTAACCCCCACCTTCTTTGACAGAACCAAATCCACTCCCTGAGATTAACATCGAACAGCCACCATTTTTGCTTCTCGATCTCCTCCTCAGAGACACTAACACCCTTATTTTCTCAATCTCTCAAGCTGTTGCGCAGCTTTTCTTTCCTCTCAATTTCAGGGATTAATCATTGAAGAAATGATTGAGAACTAGACTTGATTTAGGGTTAGATCAAATAAAGATAGTTATTTGTGCCCCACATATGCAACCCCTAGGATATCTACACCTAATCATGGATGATAAGGGACATCCATATGGCTACCCCTTAACCACTGGACTTTGTTTAATATTCCTCCAAAGAGCTTCCCTTTAACCAATACCAGGATCCAAATAGTATTCGCCTAAGAATTGACAGCTTTGCACCTTTATGATCCAAATGAACACACTTCCACCAACTGCAGCCACCTCTTGCATCTCAAATTCACTTCTTCTCTTCTAAATCTTAGCATCATTAAAGTTGTCATGCTTTTCAGACAGAAATTGCATCACTAAAGCGGACATACTTTTCAGACAGAGATGAAGAAAAAAATAAATAATGAGACACGATCCACCTCCAACGCTTTTGCCATGTTTCCTCCTCTTTTGATCCGAATGACTCCAAAGTACCTAAATACTCAAAAACAAAACATAAGATACATAATTTACAAGAAAAATAGCAAAGAAAGCATAAATACTAGATATAAAATTAGGTGTTTACAACACCTATCATACTCTCGAAGAAACTGTTGAGACACTAATGGACGGTTTAAGTTCCAATCCTAACCCCAGGACTTCTAATGCTCATGTAATAACATTTTATACCTAGTTTTTTAGTTTGAAACTCATAAACATTATTTTAAAATTTTGTCTAGCAAAAGGAAATATTCATTTTTACTTAAAATCTCAGTAGGTAGTGGTCATTTTGCTTAATTCTTATTTGTATGCTAGGGAGCGATTAGATGAATAACTTGGTGGATATGGTTGTTTAAAAATAATTTGAAGTATGTTATACAGTTAGATGAGATTGGAAAAGGATGCCACATATATACTTACATATTGTATTCATCTACTTTTGATCAGTTGTATTAGCCATAATGGATGTGTTGATTGTTGATAATAGTTTGGATTCAAGAGTGTGTTATGTATACATGGTGTTGTTTCCATTTTCATAAACCATCTTTTTATGTACACCAGTAAAACCGTATTGCTTATTTGGGTGTGCTTATATCTTCTGCCGGGTATGAATGGTGGTGGTTGTCAACCAGCTGGATCTCAGCGAGTAATTCTGAAGAACATGAGAAAGAGAGCTGTTGAAGTAGGCTATATATTTACCAATATGCCTCCAATAGATGATGAATGTCATTTGGTCCTCATTGATGAAGTCTGTTTACCTTCGGAGAATCTCTATGAAGGTTATGGAACTTTTAGAGATGTTTCCATAGGTGACAAGGTTATGTGGCCACAACAGTGTTTTTTCCCAGTTGCCGCAGGTGGTGCTGGCGTTTAATGGATTTGGAATTCTGGTTTTATGTGGAGGTTTGGGATTTTTTTTTGGTATATATATACATGGTATACATGTAAGGTTTTTGGATATATTACGTACTCGGAAGTATATGTAACTAGGTATGGGTTAGACTTGCAAGTTTGTATCATTTTGAGTCTTTTTTTTTTTGTGATGAAGTAGAAATTCAAAACATGTAAAGAAGTGTCTTGCAACGTACTCTGCAGTATATGTAACTAGGTATGGGTTAGACTTGCAAGTTTGTATCGTTTTGAGTGTTTTTTTTTTGTGATGAAGAAGAAATTCAACACATGTAAAGAAGTATCTTGCAACTTACTCGGAAGTATATATAACTAGGTATGGGTTAGACTTGCAAATTTGTATGGTTTTGAGTCTCTTCTCTTTTTTTTGTGATGAAGAAGAAATTCAAAACATGTAAAGAAGTATCTTGCAACTTCTATGGATATGTAGCTTCAGCAGGTTTCAGAGCCCTGCTTTTATCTAATGAATATATTAGTATCAATCTTGTTCAGTTTTATCAAAGCTTTCAATTTCATTTTTCATTATTCTACAAAAAATTCTTTGCATTGCTTCAATCACAAACATAATATTATTGGATGCACAAACTTCAGATGTGTCCTTATAATCCAAATTCATAGAAATGGCAGATAATTGGAAGATACAGAATCTCCATGCCATGAAGCAGATGAAAAGCGATTCAGCCAATTCAGCTGAGTCATTTATAGATCTGACTCGTTTTAGGCCACAAACTTCTTATCTAGAAAAAAATCAAAGCAAATATCGATCTCTATTATTCTCTAACTTATCTCTTTTCTTTCTTTCATTACTCTCTCTCTCTCTCTCTCTCTCATTATTTTCTTATTCTGCAAAACTTTCTCAGACAATATCAATTCTTATCGGAAAATTGTATCATCGAATTAATATGCATCATTGTAATTCACAACAAATTATGAGGTAGTCTGCATATTTATTACGCGACAAACTTGAGAGGATTTTATGAAGTGAAGAAACAATGATTTGATTTCAGAACTCAACAGATCAACAATTTTGTAAGGTAAATTCTTAATTCTAAGTTAAAATTTGTCTGGGTTTTGCCCAATTTGAATTCCAGTTGGAAAGTTTTGGTTAGTATACCTTAGGATTTGAGTTTTGACTGATTTATGTTATGAATATGATGTTAAATTTGGGGTTTTGGAACTGTTCAATTCTGTATTTGATTGTTATCAATAGAATTTGATATTTCTTTGGCTAGCTGCATGATTATCGAATTTCATCGAGGTTTTCGGATAAAAATCATAAGATTTAGGAAATTTGAGGACTAAAAACAAACTGATTGATCTGCTGAGAGATATATTTTCTATGGTTCCACATGTCCCTAATGTTGTGGTATTAGAGATTTGTACCTAGGAAGCTTGTTAATGTAATGATTTATAGATAAGATGAGGACTATTTCAGGTTTCACAACCTATCACAGATGAGGTTTCAGGTAAAGTCAGTGGTGACTGCACAAAATGACCTAGGCAACTAGATTCAAACAGTTCATGTTCACAATGGGTATCAATTAAGTTTGCATTATATTTACTAGTCATGGTTTTAGTTCTGCGACAAATTTGTTAGAAGGATTTATGAAGTAAAGGAACGATGATTTGATTTCAGAACTCAAATATCCATCTCAACAAGCTATCACGGTAAACACTTCATTCTTAGTCAAAATTTGTTTGGGTCTAGCCTAATTGATTTGAACTTCAGTTGGAAAATTAGGGTTCCGAGTTTCTAACTGCTTTATGTATGTATCTTAAATGAGGGGGGGGTGGGGGTGGGGGGTGGTCTGCTTAATTAGGTCAAAATAAGTAAGTAATTGATGAATTTGATGAGTAGTAACTTTTTGTAGGATTTGATTACTCTGTTATCATAGATTTGTATGTGAATTTTGGGGTTTTGTTGTTCATTGTTAATTACTCGGTTATTATACATTCTTTCTTAGTCCAATTTAGATGATTAGCGGTTGTAATTGAACCTCCTTCATTTTTAAGGGGGCATCTAAGATCACCATGGTCTTTTAGGAGAAGAAAACATCCACTTTTGAATCAATAGTGGAAAAATCTATTCGACGAAGATGGGAAATTCAGGGATGGTGGAGTCAAGTTTTTGAAGAAAGTTCGTTCGCAGTGGTGTGAGTTATTTCACTTCTTCCATATGCTGCTTTTCTTTTTTAACATTGCATTACTTAAAGTTTTCCTAAGAACTCTTTGAGTTTATTTTATTTTTCGAATAAAAATGTTGATTGCATCCATTAAGAAATGAAAATTTCATGCGTGCTGGACCACCATACAAGTCGTACATAATCGGTTGGATAGAATTTCTATGTAGAGAATATTGACCGGTAGTTTGATAATAGTGTTTTAAACGGTCATTCCACTTTTGGAATACTTCATTCCTCTACAAATTCCATCTTTTGCTCTCTATAGCCTGCTGTTATGGACACAACCACTCGATTCTGCATCTATACTTGTACATACTACACAATAATTAAATTTTGGAGTGGTGTGAGTCATTTCGTATAGACTTCATTATTTTAAGGTTCATTGATGCAGACCCTTATGTTATAAGCTTCCTTGATGCAGACCCTTATGTTATTCATATTTATTGCTATAAGTTCTCACTTGTCGTTTTCGGTGCAGGGTGTTGATCCAAGCATTAGGGGAGAGGTTTGGCCATTTCTCCTTGGAGTGTAAGCATTCTTAACCCTTGTTCTTCTTTGATGATATCTGCATCCATTCTGTAGTGTAGATCATTGTAATTTAATGTAGTGTCATCTGAATTCTGGGTTGTGATTTATATACGTATTTTCTTTGTTTTGCAGATGTCTCAGCATCATGTAACTACTCCAAATAAAGAATGGATGACCGCACCCAAGGGTTCACCTATATAGATTATAGGTGTCGAATCTTTCATCAAATTTACAACAGAGAGTCTTGGCGAAGGTATCAAAGAATTTAGATGTCCTTGCATGAAGTGTAAGAACTTTGGTAGTTTACCAAAATCTCTGGATTTTGTACATGGGTATATCCTAGATCATGGGTTCGATGTGTCATACCGGACGTGGATTCATCATGGAGAGCAACCTTGGGTGAATAATTTTAATGCTCGCACATTACCTACAAATAATGTTGTGAATTATGATGCTGCATCTCATTCAAGAATATATGACTTGTTCAATGATTCACTAGGACATGTAGTTGGTCTTGATAACCTTGTAGAATGCCTTAATTATTCTGATGACCTGCCAAGTGATGCTGTTGAAGATGGTTCTGGAGGTAATGTTCAAGATAGGGATACCGTCAATTGTATGAAGAGGTTGGAGGATGCAGTGCTACCCTTATTTCCTGGATGTGATAAAGAACATACAAAACTGTCAACAACAGTTGACTTGCCCAATATGCAAGCTAGGTATCGATGTTCTGATGTTTTCATGACTGAGTTATTGGGATATATGAACATAATTCTACCAGTTGGAAATACGTTACCATCTACTTGTAGTAAAGCTAAGAATATGATTAAACCATTTCTATTGTCGGTGCAAATTATTCATGCGTGTATTAACGATTATATTCTCTATCGCAAGGATTATGCTAATGAAGATAAATGTCCTAAATGTGGTGAAAGTAGATGGAAAAAACCACAAGAAGGGAGTAGTCCAACTGCTAGAAAGATTCTAGTGAAGAAATTAAGGTATTTTCCAGTCACAGAAATGTTGCAACGTATGTATGGCACAACGTGGATTGCTGAGTTAATGACGTGGTATGCTAAAGTTGAAGAAAGTTCTACACACGTGAGACATTCGGTGTATTCTGCACAATGGAAGTCTATTGATATGAAGTGGCCTGAGTTTGCTTCAGAAAATAGAAACGTGCGTCTAGGACTAGCGATGGATGGTTTTAATCCTTTTGGAATGATGAGCACGCACAATACTTTTCCTGTTATGCTTGTTTGTTATAACCTTCCACCATCTGAATGCACGAAAAAAGATTTCACAATGTTAACACTGTTTATTCCTGGTCCACTTGGTCCCAACCATAACATTGATGTTTATTTGCAGCCTTTATCGACGAGTTAAATGAGTTATGGTCACTCGGAAAGGTAACTTACGAAGCTCATATGAAGACTTACTTTACAATGAAAGTGATGTTGTTGTGGTGTATACATGACTTCCCTGTGTATGCCCATGTTTCTGGTTTGCGAACTTTTGGAAGGTATGGTTGTCCTGTGTGTGGAGAAAATATAGAGGCAAGGTGGCTTAAATGTGGTTCAAAGTTTGCTTATATGGGTCATAGAAGGTTTTTAAGAGATTGGTCTCACCCTTATATACGGAAAACATCTCAATTCAATGGATCAAATGATCTCAAGGTTGCACCAAGACGTTTTAGTGGCGTCAAATTGTTCAACAAGATAGCAACTGCTGATAAAGAATTTGTAAAGTTGGTAAAGCGGACGCCAATTGAGTCTCCTTGGTCGAAGAGGTCAATATTATTTTGTCTCCCATATTGGAAGGTAAGTTTAGCTTGACCTATTATATCTTGCAGTTATTTTAGTTTAATAAGTTTTGTTGTTTGTCATTCTAACTTCATCAATCTTATTAGTTTCTACAAATCCGGCACAATGTGGATGTCATGTATGTGGAGAAGAATTTTGCAGAGAATTTGTTTGGAACATTTATGTGCCATAAGGATAAGTCCAAGGATGAGGCTCCAGCACACATAGATTTGAAGCTTCTAAAGTTAAAACCTAGCTTGTGGTTGAAGGAAAGGAATGTATAAGAGATACTCCCTCCCGCACCTTATTGGATGTCCAAGAAAGAAAGGGAAGTTTTCTGTAAAACTTTTAAAACACTTAAAGTTCCCATTGGTTACAGCAGTAATTGGAAGAAAATATGCATGAAAGAGTTCTAATTGAAGGGTCTTAAGTCGCATGATTATCACATTCTTATGCAAGGTTTAATGCCTATTTTTATGATGCATTGTTTCAAGAAACATAAGCCATTGCGTGAGGCAGTTAGAAACTTATCGTTATTTTTCAAAGTCCTAACCTTTAAGGTTATTGATCGTGCTGAGCTTCGTATAATGAACGATCGTGTTGTTGAGTCGATATGCGTATTTGAAATGTACTTCCCACCTGCATTTTTTGTTAGTATGACTCATGTTGTTGTACACTTGGTGGAAGAGGAACATCAATTGGGGCCTGTTCAATTTAGGTGGATGTACCCTTTCGAGAGGTACAATCCTTTAGTCATTAATTATCATCCTTTTAGTTTATTATTTTATGAACTCAGTAATCTTACAAATATTTTTTAATTGATTACGTTAACTGATTACATGTGCAGGATGATGAGGCACTACAAGGTTCCTGGTCGCAACCAAAATTATATAGAAGGGTCTATTACAATATAGTATTCTTTCAATGAAGTGGCGCGCCATTGTGCAGAGATTCTTCCCGAGGCGAATCGAAGGTCTTTTAAGTGTCGTGGAAAGATAGAAATGCCCAGTGATGCTTACGAAGGTCCATACCCAGTTGATTCACAAGGAAAACCATGTTCACTAACCAATTTACAGTATGAACAAATCCGTTTGTGGATATTGAGACATTCAGATGAAAATACTAAATGGGAAGCGTAAGTAAATCCTACGTTGATTTCTATTTAAAAGGCTACAGGACCAACTTGAGGAACTTGAAGGAAAAGTAACCTTCTCACTTGTCGCTTTCTTTCTTTTCTTTGTTTTTGTTTGACAGGAAATACGATACATATGTTCATAATTTTAACCAAACTTGTGCGGGAAGGATGAAGCCTTTAGACTACGTTCCATGGCTACAGGACCAACTTGAGGAACTTGAAGGCACTACCATGACAGATTTTCATAGGCTGGCAATTGGTCCTTCCTTCTCGGCAGTTTCGTACAATGCATATTTTGTTAATGGCTATCTTTTATATACAACAGAAGCTGAAAAAAACTTTGTTACACAAAACAATGGAGTTACCATGAATGCTTCCACCAGCTTCAGAGCAAGTGCCACAGATACTAACCTGGTTGATGATGATACTACCTACTATGGCATTCTGTAAGACATATTTGAAGTGGACTATGGAATTTTACAGAAGTTGTTTTCAACTGTGATTGGGTGCGAATGGAAGACAAAGTAAACGGATCATACGTGGATGTAGATACAAAGTTAAGGTTTGTCAACTTTAGGAAGTTTATGAAAAACTCAAGAGAGGTCCACGAGCCAATCATCCATGCTTCTCAATCTAGGAAAGTCATTTACTGCCGAGATGTGACAAGGCATCATTGGAATTTGGTTTTGGAGTCTCCAATAAGATCATACCCCAACAAGAACGCTTTAAAAGATCCATGTGTCTTCACTAGAGCCGCAAGTGAAGCTCTGTCAATTTTGGAAACTTTTGGATAAGATGAGTTTTGGAATGAAGATGCTCCGTTAAATGATGAGTATTTGGATGTAGATTTTCAGGTAAAAAATTAATATTCAGTACTTGTATAGTTTGATTTTATTTTTTTTACATTGTTTATGTATATTGAGATTTGAGCATTTATTCAAATTCTTATGCTGTCAGGGAACTACCTGAATGTGGATCGTGAAATATATGGAATCATAATGTTTTGTCGAGGTATGTATATTCACAATTCTCTTCATTACTTTGTTGAAGTTTCTTCATTACTTTGCTGATTTTAGCTCAATCTTTTATATAATTTGTTAAATAAAAGTAGATGTAGTTTATTTTAACTTGTATTATTTTGTTCACCTGCATTTTTATACCATCATCATTGTCTTAGAAAAATAAGATTAGTCCTGTATTCTGTTTGGAAAAATAAATCTTCTATTGTGCTTCTCAGTTTAGCAGTTCACTAACATCTGTAAATAACCATCTTTAGACTGCTGAACTTTTTGATTGTGCTAGTCATTCCTGATTAATACATGTTGTAGAAGTGATTATAGTGGAAGGCCTGATTCTGCTAGTTGACTACAGCTCACAGTTTTCATCAGAAAAGAGATATTCAATCCAACATCAGGAACCAGGATTCTGTTTATAAGTGTTGTGTGTTGTTTCTCTGTTAATTACTTGTTGCTTTAACTCAACATTTGGGTTAGTTATAGTTTGTAGAATTCAGTTACCATCTCTTGAACATTAAACCTGCAAAAACTGACTTGTCGTCATATCAGTTACATCTCCTTAGTGTTAACCGACTCCTGAGCTGTGTTAGGTGTTAAACAGCTGTTGTGTGGTGTTTTTATCACGAAAATTGCATCTGTAAGGTGGTAAGCATTGGAGATGTTCAATACTTTGCATATCATACCTTATTATACTTTGCCATAATTCGTTTAATTTGGTGAACTGATATAAATTTGAATGTCTTCCATCCTGTGTGTTATATTGTATGTTGTGCTGCCATCATATTTCAGCTTCTTGGTTGTTAAGGACCTTAAGGTTTGATATGTGTCTTCGATTTAGACACATTTATGTGTTAAAGTGTTTAGTTTCTCTAGACGTCGTCGGGTTATTTCTTATGTTAGTGCATTGTTTGATCAAAACTGTTGGTGCAGAATCAAGGTTTTGACATTTTTTTGTGAACTGGAATCTATTGATTTTTTGTTTGTAGTTATTGGTGTCTTGCTTTAACAAGGCTTCTACACATGAAGATTATCTCACTATCATGGTATGTCTTTCTTTGATGTTTCAGATTATTAGTTGATTAATGATAAGATAAAAGTTGTCTGAATTTTTCAGTTGAGTATTATGACCTCTGATGGGGGAACTTATTTTTTCAGTGCAAGTACACCGTTATTAGTCTATCATTCTACAACCGAATCTTAGAACTTAGTTACTTTTATTGTTGTATTTCTCTGAACCTTTTATTTGTTGTAATTTGAATACTTTTTTTTTGTTTGTAATTTGAACATGAATCAATGAATGTAATTTGGTTTCCAATTGAGTTTAATCTGATTCTCATTTGAGTATAATTTGGTTCCAATTTGACTTTCATTTGGTTGTTATTTGGGTTTAATTTGGTTGTCATTTGGGTTTCAGTCAGGCCAGACAGATTCAGTCAGGCAATCTGAGCCTTTTTTTTATATTAAAATGTATATCAAGGACCGTCCAGGATCAGTCATAACACCTTGACAGTTAATTTCGGTCGTTGAACTGCGACCCCCTCAGCCACGTCACAGTTGAAAAAGACGCTCAAACATCGACCCTTTCTTCGACAGCCAAAGCAAGTCATAGAAACGAGTTAAATGACTTGCTTCAGCGGTCGCGAAACTGCTGATTTCCACTAGTGCCCTATATAAAAAAAGGAAAACTTATCGTGAACGGGTGCTTGTTGTGTTATAAAGATGGTGAATCAGTGGATCACCTAATGTTTCATTGCAATTTCTAATATAAAATTTGGAAGTATTTTATGGATGATGATCGTTTCATCATCCCTATGCCTAATTTTATTGATTAAATTATCAAAGGGTGAAGAACTCGTTCGCTTCATCCGCTAGGGAAAGTGTTGTGGTCAGTAATTCCTGCCTCCATTTGTTGGTCAATCTGGAATTCTCATAATAATATCGTTTTTAGGAGACTAAATGCCGAGGAATTAAAGAATACTAGTCCGGATTATGTAATGGGGAATTGGGATTATTTATTTATAAATTAGACACCTAGGTTTGTCTTTGGGTCTATTTTTTGTGGCTTTGTAGCTTGGTTTCTTCCAAGTGGTGGGGTGTTATAGGCGTTCTCAGCTCTTAAGTTTTCAATATATTTCTAAGTTTGCCGATCAAAAAAAAGAAAAAAAGAAAAGCGAGAATACAAAAGCTTCATCATATGTCGACGTATTTATATTGGTCTGATTAATATTACAAAAAAAATTGGTGAACCATGTGATTAAACCACACGAAAACCACCAGACACAACAAAACCTGTAAAATGAGACCCCTACAATCCTCTGCGGGGCCGAAACCACAACCAAAAATTTATGAGAGAAAAAGTTGAATTCGGTTTTGGCATGGTTTTCAGAGAGGTCAAATCCTCATTGCTAACCACATAAAAAAATAAATAAAATAAATACAAAAATGTTTTTCTCCTCATGTCTTGGCCGAAACCACAACCAAAAATCATCAAACAGATATTTATGATTTTTCTATTTGAAAAAATACGTCATCCTTGAGATTATCTGACTCTGCAGACAACAATCGAAAGTAATTTAACATGGATATGTCACACAAAACCTGACTAAATCCCATCTGTTTGATTCCGTGTTTGTAATCCTTTACATTGTTTTAGGTTTCTTGGTTTTCAATTTGTCATGTTTGATCTCAATTTCATGTCTCACTGTTTCAGATTCCAATTCTTTTCATTCTAGGGTTTTGAATTGTTCAATGATCCATGGTTTTTGTTTCAATTTCATCTCTCAAATTCTTTCCATTTAAAACCAACGATGATTATATATTTTTGATAGTCTCATCTCTTTTTGGTATGCTATGCTGTTTGCCTCTCTTTGACCATATGTTAATTGCTCTTTTTTCTTCCCCTCTTAAACAGTTCTCTTCCGTTGGAGGAGGAGGAGGAGGAATATGAATTACTGGGAAAAGACTCCGAAAGCTTCAGCAAGCATTTGAAGTTTATGAGGCGTTACCGTCCAGAGTCAAGACCTTTTGTATCAGGAGATTTTTAGGTCTGACAACCGTTACAAGTATACCAGGTAGTTGAGGAAGCAGAATCAGGCTAAACTTTCACGTACCTTACACAAACGTACTTATGAGAGGTTGGGGGTCAGGAAGCCTCTTTACAACGTTGAGATGTACAACAAATTCTTCGGAAAAGGAAATGATACCACTTCGGATTCTCCCAAGGAAATTGAATTGCTAGAAGGATAACTCCCTCGTATACGGTTATCTAATGTGTCAATATATCCAGCAGTGGTGACAGGAACTTGTAGAGAGATGATTGGTACCCTTGATGCATATTTGAATGGTTTCCGTTATTCAACTTCAAGTACACCTTTCCAGATAGATGTTATTATGTACAGTAATGTAAAGCATGCTTTCTTTCAAGATGGAGAGGAACAGAAAGATGGAGACGAGACCATCCCGCCTCTCTTACACTTGCACTTGCACAACCCAATCAAGGTGGGGACCGAGATGGAAAAGGATATCCAGTTCCGCATGGTACATACCTTTAAGGGAAGGAAGAGATCTGTTCATGATTCATGTAAGTATGAGGATCTTAATCGAGTTATGCGCAACTTTCTCACTGGAGTTGATTGTATTTGGAGACCGTTGCCTAACCTTTTATGGAGAAAGGTACAGAGGGAGCATGGATTCAAGGGGGAACATCCCCTGAAGGTACCACGTGTATTTTGCCTGACTGAATTTTGCCTAGTTGAGCTCATAAAAGCACCTTTCTTTGTTGTCACACTAAAAGAGGTCGAAATTGCTAGTTTGGTGCTAGTTAAACCTGAGATGAAGGTGTTTTACCTGACATTTGTGTTCAAGGACTTCACGCGCGATGTGCTTCAGATATACTCAATTCCTGAAATGAAACTCGATGGCATTAAACAGTCGCTTAATATCAGAGGTCCAGGTTGGAGAAAATAAGACTTCTGCCAGAGACGTTCATGGAGGAGGGCGGATGGGATCAGTTCAACTCAGGGGAGACTGCAGCTGATTACTCTGACAGCTCGGCGGCGAGTATTGAGAATTTCTCTGACTTTTCAGGGCTGGATTACAACTCTGACAAGCAATCATCTGATAGTGATCAGGAGTTAGGCTCACCCGCAGATAAAAAAAAAAGAATGCTTGCTACCCCGATGGCAAACCTGGTCAAGTGTCTAGTTCTTGCCGTAAAAAGAGAGAAAAGAATAAAGCGCCTTAAACTCGGATATTGAGAACTAGGAGGACAGTGGGTGAACAGTCGATGGTATTGTCAGAAGAATCAGATGATGAATGTCTCAGGCCCAGATATAGAAGAAAAGGAAAAAAATGTGCAACTCCAACAAAGCTTATTTCTAAAGTAAGAGGATCGGTGGTGGTGTCGGATAGTGAAGAGTATCCGAGTTAGTATCTTCTATTAACACTATTACTCCCTCCGTTTCAGGAAAAGTGTTACTTTTATTTTTTTATTTTAGCCTAAAAATAGGCCAAATTGAAAAAGTGAAAGTAACACTTTTCCTGAAACGGAGGTAGTATTATTATTTAGTTTCTTAAGTTTCTATATAATGTTTTATAATGAAAGTAATTCTCCTGTAAGATTGTTCTTGTTAGTAGACTTGGAGAAAATTTCTTGAATTTGACATGTGTAGGCTGTTTTTTATTCGAACGAGAGGGATTTCTTAGCGAAAATGCTATGTCTCTTCATCAGCCATGATGATATACAGAATTTCTGATTTACATTGTGCTTTTGTATGCATTCTTTTCGGATTACTATATCAGGATTTGGTCTAATTCTTGTTGATTTTTCAGGTACAGCAAGGATGTTGATGCTGAATCTGTAGCTGCAGAGTCCAAAGCCCTTCAGGCAGCGCTTTTTGGTTGTCTCAGTTGCAGCTATGTGATGTTCTTTTAGTTTCTGACTTTCAAGTTATATCTCTTTCAAGGAACAGAACGTGGAACTAGCACTTGCTTCAGTAACAACATTTGGATTTTGTAGTGTGGGGAGAATATGCAGATTCTCTGCTGCTGATGGTTGTCCATTAGTGATGGGTTTCATTTGGAGATTTGCAGAGGGTTTTTGTGTTTGAATTGAACATCACTGAGAAGGAAGCAAGGGCATGGAGCGACTGAATGGAAGTGGTGCTGTGGTTGAGACCGTCTAGTTTACCCGAGTAAGAATAGTTGCAATGAAGATAAAAGGCTGTCAGCTCTCTGAAACTGACAAGCCAGATATTAAATGGGCTCGACTTCCACCTTAAGGATTAAAACATTTTCAGAATAAGAAAGAGGAGGTTAAAGTATGAAAGCTGTTTTTGGGCATACCAAATTCTTTCTGGGCATACTCAATAAAACCAAAAAGGGATGTCAAATAACAAAGTTAGAAGGCCCCTTAACCAAAATGTTTTTTAATGACAAATCTGCCATTTATGTATTAGTGTTAGTAATTAGGATTAGTGATTAAAACTTTTGTTTAGTGATTAAGAAATTTGTTTAGAATTATAAAGTGAGAAATTTTTGTTTGTTAATCAGAATTTTGGGGGAAAAATGTTTTTATTGAGAAGGAGGGAAGGAGAAGGAGAAAGTGAGAAACTTCATTTCTTGATTCAATGGAGGATGAGGAGGGTGATTATTCATCTAAAAAACCTAGGAAAATACACATCAACTACAACAATGATTCCTAAATGGCTGATTTCTTAGATTATGAGAATGATTTTACTTAAACTCAAGGTCAAACTCAAACACAAACTCAATATGATGGTTTTTATGAGCCAAATCCAGATGATGAAGACATTCATGAGGAACCCAATGCTTCTACTACACAGGTACACTTCTATCATATGCTTAATCTCATTTTTATAGCTCCAAATTATCAAAAGTTTGTATTTTTACATTGAGGTTCGGCGAACCAGGTTGAGGTTCGGCTTACATCTATGAGCCGAACCAACCCATTGATGAACAATTCGGCTAACTGTTCATGTTTCCGGACAAGCCGAACATATATTTTCCACTTCAAACTCATTTTCTAGACACTAGTTCGGCTTGTAACTCAAATTACAGAGAAATCCGAACCTATTCCTGAGAGTTCCGGAATAAAAAATTTAGTGTTTCGGCTTATATAATTAAAATCGTATGAGCCGAACATAATTTGTTAATGGTTCGGCACATATTTAGAATATCGTATAAGACGAAACCTCTGTATGTACAAGGTTCGGCACATTATATGATTATAGTATAAGCCGAATATAACTATTAATTTTCTTTTGTTGTATTTAATCTTGTGATATTCTTTATAGATCGCGCTTGCCGGACCTGTACCGATGGAAAATCAACCTGATCCAGTAGACGTAATTCACGAAGATACTAAGGATCACTTCCAAAATGATTTGGTATGTTAGAACTTGTTGTTTACCATAATGTTGTCGGAATATTCCGAAGTTTTTCTTACTAATTATAAGTGTTTGAATGAATGTAGAGATGGAAAACAAAACCCGAAGCACTGGCTTGGGCTAAGGAACACGCGATAAATATAAATTGCGTACTAGTTAAAGGACAACAAAGCCGATGGGATCAGTTGGAATTGATTTGTGAGAGAAGGAAGCGGCGATAGCAAGGTTAGAAAGGGTTTTGTATATGTTGGGAAGACTGGGAGAAAGAAAAGGACAAAGACGAAGACGAAGAAAACAAAGTGCCCTTTCAATCTCGTTTTTAACCTCAAAAACAAGAAAAATGATGATGAATATTGGGTTATGAATAAACAAATGGATTTTCGTCATAACCACCCACGTCCACATAACCTTGAAGGACATGCAAAAGTAGCGCGACTCAAACCCAACGAGACTCTAGAAGTGGATAAAATGACATGAGCACGTTTGCCACCATCTAGGATTCTTAGTAAATTGAAGGCGGACGTCAAGAATAACAAGTCGACTATGCAAACTATCTACAATGCAAGAAATAAGATTATAAGACTCAATTTTCAAGGTAGGATGGTGATGCAACAAGTGATGTGGTTAGCAGTGAAGCATAACTACGCTTTCCAAAAGAAGTTGGATGACTTTGGTCAAGTCACACACCTTTTTCTTGCCCACCTGGAATGCGTCCAATTGGCTCTATGCTTCCCACAAGTTATTATATTGGATTGCACGTACAAGACTAACAAATATGAGATGCCGTTGCTAAACATTGTGGGGCATACGTCGACAAAGGAACCGTTCACCGTGGGTTTTTGTTTCTTGAAAAACGAAATGAAAGAGAGTTATGTTTGGGGGTTAGAACAATTGAAGTTAATCTTTCCGGAGGGTTATCTTCCTAAAGTGTTCGTTTCCGATCAAGATTCATCGTTGATGTATGTTATTATCAAAGTATTTCCGGAAGCATTCAACTTTCTTTGTACGTTTCATATATGGTGCAATGTGAGGAAAAAATGCCAACCGATAATTCAATCACTTAAGATGAAAGAATTAGAGAATATTGCTAAACTACCGGTGATTCGGCTTGCAACACAAATTACAGGTTAAGCCAAACTTTACAATTTCCAGGAAAACTATTTAAATTATTAACTATAACGCTATCGATTAAAACATGAAATTTAAGGTGTCCATAACACGAATCCAGTGCACTTACGCAAACATTTAAACGATAGTTCATCACATAAAATTCAAAGAACTTGCAAAGTGTACTTAATACTTAAGAAAACATTAAAAAGAACTTGCAAACTTAAAAGTGCACTTAACGATGACCCTTCTTGTTAGTTCCACGACCACCTCTTCTTCCTCCTTGGCCTTCATCTTCCGACGCATCATTATTACCGTATGGGCCTCTAGTACCACCTCCACTTATACTTTCACCAACTTGTCGAGACCTCTTGGTGGTAGGCCTTTTTGCGGGTACCTCAGATTCCTCGGGTCCTTTTACTTTGTTTATAATTGCATCCCACTTGTTGTAGAGTTATTTATGTTCTTCAACAGTCATAGGTGTTTTGCAACCAAGTTTGGTCTTCATTTTTTTCAACATCTACCGACCCGCGGCGACCTATTTTCATTTGACAACAACTTCCAACCATGAGTACCAAGACATTTTTACCATAAACTAATATATACAAGAGTATAAAGTGAAATCATTCTTACCATTATCTTGAAATCCATCACTACTTCTTCGGAAGTAGACTTGGCAAAGATCTTGATTGCCTTCTCCTTCCCCTTATCAGCTTTCTTTTGACTTTTCTTATTGATAATAAAGGGATGAGAAATCTGGTTACACCAATCCATGTATCCCGGATCCTCTTCACATGGATCATCACCTAAAATTACTAACTTGGCAACATCTAATTTGTTAGTATATAAAGTCCTCCAATACTCAAGGGTAGGGTCGAGATCATACTTTGGTTCCCATGATGAAGTGGTGCTTTTAGTTCCATTACCACCCTTTGGATACAACCTGAATTTCTCGTCAAACAAATGAACCTTTTGGATGCATCCTAATTGACGGAGTATTCGCCGAGGATCGTATATGACATAACCACCAGGATAAAAAAAATGGACCATGGTACATAGCCACCGACATATCCTCATCTTCAACAATTTCATCTTCTTCATCTTCCTTCACATATGGTGAAAAAGGACGTCATCAACACCCATTGTATCTAACTTCTCTCTCAAACTTGCCACCAATTGTTTTTTGTTCCTTTTCTTCGAGTCCTCATACTCATACCTTATTGTTGTTGGTTCTGTATCAACCCACTCAACATCCTTTTCAAGTGTTTTGGCCAATTCCAAAATTGGGAAATGGTCATATACCCACACCTACATCCAAATAACCACATAACTAACTTAAAATGATTGAAGTAATACAAACAGATCAATAGACAATATTTGCTTTGACACAACAAAGTAAGAAGGAAATATGAATACTCAGTGCATTTTTCGGCTTAAATAGTAACGGGTATTATAAGTCGAACATTAAAAGATTTACAGTTCGGCTTAAATACTAACAACTATTATAAGCCGAACTTGACAATATTTATAGTTCGGCTTATATGTGATCACAGTAATTAGCCGAACCATACACTGATGACCAAAAAATTTCAAGTTTGATCGTCAAGAATTACCAGAAGCATAGTGAAGTTCCCTCCAAGGTTTGTGCTTGTCAACCTAGAGGCGCCCTCAAGTTAGTCCAGTAGGTAAGCTAGTAAAGCCGTTCCCCAAGAATACTTGTTAACGGTAGTAATATTCTTTACCAATTGGAGATAATTAGCATTTAACTTGTTTACGGTTGTGTCAGGAAAGATATCTCTGCCAAGAGTATAAATAAAGTAGGCGGTTCAGGTTTGCTTCACTTTGATCTCATCCATTACCAACAGCCCTTCCTTTACTTTCTCCTTTGTGTTCTCAAATTCCCTTTTCAAGTTAGTTAGCTTGATCTTCTTATTCTTCTTATTTCTTCCACCAGCTATGAAAACAGAATCGACATCTCTAACGGATCGACAAAACTCCAACTCAGTTTTGTATGCATCCCAACCAAGAAATCCATGGTACAACTTGTATAGCTCATCCCAACTCATGTCATAATAATCAGCATCCACGCTTCTACCCCTTGTCTTTAGGCCTGTAATCTTACTCGCCTCATCGGGAGTGATGGTCATCTCTCCAAAGGTAATTGAAAAGTGTAAGTCGCTGGACAAAATCTCTTGACAAAGGCAGACGGTGTCACACTATCGTATTACTGATGTCCATATTGAATGGCAGGCCATAAAGCAGAGGATTGTACGTAATCAACCACCTCATCAACCTCTTCATAAAGTTTCCATTCCTCTTCCCTCTGGTGTCTCAATACTCTAACTGCACGGTTGTGATCAGGAGTCTCATAAATTATTTTTTCCCAAGATTCGGCGTACCCAATCAACACATTTCCACCATCTTCCGAAAGACCATGAGGCAAACCATCTGATCTAGGTGAAATTACGTCATCTTTATCAGGAATGTGTAAACTTGTAACCCGTTATTCTGCAACTTTGTTCTCTCCCTCGGGTTCTGCAACCTTCTTCTTTTTCTCGGGTTTTCGTTGGGGTTGTGTTTCTTGATTATCATCAACTTCTTCAACAACATTTGTTCCTTCTTATTGTCTTCCAACTCTTCCTTGTGCATATGCTCCTTCTAAAATGTCAGTTCCTCTACCCCCCGCTCCCAATTTTTTCTTACCCCCTCCTCGAGGATTGGGAGTTTTAGAAGTAGAAGGAGTTACCTCCATCTTCTTATTCTTTTTAGATGCATTGTTCCTGACACAAGTATAAAACTTATAAGACTACTTCGAACAACAAAAGAACACAAACTATATGAAATATGGATTTGGAATACCAAAACCTCTTGTCAACAAATAAGAAGGTTCGGCTTACCAGAAATAGAACATATGCGCTGAACTATGTCTTTAAAAATTTAGTATCTTACACAGAGAGGGGTTCGGCTCAAACAAACAAAATAATTGTAAGCCGAGTCTACATATTCGGCTCACAACCTAAACTACCGAATAAGCCGAACCTATAATTATAAATTGAAACATGTAATTCGGCGCAACATGATATCATATAAATAAGCCGATCCTATACCCTTGTAAAATTTATGGAATTCTAACAATAATATTCGGTGTAAACCTAATACTATCGAATGCGCCGAATCTACACTTATGAATTGAAACATATGTTCGGCGCAAAATGGTGTCATGCAAATAAGCCGATCTTAAACACATGCAAAATTTCTGAAATTCAATAAACATTTATTCGGCGCAAATCTAGTATTACCATATAAGCCGATCCTATAGACATGCAAAGTTTATAAAATTCACACAACATAAATTCGGCTCAAATCTAATACCATCGAACAAGCCGATCCTTAATATCAGGCTTTGTGGCAATAAGTTTGGCTCATAACGGATATGAATTTTAAGCCGAACCGTTCATATGCACTTTCAGGGTTCAGTTTCAAGAACAGTTCGACGCACATCTGAATTTTTTTTACGCCGAACCCTACTTTGTAACCGCCACACAAACATGTTTTTGGCGAATTAAATCTATTATACCAATCAAAAACATCAAATACGAGATGGGTTTATAGAACTTACCTTCTAATTCTCATTTCAGGAGTTGGTTCTTGATTTGTTCTTCCGGTTCGATTTGTGGTTGGATTTCACTTTGTTCTTCACTTTCTAATTATTCATCTTCAATTGGTACTTCAGTTGGTGTTTCAATTGATCTATTAGAATGCGTTACATTTTTATGACGAACCATTATATAGTAGAGTTTAATCGACGATCAAATTTTCACGAATCGACGATTATCATTTTCACTGCGATGTGATGAAAGAAAATGGTGAGGGAGGCAGACGAGGGGAGGAAGAAGAAGGAATAAGACTTGACTTCTTTTTATTTTTGAAACTAATTTAGATAAGTTGTTTTAGGTGTTTGTATTAGGGTTAAGGGGTAGATTAGTAATTTAGAAGGCTTAAGGATAGATTGGTAATTGAACTACCCATAGGGGTGCCCCTTATAAGGTCACCCTATTGTTTTGTATGCCTAGAAAGAATTTGGTATGCCCAAAAACAGCTTTCTAAAGTATTACTACTTCTACTACTACTAGATATTAGCATAGTGAAAAATACTAGAATCCCCCTACTATATGGGTTTAATATTTTGAAGCCCCACCAAATGGATCATCCACTGTCAATTCCATACTTTCATAAAATGATATTACTAGGCCCGGAATATCAATATTTCTTCAGATCTGGCCCACAATTAATTATTAGGAGTTTTAATAATAACAACACTTCCCTTTAGAATATATACAGAGGAATCCCAGAAGATATTTTTCATTTTTCATTTATGTTTCTCTCTCTTCTCTCTCTCTCTCTCTCAATTGCAGAGAAAAAAATTTCTAGGGTTTGTTTGTTTCTCATCTCTCTCCCTGTTTGTTTGATGCGATTACAACCAGAAAATATCAACTGCATCTGAAGATCGGAGCTCTGACGATTTTTTTTTGTGTTTCTTCTTGTGATTCGATATCATTTGTAGAACAGATCTGAGATCGATTGAATCTTTAGCTGCATCTGAAGATCTGATATCGATTTTGGTGGTAAAGTTGTTGTTCCAACAATCACTGGCGATGTGCTATTAAAAGTATTATCTATTTACACTGTACATTTCTATTAACATACTCACGATATTCTTTATGTGTTTCTTCTTCTGATTCGATATCAACGAATCATCATCTTTATTACCCGTAGATTTGATTGAATTTTATTCGCTTTTAATTTTCAATTTGATTTTGTGTTTTGTTTCTTTTTTTGTTTATGAAGATTGTTTCTCCATCTCAGATGATGATTCCACCCGTTCTTGAAGAAACTAAAGCAACGTCACCAGATCTTAAATCATCTATGGAGTCTGTAGAGATTCTTGATTCTTATTTTATTGTTTCTCCAAAATAAGATGATCAGGTAAAGTAATTATTCACATAATTTTTAAACTTTTTTCAATTTTTTTTTCGATTATTTGTAGTTCTTGCATGTCCGATCCGAGAATTTGTTGTGAATTTGTTGTTTATATTTTGTTGATACTGAGAGGGGGATGAAGAAACAATTTTGTTTCAGAAGAACAACTTCAAATCGATGTAGACATGCGCTGTTTTTTGTTACAGTATGTGTAACTTGAGGTTACACATATATATCCTGTTGTATTTTTAGCATGGAATTTGTATTTTTTTGTTGTTTTTTGTGAATTTGTGAATTTGTTGTGAGTTTATTGTTTGATACTGAGAAGAGGATGAAGAAAAAATGTTGTTTCAGAAGAACAACTTCAAATTGATGATGTAAACATGCTATTTTTTGTTTTACAGTATGTGTAACTTCAGGTTACACATATATATCATGTTGTATTTTTAGCATGGAATTTGTACTTTTTTGTTGTTTTTTGTGAATTTGTGAATTTGTTGTGAGTTTTTTGTTTGATACTGAGAAGAGGATGAAGAAAAAATGTTGTTTCAGAAGAACAACTTCAAATTGATGATGTAGACATGCTGTTTTCTATTTTATAGTATGTGTAACTTGAGGTTACACATATATATCATGTTGTATTTTTAGCATGGAATTTGTATTTTTCTGTTGTTTTTTGTGAATTTGTGAATTTGTTGTGAGTTTTTTTGTTTGATACTGAGAAGAGGATGAAGAAACAATGTTTTTTAAGAAGAACAACTTCAAATTGATGATGTAAACATGCTGTTTTTTGTTTTATAGTATGTGTAACTTGAGGTTAAACATATATATCGTGTTGTATTTTTAGCATGGAATTTGTATTTTTCTGTTGTTTTTTGTTTTTTTGTGAATTTGTTGTGAGTTTTTTTGTTTGATACTGAGAAGAGTATGAAGAAAAAATATTGTTTCAGGAGAACAACTTCAAATTGATGATGTAGACATGCTGAGTTTTGAGTTAATGATTGTATATGCTTCATGTTACTTCTAGATGAAATTGAAAACCAACAACTCTTTCCTGACTAGTTCGTGTTTAACAATTGTACTTATTGATTGATACATTTGGATTGTTATCCATAATACCAAATTAACACCTATCTCATATCCAGGTGGGGTGAATTTTAATTCTATTGCAAGGATCATGGAAGTTGATGCACTTGATATGGAGATCATTCCAAACCTTAAGGTAAATGTCTCGTTACCTGAATTTCATCTTTCGAAATGTTCTTGTCTATACTTTGTTGTGATCATTTATAAAACTCTTTTCTTTGCATGATTGAAGTCTAAATTATCATATGAGTTTGGAATTGTATGCTTTCATAATTCCTAGCAATCACATCTTTGTAGTTTGTATTTAATAACCTCGAGTCAAATGCTATATCCATGTGTAACTTTTTATTAGATTTGTAACTTATAGATACACAAGCTAAATAAATGTGTAACTTATATTTACACATGCTAATTTGATGTGTAACTTCCAGTTACACATGATTATTGTTTGCTAGAAAGTTGTGGATGCGGTCATCATAGGTAATTTTCCCTTAAGGACGACATATATAAGTATGATGCATGTGTAACTCCTAGTTACACAATTCAGATGCATGTGTATCTGCAAGTTACACATGCTAATTGAATGTGTAGCTTATAGTTACACATGCTAACCGAATATGTAACTGCTAGTTGCACATGCTAATTGGATCTAGTGGTTTGTATTTAGGTTATGATTATTTTTGGTTGAATTTACTGGTTTTGTGATGTCTTGTACAGAGAAACACATTAGGAAGTTGGTTGAAGATGGATTCATCAGCTGCAAACCAAACCACATTCACTCTTTATCTCATGCACGAAGAATGACAAAAGCCAGATTGAGGGGTTTTCACTCTGTATATGGTACGCTATACATAATAATTCACAGTTTTTTTGCTTTTCAGTATTCATAGTGTGTATTTGGATTCCATCCTGCACTGAACCCTTAGCTAGACATGTACTTATGGATTAACTCTGTCATCATTTATTAGTAGTATGCAAAAGTATGTGTAACTTATAGTTACACAAGCTAATTTGATGTGTAACTTCTAGTTACACATGCTGATTGAATGTGTAACTTCAGGTTACATAGATTTTACTTACATCTAGTTTTTACACAAGCAGTTGCCAAATTAGTAGGCCTTTCAGAAGTAGTAGTATTGTGTATGATTAAACCTAAGTAGTTACTTGTAATCTTGTATAATAACTCCACTTTGAATGATCCAGGTTCAGTTAGTGATTGAGAATTTAGAGAAATTGTTCCTGAAATAAACCTATAGTTACACATGCTAATTGAATGTGTAACTGCTAGTTACATGTGCTAATTATATGTGTAGAAGTTTGAGTAAACCTGAAATGATACATAATTCAGTTTATTGGTGTTGGTTGCGATTGCAGGACATGGGTTACGATGGAATTGATATGTGGTAAGTTATGGCCTGAGTCTGAGAACTCAATATTGCATGCTAGATGCATGTTAGGATAAACAGGTGCAAAGTTGCCAATGTATGTTGCTATTGCAGTGGATTTGTCAGGAATTGATGCTGGTAGAGAATGATGAAATGAGCCATGGTGGTAGCTGTAGGATAAATGTTGTTGAAAGTGTGCATAGTGTTGTGTAAATTTCAATTACACTAGATATATGCATATGTAACTCCCAGTTACACTAGACAAATTCGTGTGTAACTTTTAGTTAGACATGCTAAGAAATTATTGTAAATAAATCTTAAAGTGTAATAGATGTATTTTTTTTTATGTTTACTTTTTTATGTCTATTTTTTTTTAATGTGTAACTTCTCATTACACATGCCATATGGATGTGTAACCTTTGGATACACATGTTATATGCATGTGTAACCCTTTCATGCCATATTCATGTGTAACTTCAGATTACACATCCATATATTATTGGTGGGAGGCGGTGGTGGCCGCCGGCGACGGAGGTGGTGGTTTCCGGCGGTGGTGGTTTCTGCTGCTGATGGTGGTCACCGTCGGAGGTGGTTGGCGATGGTGGTTGGTGGTGGTGGTGGTTTCGGCGTTGGTGGTCGGAGGCGCTGGTGGTCGCCGGCGGAGGTGTTTGTTGGTGGTGGTGGTCGTCGTAGGTGGTGGTTGGTGGTAGCGGTCGTCGGAGGTGGTGGTTGGTGGCGGCGATCGTCGGAGGTGGTGGTGGTGGCGGTCGTTAAAGATGGTTGTGACATCATATTTTCTAGATTTTAAAATTTTGGGCTTAAATTTAAATTTTATTTTATTTGGGGCTTAAAAATATACAAAAGGGTATGGTTGTCTTTTAATAATTTGGGGTCTAAATTTAAACTTCTTTTAATTAAGGGCCTCATATTATGGGTTATCCATGTGGTGCCTAAATTTTCCCATTAGCATATGTATGAATATAAACTAAATAACAAGTAGTGAGAAAATGAGAGAAGTTATCTACTGAACAATATTTAGATCTCTACGAGTGTTAGGCATGACTGTTAGGAATACGGTGATCAATCTTAAAATTTAAGGGTTTCTAAGGGGAAAGTCACATAGAGAAGCAGAATAAGAAGAAGATGGCAGCTCCCCTTAAGTTTCTTGGAGTCATAATAAGGATATTTTTGTACGTTTATACACAAACATGTCTATTATTTTGAAACGGAAGGAGTATTATTCACGGATCCCCATTTGTTTAGGACGATTCAACTGAAGAAAAATGACAATATGGACGCATTCTGTCACCACCTTAAGCAAATCGCTGTGTCATAGTTTTAGATGTCACCACCTTAAGCAAATCGCTGTGTCATAGTTTTAGATGTTGACGCATATGCAGCAGACATGCATCTGAGAGATCACTGTGGGAAAGATCTCTACATTTTTACGTATATAGAAGCTCCACCTTCAAGACCTTCCAAACTTCATACACATCACCTACTGTGCTCTACAAACCTTTCCCTCCAAGTTCGATTCAATTAAACCATGGAGTTGATTCTCTAGTGCTGCGATTGTCTATATGCAAACAGTAAAGCCAATGTTCAGAACCATACATATCCGAGCGTTTATTGGTTTGAGAAGTTGATAATAAAAAGACATGGTTTTCGTTTTCGTTATCTATGTGTTAATGGCAGCTTTTCCTTCCTCTATAAACAATAATTAGGCACGACAAATATCGCTAGAGCTTGATAATGGATTTGGACGCGAGCGCACTGTAAACCCAATTAAATATTTATCTTGGGCTTTGCATCAACATTTGAATACCCATTTGAAGTGCAGGAGTTAGTTGTGGATTTTTTTTATTTTTTGACAGAAACAATACAGCAGCTACACTTTTCGTTGGAAAATTTTGCGTTAGGAGACAACAATAAAACAAAATAGGGTCACCCAAATGTAAAGTGAGTTACCCCTTATTTCGCATATTTTTTAACGGCAAAATTGCCCTTACATATTCGGAGGTTTATATTGTTACTCGAACCTCCGAATATAAAGTGGCCCAAAAAATCAGATTTTGGAAAAAAACTCAAATTTCAGAAATGAAGAACACGACTACATTCGGGAGATAAAAATCATGAATATCTCCCGAATGTGGGAAAAAACAGAAAAACCCTAGAATTAACTCATAATCGGAAGACAAGTAACTCATTTGACCTCTGAATATTTGTTGGCTCCCAAATGAGAACCACCATGAGCCTCGGCATATAGAGCCTTGGCACTACTATATTCGGAGGTTTATATTGTTACTCGAACCTCCTAATATAGAGTGGCCCAAAAATCAGATTTTGGAAAAAAAACTCAAATTTTCGAAACGAAGAACACGACTACATTCGGGAGATAAAAATCATGATTATCTCCCGAATATGGGAAAAAACAGAAAAACCCTAGAAGTAACTCATAATCGGAAGACAAGTAACTCATTTGATCTCCGAATATTTGTTGGCTCCCAAATGAGAACCACCATGAGCCTTAGCATATAGAGCCTTGGCACTACTATATTCGGAGGTTTATATTGTTACTCGAACCTCTGAATATAGAGTGGCCCAAAAATCAGATTTTGGAAGAAAAAAATCAAATTTTCGAAATGAAAAACACGACTACATTCGGGAGATAAAAATCATGATTATCTCCCGAATGTGGGAAAAAACAGAAAAACCCTAGAAGTAACTCATAATCGGAAGACAAGTAACTCATTTGACCTCCGAATATTTGTTGGCTCCCAAATGAGAACCACCATGAGCCTCGGCATATAGAGCCTTGGCACTACTATATTTAGAGGTTTATATTGTTACTCGAACCTCCGAATATAGAGTGGCCCAAAAATCAGATTTTGGAAAAAAAAACTCAAATTTTCAAAATGAAGAACATGACTACATTCGGGAGATAAAAATCATGATTATCTCCCGAATGTGGGAAAAAACAGAAAAACTCTAGACGAAAAAAAATGAAACAAAATTCATTCAAATACTTTGACATTCAGAGGCATACTTCTTATTTTGTCTACCGAATGCATTCGGGGGATAAAAATAATATATTACCTACCGATTATGTGAGGGAAATTTTATCATTAAAAAATATGCGAGATAAGAGGTAACTCACTTTAGGTTTGGGTGACTTATTTTGTTTTATTGTTGGCCCCTAAATCCTTTTGAGTGGCCCCTAAAAACGCTATAGTGACGCGTGCATTCCATCTTGACACGAGCATTCCATATCCTCTCCAGTACTACCAGTGGTTGATCATGCATTGTCGTTCATCATGTTACCATAGAGTGTTTAAAGTTCAAGATCGGTAACCAAGAATAGAATAGAAATGTCACAGTTACTTAGCCGTTGGACTATCTCGTCACCTGAGAATGCTACATCGGAGGACATCATGAATATCCAATATATCCTTGAGGATAAGGATATTTCTCAAGGAAGTAGTAATGTCATATACCTAGGTGTCTTTAGTAATTGATGAGGAGTCCCCTATCCGAATAAGTGGTTTTGTAGTCATTTCATTTGTGTTTTATTAGCCTGGCAGATATTGACAAATTTAGGGTAACGATTAGTAGCTATGAATGTGTAAAAGACGGAGAGTTAAGGGCATGATTAATAAATTTATATTTTTCGATTGTGTTCATCTGAACCAGATTCCTTCTTCTTCCATCTTTTATTATCCATTCTTCTCTTAATCTCTCTAACTTTCTTACTAAGTATAGTACAGGTTGAACTTTTGAGTGTGATTGTGCCCAATTTATTTCCTCATTGATATTTAGGGAGTCAAAGCGTCGGTCAAATTGTGCCGACACATGTCAAACTTTTTATAGTCTCTTTGACAAAAGGTTTTTTTTTATTACACGCACTATTTCTGCAAAAATAATGTCACAAACTAAAATGAAAAGGTGATAATATTTCTCTTTCAAAATTCGAGGGAGTACTGCTCATCGAAAAAAGAAAAAATTATGAAAAAAATTAAGAGTGTGATTGCTATGCATCACTAGATCTCATTATTTTGGGGGTTATGTTATCTTGTGTACCCATGGACAAGATAACACCCAATCATTACGTTGGGAAAGTGCAAAAACAAATAAAAAAATTGGAGAGATGGTTTCCATTTGCATTTGATAATGAAAATTAACATAGATTTAACAAACAAATATTTATTGGGTGTGTTTTTAACGTTCTCCAATGCAAGTGGAAACCATCTCTCCAATTTTTTTATTTGTTTTTGCACTTTCCCAATGTAATGATTGGGTGTTATCTTGTGCATCGGTGCACAAGATAACAAAACCCTTATTTTGGAAATAATGATAAATTTCTCATGGGAGTTTCTCAGTGTTAATTAAGAGGAATTGTCCTAAAAATGCCAATGGGTTAATGTAACAGTGTTCATATTCCCAAAATAAGAATTTAACTACTTCTTTGCTCCAGTAAATCCTCTTCAACGTCATACCAAAATATAGGGTCTTTCTTTTCAGTTTTTTGGTTAAATAGGCCCCAGATTTGAATTCCTAGGTCTAAAAGATAAGCAAAGTATGCCAACCTTTCAAATAGCCATATATTCAAATTTCATGGTTTTAATAGCCATTAGAGCATCTCCAACAAAGGGTAGATTTATTTATTTTTAGTGACACATAGGATTTTAGACCCCGTTTGGCATAAATCCATCTCCAACAATAGGGTCCTATAAATTAGGAGGGACCAATTACCAAATATGAAGGTGTACAAGAAAGTGTTATCTACACCTCAAGTTGCACCTCCACGTCATGTTTTTAACTAATTTTCTCTTATTTTCTAAGGGTTGAAATTCTCACTGTTGGAGATGGTTTTTTAGATATGGGGTCCTATATTTAATCTATGTGTAGACCTCATAAATAAGAGCATCTCCAACAGAGGGTGATTTTTTTTTTAATGACACATAGGATTTTAGACCCTCATTTAGTATAAAAGCATCTCCAATGGTTAGGTCCTACAAACTAGGAGGGATCAAATACTAAATACGAAGGTGCTAAAGAAAGTCTTAACTACACCTTCGGGATGAGCCTTAACTAATTCTATGTCATAAATTTTATTTTAAAAAAATAATTTTTAATATGGAATTAAGCTAAATATTATTTTTTTAATGTTTATCTAAATCTAAACTACATTGTATAACCGTAACTACTGGAGATGAGTTTTATTATAAAGGGTCTTATTAAGATCCAAGGATAAAATTTAAATAAATGGGGGTCTAACAAACAAAGAGAAAGGTTGTGTTGAGGAATTTTCACATCTCAACACTAAGAGGAAAACGTGTTGAGGCAGTATGCCTGACAACACAATAGTGGTGTTGAGGAATTTGCACATCTCAATACCAAGAGGAGGGTGTGTTGAGGAAGCATGGCTAGCAACACAGTGGTGAGGGTTGGGGAATTTTCACGTCTCAACACTAAGAGAAAGGTTGTGTTGAGGCAGCATGCCAGGAAACACGGTGGTGAGTGTTGAAGAATTTGCACGTCTCAACACTAAGAGGAAAACGTGTTGCGGCAGTATGCCTGACAACACAATAGCGGTGTTGAGGAATTTGCACGTCTCAACACCAAGAGGAGGGTGTGTTTGGGAAGCATGCCTAGCAACACAATAGTGGTGTTGACGAAAGGGTGTCTTGAGGAAGCATGCCTAGCAACACAATGGTGAGTGTTGAGGAATTTGCACGTCTCAACACTAAGAGGAAGTATGTGTTGAGGCAGCATGCTTGGTAACACAATAGTGGTATTGAGGAATTTGCACGTCTCAACACCAAGAGGGGGGTGATGTGTTGAGGCAACATGCTTGGAAACACAATAATGGTGTTGAGGAATTTGAACGTCTCAACACCAAAAAGAGGGTGTGTTGAGGAAGCATGCCTAGCAACACAGTGGTGAGTGTTGAGGAATTTGCACGTCCCAACACTAAGAGGAATGATGTGTTGAGGCAGCATGCCTGGCAACACAATAGTGGTGTTGAGGAATTTTCACGTCTCAACACCAAGAGAGGGGGGGGTGATGTGTTGAGGAAGCATGCCTAGAAACACAGTGGTGAGTGTTGAGGAATTCGCACATCTCAACACTAAGATATTTAAAATTGATTGAATATGCCTAATAGATAAAAAAAAATTAGTTTAAGGATAATTACTTGGCTCTATCTCCGCTAGGAATGTCCTTAGCACATGATTGGGCTTTGGGTATTTTAGGCTCCCCACGAGTGAGCAGCATCAGGCGTTGGATGACATCAGGATGATGACAGGTTTATAGACATACAAAACTCCTCAGGTCTTTGATGGGATGAAATAGAAGGTGTCCAAAACTATGAGCCTGGGATGGTTGGATCACGATCCTTGACCGGGAGGAGTGTGGTGGCTACGGGCACGAACCTTGGAAGGAAGTAGTGTGGTGGTTATGTCATAATTTTTGGCACGAACCTTGCGATTTCGGCTCCTGGAGAGGACATGGAAGCTTATAGAGCAGAAATCCGAAGCTTCGGCTTCGGATCTGGGAGAGGATGTTGAGGCTTCGGCTTCGGTTATGGATCCTGGAGCAGCTTATGGAGATAATGCTGGAGCGAAGTGGTTGCCTGAGCGAACATTGAAGCGGAGCGACTTCTGGAGAGAACGTTGAAGCGGCTCCTAGGCAGAACTCCAGTGAGGGAGCCATTAACCCTTGACTTTGAAAAACGAGTTGATACGATATGACATATGGGAAGATGGCACACAAATAGTGATGGTCGGAAAGTCGTGTTTTTCTCCTCATGGGAAAGAATACGCTTCTTCTGTTTGATTTTCCTTAGAAACTCTCAGAGTCTTGACGGTTACGATGTTGAAGTTGGAGGCCGCGTCAATCTGCGTGCTGTCAAACTCGATATACTTCAAGTGAAAAATGGTTAGGAGTCCCCAGTTCCATCTATCAATCGTGCTTTCCAGGAGAGGCTGGGGTTTGGGAACGGCTTTGCTGGATGGAAACAACTACTTTCCTGATACAGTGCGGTTGATGGCTGCAGATATGTCTTGACGCTACACCTTGGAGAAATACAAAATCTCACATAAATGTTTCATCAAAGACTGCACGATTTTTTGGACGGAGTCCCCAGAAATCATGCAGCTCCTGATGGGAAGAGGTTTTTGTGAACTCAAGAGGGTTGCTGATTTTCTTTGCCTCGATTTTGGAGAAGTCATTCCTGATCTTCACGTGTGATGAAATTGGATTTCTGATTCTTTTCTACTGTGCATTCAGGAGCAACATAAGCCTCTTCATCTATAAAGGCTCGTCTTGTTGAAGTGCTTACGCCGGATGTTAAAAGTGTTCCTTGTCATCTCCATCTGGGTTTGAAGTGACTCTTGTGGTACCCGCTCTATTAGTGTCTTGAGGAATATAGGTATCTCTTTCTTGAGATGTAGCCATGTCTGTCTGAGCCTTACGAGAAACTTTTATCTTTCCATTAAATCAGCAGTGGTAAGAGCAGTTTGGCTTCCTCTGGCTCCTCTAGTCTCTCGTCCCAGTGATGGAGTGGAGGCGGCTTTGGTGACAACTGAGGGTGTCATGCTTGAAGAAATATTGGGAGTGTCGGAAGTGGCTCTGGCTCTAGTGATCGGCGGTGTAACACCTGAAGGAACATTTTCTGCATCGCTGGTGTTTGAAGGTGGCGTATTAATGACACTGAAAGGACCATTAGTACCGGGGATGATTTCAATGCTAGTCTTTTCAGAGTTTGTTGCTGATCCGGACCTAAGTTCTACCATCTTGAAATTGGGATTGAAAAATTGAAAATTAATATTGCAACCGAGAGTTTAATCTCCCACTGTGGTCGCCAATTGTTTGTGGGTGAAAACTGCTTCTGCCGGTTTTGGTAATTTTGTGTGTGTGGATGAGAAATGAGTCTAAACCCTGAACAATGCACTGCACGGGAGTACTATTGATTCGAGAAATTAAACCAATAAATGGTTGTATCAGGCTTTCTTCGGTCACAAAGTGAAGGAGAATGGTTGGTATTAGGGAGGGGAGCGAAGAAAGTATTGAGACCAGAATCGTTGATTCTGAAGGTGTGGTTGTTTACGACTTGTATCAGAAAGCAGAACTGAATAGCAGAATGGAAAGCTATCAGGTGATTTCTGGATACTGTGTTGTTCTCTGACCAAAAAACTTGTTGTCTGGTGGAAATAGGTGAAACCTATTTATACAAGTCGTAATAAAACGTACCTTGGTCTTGTAGGAAGTGGAAACGATTGAGTGGTGGAAGAGTAACATGTAACGTTAGGAATTATGCTTCCATAATGAAGGAGGTGGATCTGTTTACACCATTACTTCCTGCCATTACTAACCGTCCAGCTTTATGACACTTTCCTGTAACGGGTGTATTGCACGCCGCACATTGTAAACTGCCAGACCAATACCCTGATGAGCATCCCCCAGTTTGGGACATGTTTGATGTCTCGAGTGTTTTCGTGGAAAACATGTAGCACTTTGCTACGTGTGGCAAGTTAAAATCAAGAGGCTTGCCGCAGGAAAATAGCATGTGATGTTATTAGGCTCGTCTTGGCTGGTCGCCTAAAACTTGACATAATTATGTTAGTTCGGTGGCGAACTTCGATGGCTGAGATCGCATCTCATGAGGAAGGGTAGCAATTGATTATGGATACCTTATGTTAGCGCCTGATAATGGCGCAGTGGAATTTTGGTGTACGCTAGTAGCAATGTGGCATGGCTCGTGCATGCCAGTGGCACGGTGGTGCAAGTGGCGCCTGGCATAGCCATGGCCACTAGATATAGGCGGCTGGTCGCCTATAACTAGCCGAAAGCCTTCCATCTTGGTGGCGAACTTGGATGGCTGAGATTTCATCTCATGAGGAAGGGTAGTCGTTGGTTATGGCTACCTTCTATTGGCGCATGATAATGGTCCAGTGGCGTCATTAGCGCACGCCAATGGCATTACGGCATGGCTGGCATAGTTCATGCATGCCAGTGGCTGGCATAGTTTGTGCATGCCAGCAACACGATGGTGTAAGTGGCACCTAGTGTAGCCATGGCCACTGAAATTTTGGCACATTGGTGTTAGACTCAAACGTGGTGTGGCAACATCAGTTTTAATGGCCACATTGATCCCCATGTTCTGTGGAACATTGTTTGGCTCAGTTGGCATGGAAACTTTGCCTAAATTAGGGTTTGACATGTCGAAACCCTAATTAACATATATGGCATGTAGCATGCGGTATGTGGCCGCGACATGGCATTTATACAAACGACGCCAGAGTCACGCTGGAGGAGCCATTGACAGACCAACATGTAGAAACAGCCACATGAATAAATATTTCCATGAGTGGCCATTGTGTGGCACCTTTTTTTTTGGTTTCCCGAGTCCCGCATGGCTCGTGGCATGTTGTGGGGCCCAAAGTGGGACGTTTGGCATAGTTTGGCCTTTTAATGCATGTGGCGTGTTTAAATTGACCTGATTGGTCGATTGAAAAGAGCGCCGGAAGGAAGTATGAGGCCGACCTATTCTAAATGTGTGTGGTGCATTTAGAGCAACCTGATTGGTCGATGGAAAGGGGGGCCGGCAAGCAAGGGTGTGGCCACACTTCCAGTGCACCGTGGCATATTTAAAGCGACCTGATTGGTCAATTGAAAAGGGGTCCGACAGGAAGCATGAGGCCGGCCTCATTCTAAATGTGTGTGGCGCATTTAGAGCGACCTGATTGGTCGATGGAAAGGGGGCGGCAAGTAAGGGCGTGGCCACACTTGCAGTGCGCCATGGAGGATTTAAAGTGACCTGATTGGTAGATTGAAAAGGGGGACGACAGACAGTATGAGGCCCACATCATTCTAAATGCGTGTGGCGCATTTAGAGCAACCTGACAGGTATATGTAAAGGGGGACCGGCAAGCAAGGGAGTGGCCACACTTCCAGTGCGTCGTGGAGGAATTAAATTGATCTGATTGGTCGATTGAAAAGGGGGACGACAGGTATCATGAGGCCGTCCTCTTTCTAAATGCGTGTGGCGCATTTAGAGAGACATGATTGGTCGATGGAAAGGGGGTCGGAAAGCAAGGGCATGCCACACCTCCAGTGCGTCGTGGCAGATTTAAAGAGACAAAGGAATAAGGGCCGGTTGGGTAGCCTGAGGCGTGTCCAAGTGGCGACGGCTAGCCTATGGCATGGCCATGCTTCCCTCGTTGTTGATCCTACTCTGTGGCTCTGCTTATTCTTTGCTTTCTAACTGAGTATTTTGTGCAAGGGCCTTAACCTTGGTACTTGGAAATCCGTGCTACTCTACTGTGAGTGAACACAAATCCGTCGTGCCATACCGATATTAAGGGTTCTGCCGGTGAACATAGCACATGAAAAGTACTCAGTGAATCTTATAATAATAAGTAATATAGGAAAGGCGCCGAAATTTACAGAACATCTGGGATGGTCGCTACATGCACCAGTCTGGATAAATTTCATGTAAATATATTAAACGACTCAATAAATATGCCAGTGCAGAGGTTAACACGCATGGATCCGTTTCCTTACAGAGTGACGTCACATCAGATGCAAGGTTTTACAGTTTTAACCCAAGGCTATAAACCACCATCAACAAAGAGTTATTTGAAAGAAAAAAATTATAATTTCAGAATTTTGGTGCTACCGAAATCGGTAGTAAATTGTGTAAATTTAACTTCTGAATATATAGTGTCTCCAAAATGAGATTTTTCCAAAATGAGATTTTTCCAAAATCTTCAATTTTCGAATTTTGGTATCACCATAGTTGGTTGTAAATTTAACTTCCAAATGTATATTTGCCCCAAAATGAGATTTTTGCAAAATCCTTTAATATTCTACCTTTGGTACTACCACAATCGGTAGTGAAATATGTTACTTTAACCTCCTAATATATTCAACTTTCGAATTTTGGTACTATCATAATCGGTAGTAAATTTAACTTCCAAATGTATACTGTCCACGAAATGAGTTTTTGAAAAAGAAAAAAACCTTAATCTTTTGAATTTTGGAATTATAACAATGTGAACTTAACTTCTGATTATATGTTGGCATTTTGAAATGAGAATTACTATATTCGCTAGTATTTTAAGTTAATTAAACATCCGATTATATACTGGCCCCAAAATGAGTTTTTGAAGAAAAAAAACTTAAGTTTTCAAATTTTCGAATTATAACAATCGGAAGTAAGGTAAGTGAACTTAACTTCCGATTATATAGTGGAATTTCGAAATGAGAATTACCCATATTCGGTAGTATTTTAAGTTAATTAAACTTCTGATTATATACTGGCCCCAAAATGAGTTTTAGAAAAAAATTCTTCATTTTCGAATTTTGGTACTACCATAATCGGTAGTAAATTGTGTTCATTATCTACCGATTGTGTTTAATTTTTAGTGCAAAAAAATTGACTTTTTTGAATCAAGAATAATAGGTAGATAACAATCATTTTATCTACCGATTTTGGTTGATGCTTATCATTTCTTAAGAACATCAACCAAAATCGGTAGGTAAAATAGATTTTTATCTATAGATTATGTTCCTGCTACTGCAAATTCTAGAAAATTTTCCGATCAAATTTTTGATTTCAAGTAATGAAATCCTAATTTTGACCGCAACTAATATCATCTATGCGTTTTGTTTATTTAACTCGAATTTTGTTTTTTGATGTTCTAAGTTTCAACTTTAAGGTTAATGGATCTTGGGTTTCAATTTTAAAAAAAATAATCCTTAAATTTGTTTGATCGACGATATTTGATTTCAATCAAAATTAAAACGATGATTTTTTTTTTCAATTGGTTGAACAAAGAAGGGGAAGAAAAAGTTATGATTATAAAAATAAATGATATAGGTTTAGATTTAGTATAAAGGTGATGGATAATATAGAAAATTTCTAATTTTAAGACATCCCATAACCATCTTCACTCGATGGGTATAAATTAATGGCCCCTAATTCCTTTCTTGTAGCCCCTAAAAACGCTAATTTATTTTGTTTGTATATGTTTTACAGGATTTCCAAATAATCTCTCTTAAGATTATGAAGTTAACGGAAGACCAAAATTATCTAACCTTTTTTTTTTTTTTTGCTCAGTATGATTTCTAAATCTATAAAATTTTGATTAGAGACTTCTCACTAAGCGTTGTAAGCATATTACATTCTATTGATTGATTTGTTTTTATTTATTTTATTTTTGAAAAAGAGGAAAGCCTCAAATACATTGATAACAATACTCCGTTTTCAAAACCAGAGAGATTACAGGGTTGCAATCGGATACATGACTGACCAGGAGGTTCCCAATCATCAAAAATATTTCAAACAAACAACCAACATAATGAAGTCACTCAACAACATAGTTACATGACAAAATCCAAAGTAGAATCCTAACCTTTGCATACGATTTTCTAAGTAACAGAGCTAGTTTAAATGGTTTTGTTTGGGTTTAAAGTAGCACAAGCGAACTGTATAACAAATCCACAATTAGCAGAGATGTTATGATCCAAAAATCTAACCATTTCTCAAAGGTTTTATCTAAAAGATGGTAAGACATATGACATAGGTTTTAACTACTAGTGTTTATAAATTTAGAAAGTGTATGAAATATGAATGTCTACAGGTACATTTAAAAATCTTTGAACTACATTTGAGTTTGTTTTCACAATTCGAACGGTCAGTGAAACAGGGATGATGCTTAATGGCTTGGTGATGATAAGAGTTTTAGAAACCGAGAGTAATGATTTCAGTTTTGGTTTGGATGGAAAACGAACTGAAAGCGACCACATACGGCCCCAATAGTTGGTAATGGTGTTAGCTTCATTTTCAAGATAATCCACACCACATGAATTTATCAAATAACTAACTAAAAATGAATCGAAGGAAGATAAACTGACATTATTACCGAAATTTACAATTTAGGACCCAAACGCAAAATAACTTTCCTTTTGACTTCTTTTGTGTTTCTCTTCCTCCCGAATGTATTTTTCTCCCTTGTGTACCTCCAGATACATTTAGAAAGTAAGGCTATGTTAGTAAGCTTCAAATTCTTCACTCCCAAACCAACATTGTTCAAGGTATAAATCTTCCTCCATGAAACCCAATATATTTTCCTCCTTGTAATCTCTATGACTATATTACCGCTTCAAAGGAGCGAGTGTAGCATCCCAAGTTAACTCTATTTTATCATAAACGAAATTCTGAGATTTTATCCAATTCAAAAAAAAAAAAATTAATAGAGAGTTATTTGCACTATCGATTGAACCGCAACTTATAGACTAGTACGACCGTTTCCACGGTGGGAGGGCCGACCGAAGAAGAATATGAAGATGGGATTTGTCTGCGACTATTTTCGTCCCGTTTAAGAAAAGGTGATACTTTCACCCCGTTTCGGAAAAAAAGTGATACTTTCGCCCCATTTCGGAAAAAGTGATACTTTCTCCCCGTTTCGGAAAAAGTGATACACTACGATCAGAGACGGAAATCCTTTGCAAACAACAGACACATTTGTTGCTACATAGAAAAATAACATAGAAGCAAGAAAATAACAAAGTAGAAGCGGAAGACACGTATACTAGCTTCATATGAGGTTGCTTTTTACTGAAACAATATCCATTTAGCTATTAAAACGACTACCTTGACAAAAACTATCTTACTACAAGGGTACAGTGCGTCGATGGAGAACTCTGTCACCATTCTAAATGCTGCAAACGAAGTGATAAAAGGCGCCCTTTGAACATATAACCTATTTTGTTGAAAAAGGAAACTTAAATTAATTAAGCAGACTTAGTTTCATACTATACGTTTTAAGATCGCCTAGCCTTACATCAGCCACAAAAAAAGAGGACACTGGTGACTAGGATGTTTATACAGACTGCAACCTACCTAGCAAAAGCAACCAGCTTATCACCATAGCTGTTAAGATGACTAAGAGCATGTTTCCAATATATAAAGAAACCCTAGTAATAAATTTAACTCTAACTTGACAGTCAGAAACCAAAAGAACATCACATGGCTGCAATTGAGAACACCAAAAAGGAAAAAGCGCTGCCTGAAGGACTTTGGACCCTGCAGCTACAGATTCAGCACCAACACCATTGAAGGACTTCAAAGTCCTTTGGACCCTGCAAAATCAAAAAGAATTAGACCAAATCCGGATAGTCTAAAAAGAATGCATACAAAAGCATAACATATGAGAAGGACAAATTTACTTGATAATGATAATTGGTTTTCATAGAATTAGTATCGGACACCTAGTCAGGACTAGATATTTACTATTTAGTCATAAAAAGCCAAAATCTTAAATAAATACTGCATGTCAGAAATTCTTTATATCCTAACAGCTACCATTTTCGCTAAGAAATCCATCTCGTTCGAATTAAAACATCCTACACAATTTAAATTCTTGAAAACTATTGTTTTCTCAGAGTCAGCAAACAAAAACAATCTTAGAAGTGTTACTTTTAGTAAAACATAAAGAAATTTAAGAGTCAATTTTATAAAACATAAAGAAATTTAAGAAACTAAGTAACAGTGTTGATAAAGATATTAACTCACCAACTTCACTATCAAACTCTACTCTTTTTACTATCCTGACACCACCACCCCGCCGTGTGCGTCGTAATGCCCGAGTTGAAGGCATTATATTCTTTTCTCTCTTCTTACGGCCAGAACTAGACACTTGACCAGGTGTGTCATTGGCGTAGTAAGTATTCTGCTCTTTCAATTCTGCAGGTGGCTCCAACCCCTGATCTCTATGAGATGATTGCTTGTCAGAGTCGTAATCCAGCCCTGAGGAGTAATTTTCAATACTCGCTGCCGAGCTGTCAGAGTAAACATCAGCACCCTCTCCTGAGTCGAACTTATCCCATCCACCCTCCTCCATGAACCTCAGTGGGTCAAGTATTATTTTATTCAACATGGACCTCCACCCTTTAACATCCAAATCTAGATTATCGTTCTCGTAGTACTTGACTCTTCTGATATCAAGCAACTGTTTGATGCGATCGAGTTTCATTACAGGAATTGAGTATATCTGAAGCACATCGAGCTCGAAGTCATTGAACACGAATGTCATGTTAAACACCGTCATCTCAGGTTTATCTAGCACCAAACTAGCAATCTCGACCTCTTCTAGTGTGACAATAAGGAAAGGTGCTTTTACGAGATCAACTAGGCAATATCTAGTCAGGCAAAATACACGCGGTTCTTTCAGGGGAAGTTCCCCCTTGTATCCATGCACCCTCTGTACCTCTGTCCATGAAAGGTAAGGAAACTTTCTCCAAATACAACCAACTTCAGCGAGAAAGTTGCGCATAACTCGATTAAGATCCTCAAACTTACATGAACGATGAGCAGATCTCTTCATTCCCCTTGAGGTATGCACCATACGGAACTGGATATTATTTTCCATACTGCTCCCCACCTTGATTGGGTTGTGCAAGTGCAAGTGCAAGTGCAAGAGAGGGGGAATGGTCTCATCTCCAGCTTTATTTTCCTCTGCATCTTGAAAGAAAGCATGTTTTACATTACTGTACATGATATCTATCTGGAAAGGTGAAAAACGGAAACCGTTCAAATACGCTTCAAGGGTGCCAATCATCTCTCTACCAGTTCCTGTCACCACTGCTGGATAGATTGACAAATTAGATAACCGTACACGGGGGAGTTTTCCTTTTAGCAGCTCAAGCGAATCCGAAGTGGTTTCAGGTCCTTTTCGGGAGAGTTCTTCGTACATCTTAATTTCGTATAGACGCTCTTTGACACCCAACCTCCAGTAAGTGCGTCTGTGTAATGTGCGTGAAAGTTTCGCCTGACGCTGCTTCCTCAACTCCTTGGTATACTTGTCGGGGTTCTTAGACCTGGAAATCTCCTGGTACAGGAGGTCTGGGCGGTACCGATTCAAAAATTTCAAACGCTTGCGGAAGGTTTCGAAGTTCTCTCCCAGTAATTCATATCTATCGTCGTCGTCCTCCTCCTTCTTGTCCTCTGCAGAACTGTTAAAAGGAAAAAACACAGTTAAAATTAACAAATGGTAAAGACGGGTAAATAGCATCCCATATCAAAAAGAGATGAGACTATCAGGGAAGCAAACATATGAGAATCAATTACCAGTATAATATAATATGAAACATTTTGAGAGATGAAATTGAAACAAAAACCAGTATAATATAATATGAAACAATTCAAAACCCTAGAATGAAAAGAACATGGAATCTGAAACATTGAAACATGAAATTGAGATCAAACATGGCCATGATTACTGAAAAATTGAAAACCCTAGAATGAAGAAAACCTAAAATAATTGTAAAGCATTACAAACATGGGATTGAGTTAGGTTTTGTGTATTACCTTTCGTCATCTGAGATGATGTTGCCTTCCCAATCCATCTTCGGTCTCGATTTCATGGCCAATGACGAGTTTTCAGAAATTTACTCGATTCACAGAAGAAGATCTCAGTAGTAAGAAGACTGCCACCTGAGTTCTTCGCTTGCCTATAACTAATAAACTTGTCACGAGCTACCTGCACGAGGTATATAATTGATGAGAACCTGATAGAATAATTGACTGACAAGAAAAGGACGAATTTCTACAATAAGAACAGTTTAAAAGTAACACTACTTTGTTCTGGCAATACATATCTACATTCATATGGTATAAATGAGCTTCAGAATTGACTAGAGCCCAAACCCATTCTCACGTAACAATATAAAACGGAACTTAGATCTTCTTTAGTGCCAAATTTTGAACTGCTAATTTAAGAGAAGCTAGAGATTAACTACGGAACATTGTTCATCATATGATTATGTTGCAACCTGCTTTTAAGTTGAATATATATGTATCAAGTTTTCCCCTAAAGATGTACATCGTTCTGTAGTTTTGAAAGCTATAAAAAAAACAGCAACAGTGTACAACATAGTAAGAAAATCTCACTTTCAAAGAGCTAGACAAAGATATGGGAAACTGAGATACTATGTGACAAAAGATTAAGGATGTATGAGATACTCACATTTTCTTCGCTTACTTTGTTCTGCTCTTGATATGCTCTTCTCGTTCTACATCATTCCGGTATTCGCCTTCTTCTTTATCATTATTGACATAACCAATGCTCATGTCAGAAGCAATCTCATTAGCACTCATTTGCCACCACTTCGACTGCAAAGCATTCGTTGTTGCACATGCTGATCTTCTTGTGCACGAACTTCGAAATTGAGTTTCTTGTTTCCAAATCTAGTTTTCTTCTTTTAAGATCCATCTATTTTTCCACATAACAATTATATACATCCAAATTTCACAACTCTTTTGAGGACTTGTTTCCTTAGCTCCATTAACTGATTTTGGACTTAAAGGAAGTCCTTTTGCGATCTCTTCCTCTTCGTCATCTTCTGAGTCATCATCATCTACGAAGTCCCCCCTTTGTACTTTGCCAACATGAGCAACTGAATTAATGCTATCCAGATCTACTGTTCTGCGCTAGCTGCAAGGAGTGTATAATTGATGAGAACTTGATAATATCGAGTGACAACAAGAAAGGAGGGAGTAGTTTCAATTTGTCTAAAGATGGATTAAGCCCCATTCGGTTCTGTAAATCCATAATTGGAGAGACTGAAGTTAAAGAAAATAGCATACACAGGTGACATGTGTCATAAATAAGCTTCAGATAGTCACTACTATCACAACCTACTGTCTTGAATATTAAAACAGAACTGGAGCTTCAGCAACACCAAGCCTGAAACTGCTAATTTGAAAAAATAATGAAAATGAAAAGAACATTTTCACTATCAGATATCGATGGTGTGAATACAGCAAACAAAACTGCATATAGTTTTGAACATAACAGATAAAATAATAGTAACCAAGTTGTACACCTATGTTAAATTTGGTTAGGTAAGTAGTTTGTTCCTAAAAATCTACTTTTTCGTTCTGTACTGGAGAATGTGAAGTTTTCAAAACTAAGCAAAACAGCTATAGTGCGGGATCAAGAAATTTACATGTTTATGCTCGCATTGTGCTAGGAAAATATATGTGATACTAGGTGTCATAAGTTAGTAAGTGCATAAGATACCTTTGGAGTCTTCTATTTCTGGTAGCGCAACATAAGTACCCGAATTAAGCACTACAAGGCTCTCCCTTAATATGAATCCCCCTTAGCATAAGATTTGAGATTTATGGATGTTCCAGCTTTATGTCATACAAACCCAGATGATAATCAACATCAGTGCCGTAAAAACAAAGCTTTACCACTCTTGGCAAACTGAAGTGGAACCAACAGTCTAGAGAACTTTGTTAATGGTCAATGGTCAGTCACTCCATTATCCTCCATCTCCCATATATCAGTGCAATAGCCAATAGAACCATGCAAGCAAAGGAACCCACCATATGAACACAAATTTGTCTCAAGAGCCTACTCCTGATCCTGCAGTTGGCTTCTTCCTAGTAAGAGCATTGATGAACTAATTGTTTAGGTAGTTAGCTAGAACAGGTCGAAGAAGAAGGAAAGGATGCAGGACAAGATAAGAGCTGATCGAAAGCAATGGAAAAGAGAAGAGAGATGGGAAGTGGTCACCGGGTCTCCTATCAAAGGGCCAATCGATTCTGAAATGGATATTTAACTGGTAAAAAACGACTTGATTCTCCCTTTGTTTTCCTGTGGAAACGTTTCAGCAATTCAATGCAGATGCTGGGTAAAGGCATCTCATTGAATAAGTCACCATCGAAATTAAACGAGATTATGACTGCCTCGGCGTCAGAATCAGTTACTGCTATCCAATGTAAGGTACATTCTCAAGTCTTCTCCATGAATTAGATTCGAGTGTATATACCTGAACTTTACAAAGATATTCACTCTGAATACCCCACAAGACCGACAACCTTAAAATCCCCATTCTCATAATCATAACCAAATCCATGATTAAGTACCAAAATTACTCGCTGACTCAACAGGTCCAATTGATACTTCCTTCAAATCCTTGGTAGCTGGATTCCAAAGGACAACATCATTAACCCCCGAACTTTAATTCCTCAAAGGACAGTCAGTACCAACAAGGTTACTCAATGTAGACAATAATGGATCAGATATGATAACCATAACCAGAGCGCGTTATAACACTGAATGTATTCGTTTCAATAGCATGATTTAGGTGCTTTCAGACAAAATCAGAGTCTTTCAGTAACTTGCACCAGGCCTTGATGTTGAATACAATATCCTGATCCAGTAATTTCGCCATTCCTGCAAATCAAATATCTCAAATTAAATACTCACTGCTAAGTAAATGCAGATGCCATGTTTGATCTCAAAATTTCTTTGTTTGACCTCAAAATCCCATAATTGATCCATCAAACTATCAAAATTGAATGAACCCATAGTTTTTTTTTACTTTTAATTCCTTGGTATCAACAACAAGAAAAACAAAAAAACTTAACACAGATTCAACTCGTAACCCCACAAATCAAAACCAAACCCCATGATTTTCTAGCTATAGATCCTAACACTGAAGATAAAGAAATTCAAATTGGAACCCTTGATTACTTGCTACTAGTTCATTGATTACAAAAGAAAATAAGAAAAATGATCTTTTGAAGTACCTGTTTATTTGATTATTACACGCAGAAACATAGACATTCAAAATGTGTATGTTAGAGATAGTTAAAAGGGTGTGTACCCCAACCAAAAACAGATGTTGAAGGAATCTGAACAAGCTTTACAGATCTAAGATTTTAATAAAATCTAATTTTCGTCTTAGACATTTCGAAATCAATCCAATCCCTAACAAAAGAAATTTAAAAATGGCTTATTAATCATCAAGTTTTCAAGTTATAACTTACCTGCCATTAGAAGGTAGAATCAGTTCTCTGTATTAGACAAAGGGGGATGATGAAGAGACAGAAGAAGAGAGAAGAAGCCATTGTTGTTTTCAAAAGTCGTGCTGCAGGCGTATGGCTAATTAAACATTATCCATCGAGTCGGTAAAAAGTACAATACGACACGTGGCAAAAGACGAAGGACAAAATAACTCGATACAACAACCACGGACCACCTATTATTAAGGAAGCTCAGAGACATGGCTTATTTTAAGGCTGCACATGAGCGGGGACGGCCCGGTTCTCTTGTGGAACCGGTCCCGGTACTTCAGTTTGAGGACCGGTACCTATATTTGTACCTGGTGTTGTACCTGTACCTCCGGTACCGGGTTTTTACATGTTCAAAAAAATAAATAACATTTCCATTTTCCATTTCAAATATTCAATGCTAAAACAACATTTCCAGTTCAATGTTACATGCATACTTAAACATTTTCATAACTTCAACATTACAAAAGAGAACATTTTCATAATGTGAACACATCTAAAGTCGATGCTTTCTTATAATCTACCTTTGCTATGGAAGCACATTGTTTAAACTTTTCATATCTAGAAGGATAACTAAGAACATGTTTTACAACTGACCTCTGTACTGCATCTTTTATGACAAGAGAAAGAACACGGGATGCACACCTCACCTAATAACAAATAATCAAGGAAAATTAGTCATAAGATGCCTGTGACAAATTCACGCATAAGTATAATTGCATATAAGAAATCAAAACTATGGTAGTAACTCATGGAAAGCCTTCTCATACTCAAAAAAAAAAAAAAAAAAAAAAAGCATCGACAACATAATTGCATACCACTATAACTGCATAAGATGACATTGATCAAAAGCAAGCATCTTCAACTCAGCAAATACCAAGAACCCGACAGCAAAGAGAAATATAGATTGCAAGAGAAGGATTTAAACATATATTTGAACATAACCATGGTTCAGTCATATGTTCAATGAAGAGCTCAGTGAGCAAAAAATAAATATTTAGCTAAAGCAATTGAAGTTCGAAACTTACATGTAAATATTTAGCTCTAATTGGTGATCAAGTCCACCTAGTAAAAACTTTATTCAAATGATCCATAGCTACAGTGTTGGCGCTGACATTGTCTAGAGTGACACCAAATACATCTTGTAGGCCCCAATCCTTCAAACAATCCACCAGCTTCCCACTGATTGCACTACCTGAGTGACCTTCAACTTGACAAAACATGAGTATGCTCTTCTGCAATGTCCAGTTATGATTAATGTAGTGAACGGTTACACAAATATAATTAAAATTATTCGGTGATGTCCATGTGTCCTTTGTCAAAGATACCCTCTGCTTGGATGTCAAGAAGTAGGTTTTTAGGTCATTCTTCTCTTCAACATACATATTTAAGATATCCCTATAAATTGACAGGCATCCTGGAATCTTGAACCTAGGTTGTGCCTCTTGCATCATTGCCACAAAGCCTGACCCTTATACTTTTCTAAAAGGTATTTCATCCTTAATTATCCACTCAACAAGACGCCTTATTAACCTATCATAATTGTAAGTATGAGAAATAAGTTTACCATCCTGACCTGGTTTTGGGGGTGGCATCAACAAAGATGGTTGTCCCTTTTCTTTCTTCTTGTTAGGATTCTTTATACATCTATTCAAATTCTTTCGTAATTCAGAAGTGCCATTATTGTCATTGTGAGCTTTGTATTTATGGTGGTGTTGATGGTGGATTTTAGTTCAGGGCTAAAGTTGTAAAACCAATATTTGTGTAATCATCCTGCAGAGGATGAGACTATTTTATAAGTGATGAATACTTCTTCGCTTTATTAATTCACCTAGAATGGAGAATGTAGCAACAATCCCCTAAATACTATGTGAATTTTAGCATTATTGATTAATGCATAGATGTGTTGTTCCTAGCAGAACTCTCATTGTTGGTGCGGCATGATGACTGATTGTTACTCGCAGCAGAGTAGCATGAATATCTAAGTACCAACAGTGAGGCATGCACGAAATGCCCGTACAGGCTGTAACTCTCGGTGTGTTATACTAGCCCGATTGAGCAAGTAACTCTCGATGTGTTATACTAGCCTGATTGAGTGTGTAACTCTCGGTGTGTTATACTAGCCCGATTGAGCGTCTAGACTATCCGTAACTGTCTAGAAACGATCACGGTCATCCAACTTCGCCGGCATGATTGGATGGTCGGGATCGAATCCAATACCCCCAAGCAGGTATTGTAACATTCACTGCCGACCCAATGCGGGCCCCGCATAGTCGTCCTCCCCAAAAGGGGGTGGCATAGTTTGTAGAACCGTCCAAACCAAGCAGAATGGACAAAAAATCCTAAATTAGGGTTTGCGGCACATTACATGTGTCGCAAAACGATCTCAACCATCCATCTTCGCAGACATAGATGGAGGGTGTAGATGTAGATTCAAAGGTCCCAGAGCATGTCAACACAATCACCGTGGGCCGCCTACATACCTGACCAATCGATCAGGACCAACCATGATTGGTTGTCCCATTTCGTGCGCACCAAACCAAGCATGATGCATGACCGGCAAAACCCTAATTGGGGATTGCGACATCATCTATGTGTCGCAAAATCATCTCAAGCGTCCATATTTGCAGGCTTGAATGGAAGGCAAAGATGAACCATGGGGGAATTCCGAACATGCTAGCATGACCACCGCGGGCCCGACTTCATGACCAATCGATCGGCCAAAGCCATCCTTGGACAGGCACCTCGATTCGTGCGCCCAAACTGGCATGGTCACGCTTCCCAAACCATAAATTGATCTCGACCACTCAACTTTGCCAGAAAAATTGAGTTCTTAGATCACGTTTCCATGGGACAGTCAGGTATAGGCGCGAATACCAGCCTACCACCTACACGCACTACCAAACGGCTGAGACCGACCAAGTTTGATTGCCTCGAAATGCATGCCTGGAAGATAGCATATCACGCCCTTTAGGAATCCTTTGTGGCATAGGATTTCTGTCGCAAATCGATCTCAGCCACTCAACTTCACCGGTAAATTTGAGTGGCCTAGATCAAAATTTCGTGGGAAAGTGGAGCATGAACATGGACATCAGCATGCCGTCTACACGCATGCTTGGTAGGTCCTCCATGAAACTCCTCCCATGCTTGGATTCGATCAATCTTAAAGAGGATACTTGCGCACTCCTAAACACTTATCCGACGGTCGCAGATATGGGTCGCAAGTCATCTCGTTCGTCCAACCTTTCCAGCTTGGATGGACGGCCTAGGATAGGAGTTAGAGGGCCAGTGAGGTACCACCATGATCACCGTCCTCCACTCTTCTACCTAATATGATCGGCTAAATCATGGCTCACCCATGAAGCCTCCAAACCCTCACGTGAATTAGGCAGGGCATGATGCACGACAGCGATGCTTTATACATGCCGAATACATTCAATGCATAACATGCATAGAATACACACGATACTTTACAAGTACTATCGACTTCCTAAATAACTTAGTTATTTAACTAGCATTACATGATACCTTTTGTGGGTCCCATGATCCACACTCTCGAGAAATCAATCATGTCACAAACTGGGGGATACATACTGGGGAATTGGTCTGGAAGTTTACAGCGTGCAGCGTGCAATGCGCCATCACAAGAACGTCTCAAGAAGACATGGACGGTTAGTGATGATGGGAGAAGTGGGAAAGACTGATCGTGTGACACTAACACACAACTCCACTACTCTATCACTCCACTTCCTCCACTTCCCATGAGAGAGGTGAATAAGGCTCAAGTGACTTGTATAATTCGGTTCTCGACCCTATTTCCATAACAGACAGAACACAACATAGAAACCATGTGTTAATACACAACGTATTCAAACACCCAAGCCTGCTTGCATTATTCGTAAGCCTGCTCACCTTTTTGTTACAAGTCATAAGCAAGCCTACACCTTCACAATCTCAACACCTTCTTCGCTTCCCTCCCTAATATCAACCCCATCTCCTTCACTTTGTGACCGAAACAAGTCTGGAACGGCCATTTCTTGGTTTAGGCCAGAATTGTATAAATTGATCCCTCGAATCAAAAGAACTCGCTGCGAAGTGCATTTTTTTAGGGTTTAGATTCATTCCTCATCCACACACCCCAAATTACCAAATCCGGCAGGAATAGTTTTCACCCATAAACAGGTGGCAATGATGACATTCAGCCCACTCATCATCTATCCTAGTCATTTACAACCAAACATTTGATATCACTTTGTCGTGCTTATTTTTGTTTTTGGTATCACAAACTTCAACTGCTTCAGCTGTACTTGTTAGAGTTGCAGTTTCGAATTCATTTGTGTGAGATGCAGCTTGATAGGATGATCCAACTTTTGTTTGTTGAGTTGTACTTGTAGTTGGAGTTGCATTTGTAGTTGGAGTTGGAGTTGGAGTTGAATTTGATGTGGTCATCTAACAAACAAACAAAAATTACATTCAGATTCTTGGAAAAAAAACTTGTATCAAAATGAAACCAATATCATGAACTTGTTCAAAATTGCATCATTGCCACGAAGCCTGACCCTTATACTTTTCTAAAAGGTATTTCATCCTTAATTATCCACTCAACAAGACGCCTTATTAACCTATCATAATTGTAAGTATGAGAAATAAGTTTACCATCCTGACCTAGTTTTGGGGGTGGCATCAACAAAGATGGTTGTCCCTTTTCTTTCTTCCTGTTAGGATTCTTTAGACATCTATTCAAATTCTTTCGTAATCTAGAAGTGCCATTATTGTCATTGTGAGCTTTGTATTTATGGTGGTGTTGATGGTGGATTTTAGTTCAGGGCTAAAGTTGTAAAACCAATATTTGTGTAATCATCCTGCAGAGGATGAGACTATTTTATAAGTGATGAATACTTCTTCGCTTTATTAATTCACCTAGAATGGAGAATGTAGCAACAATCCCCCAAATACTCTGTGAATTTTTGCATTATTTATTAATGCATATATGTGTTGTTCCTAGCTGAACTCTCATTGTTGGTGCGGCATGATGACTGATTGTTACTCGCAGCAGAGTAGCATGAATATCTAAGTACCAACAGTGAGGCATGCACGAAATGCCCGTACATGCTGTAACTCTCGGTGTGTTATACTATCCCGATTTAGAAAGTAACTCTCGATGTGTTATACTAGCCTGATTGAGTGTGTAACTCTCGGTGTGTTATACTAGCCCGATTGAGCGTTTAGACTATCCGTAACTGTCTAGAAACGATCACGGTCATCCAACTTCGCAGGCATGATTGGATGGTCGGGATCGAATCCAATACCCCCAAGCAGGTATTAGAACATTCACCGCCGACCCAATGCGGGCCCCGCATAGTCGTCCTCCCCAAAAGGGGGTGGCATAGTTTTAGAACCGTCCAAACCAAGCAGAATGGACAAAAAACCCTAAATTAGGGTTTGCGGCACATTACATGTGTCGCAAAACGATCTCAACTATCCATCTTCGCAGGAATAGATGGAGGGTGTAGATGTAGATTCAAAGGGCCCAGAGCATGTCAACACAATCACCGTGGGCCGCCTACATACCTGACCAATCGATCAGGACCAACCATGATTGGTTGTCCCATTTCGTGCGCACCAAACCAAGCATGATGCATGACCGGAAAAACCCTAATTGGGGCTTGCGACATCATCTATGTGTCGCAAAATCATCTCAAGCGTCCATATTTGCAGGCTTGAATGGAAGGAAAAGATGAAACATGGGGGAAGTCCGAACATGCTAGCATGACCACCGAGGGCCCGACTTCATGACCAATCGATCGGCCAAAGCCAGCCTTGGACAGGCACCTCGATTCGTGCGCCCAAACTGGCATGGTCACGCTTCCCAAACCATAAATTGATCTCGACCACTCAACTTCGCCAGACAAATTGAGTTCTTAGATCACGTTTCCATGGGACAGTCAGGTATAGGCGCGAATACCAGCCTACCACCTACACGCCCTACCAAACGGCTGAGACCGACCAAGTTTGATTGCCTCGAAACGCATGCCTAGAAGATAGCATATCACGCCCTTTAGGAATCCTTTGTGGCATAGGATTTCTGTCGCAAATCGATCTCAGCCACTCAACTTCACCGGTAAATTTGAGTGGCCTAGATCAAACTTTCGTGGGAAAGTGGAGCATGAACATGGACATCAGAATGCCGTCTACACGCATGCTTGATCGGTCCTCCATGAAACTCCTCCCATTCTTGGATTCGATCAATCTTAAAGAGGATACTTACGCACTCCTAAACCCTTATCCGACGGTCTCAGATATGGGTCGCAAGTCATCTCGTTCGTCCAACTTTGCCAGGTTGGATGGACGGCCTAGGATAGGATTTAGAGGGCCAGTGAGGTACCACCATGATCACCGTCCTCCACTCTTCTACCTAATATGATCGGCTAAAGCATGGCTCACCCATGAAGCCTCCAAACCCTCACGTGAAGTAGGCAGTGCATGATGCTCAACAGCGATGCTTTATACATGCCGAATACATTCAATGCATAACATGCATAGAATACACACGATACTTTACAAGTACTATCGACTTCCTAAATAACTTAGTTATTTAACTAGCATTACATGCTACCTTTTGTGGGTCCCATGATCCACACTCTCGAGACATCAATCATGTCACAAACTGGGGGATACATACTGGGGAATTGGTCTGGCGGTTTACAGCGTACAGCGTGCAATGCGCCATCACAAGAACGTGTCAAGAAGACATGGACGGTTAGTGATGATGGGAGAAGTGGGCAAGACTGATCGTGTGACACTAAAACACAGCTCCACTACTCTATCACTCCACTTCCCACGAGAGAGGTGAATAAGGCTCAAGTGACTTGTATAAATAGGTTCTCCGCCCTATTTCCATAACAGACAGAACACAACACAGAAACCAAGTGTTAATACACAACGTATTCAAACACCCAAGCCTGCTTGCATTATTCGTAAGCCTGCTCACCTTTCTATTACAAGTCATAAGCAAGCCTACACCTTAACAATCTCAACACCTTCTTCGCTTCCCTCCCTAAGATCAACCCCATCTCCTTCACTTTGTGACCGAAACAAGTCTGGAACGGCCATTTCTTGGTTTAGGCCAGAATTGTATAAATTGATCCCTCGAATCAAAAGAACTCGCCGCGCAGTGCATTTGTTTAGGGTTTAGATTCATTCCTCATCCACACACCCCAAATTACCAAATCCGGCAGGAATAGTTTTCACCCATAAACAGGTGGAAATGATGACATTCAGCCCACTCATCATCTATCCTAGTCATTTCCAACCAAACAGTTGATATCACTTTGTCGTGCTTCTTTTTGTTTTTGGTATCACCAACTTCAAATGCTTCAGCTGTACTTGTTAGAGTTGCAGTTTCGAATTCATTTGTGTGAGATGCAGCTTGATAGGATGATCCAACTTTTGTTTGTTGAGTTGTACTTGTAGTTGGAGTTGCATTTGTAGTTGGAGTTGGAGTTGAATTTGATGTGGTCATCTAACAAACAAACAAAAATTACATTCAGATTCTTGCAAAAAAAAAAACTTGTATCAAAATGAAACCAATATCATGAACTTGTTCAAAAGATGTAAATGAGCAACAACAGCATACAACTTCCTAAACAAGACCAACATAAGATTATACATGATAAATACAGTTCCCTTCCCAAATTATACTCCCTTCCCAAATCATACTCAGCAGAAAGAAAAAAATAAACAGACAAAAATACAGCTTCATAAACTTGATAAATACAGCTTCCTAAACTTGTACCATTAAATGGATACATTAGATAGTGAGATCTTGCATCACCTGACCTATCACAGACAAAAATACAAATACCCGTGAACCACCCATAACACTGCATACATTGTTAGTTGTTACCAAGAGGGCAACTTGTGTGTATGTGTATAAGTTAGCTGAGCTCACCCCTGATAAGTTAGTTGGGACCAAAAAAGGATGCCATAAGCTAATTTTGGTCTGTAGGCTACAAGCATGACAGCTAAAATCACCACTTCTACAAACACAACCAAATATCCATGAAACAGTACAAAAAGGGTCTTGCACACATAGGGGGAGCCGTGATAATGCTGACCTGGGAGCGAGCTTCGGTGTTATTTACATAGTGAACAAGTTCATAGTGCTAGACAGACGAAGTATCAAACTTCATGTATGAAAGTTGAATTGAGCACAGTAAATAAATGGAAAGATGAAAAACATCATTTAACCTAAAATTACATTGATAGAGGGGTCATATTTAAGAATTCCCCTTTACTATGAAGGATTTCTGAGAAACTAAGTAAAGACGCATCAAGGATTTCTATGTAATGGTGAATCTATGTAGATTATTTTTGTACTGAAATCTTTGTGTTCTATTAACAAGCTCAAGAAAGTGTGTAATATTATTTAAAAAATTGAAGAAAAACATAAATGCGATCTCATTCAAGAACAACTAAAATTCATGTTTCTTCTTCCATTGTGTAGTCAAAACCCAGCCTAACAGACAGGGTTCAGGAAAAGTTTCACATCTTATGCTCACATAATAGTAAAGTTCATGAAAGTCAGTAGGTAATGACTAATGAGTCTAATAACATATGAGATTCGTGAGAATGTGCCTCAAAAATCACTCCAGATATAAGTACTTCGCAAGGAACTAGTTACATGAGATGCATTAACAACATAAGAATACGAGGTAAACCTATGTGGACACTTACAGAACTTACAAGTGTTGCTTTATAACCAAGTCCGGTTCACCTTAGTTGCAAATTCCGAAGGAAAACAGACAGCCTGAAAAACGCCAAGGAAATCAAAAGGGGAGAAGGAGAAATAGTGCCGCAAAGCCAATTCTTCTAGCCTGCCATCATGGTAAGCATGCTGCAAAATCACAAAATCCACCTGTCAATCCCCATGAAGTCCATCACAAGTATCAGTAGTTCAATAAAAACCAAGTCAGTAGCAACAACTATATATAAATAGAACCAAGAGGAACTTAAGAACACCCCGAAGTCTCTCTCGAGTTATGATGCATATCAAATAAATCATACTTCACTCCAAACCGTAATTACATAAACACCTCCACGAGTAATTCAGTTCAATATCAAACTCCATTCCCATTTCATAATAACACCAATACAACCAAAGAAATACTAGCAGTTCTCCCAAACCTCAAGTCCATTCCATACACACAAATGACACATCTGTCACAATTCCATTTCAATTCATAAAGCTCATACTCATTCTCTGAATCATACTAGTTCAACTCAAATTCAACAATCCCTACACTATCATCATCATAACTCCAACCTAAATCCCTATTATTTCATTCTGCTTGCACTTGCAATCAAATTGCTAAGCAACATTCAACACTTTATCTCAGGTGAACTCATTCACCCTAAATTCAGAAACCCCATATCCCCCTAAGGCCCTAACCATGTTCTAAAAACATAAAAACCCAATTACTAAACATAAAAACCCAATTTCATAGAACATTTATCTTTGATTGAGATACCCAAAATGAAATAAGATCAAATCACAGTTCAGTAGATGAACAAAGGAAGAATAAAAAGAATGATTTACCTTCAGTCCTTCACTCCACTGAACCCAATTTCTTCAAGAATATATAGAACTGAACTCAGATTAGTTGAAAGAGATGTAGATGATGAGTTGAACTTGAATCTGTAAACAAATAAAAACCCTAAATCAATATATCTACATTCAAACCCTAAATCAATCTACAATCAAACCCTAAGGAGAAGAAAACTTACCTGATAGAGATGGTGATACTGATACTCATATACTGAATCTAAATGATGGGAAAAACAAAGAAGGAAGAATGATGTAGTTGAGAAAAAAAAGAAGAAAAAAAAAATCTAGTGAATTGTGAACTATTCTCTCGTCGATATTCCTTTACCTATCTTGGACGGCTAGGATTAAAAACCTATCTAGATCTTAACGGCTAATACTCACCAGTACATATGGTCTGGTTCAAGTCCGGTCCCCCCAAAAACCGGTCCCTGTACTGTCTAGACCGGTTCCGGTACGGTCCCGGTTCGGTATTTATGGTTCAACTCCGGTCCAGGTCATCTCAACCGGTTCTTGTGAAGCCTTACTTATTTTCATATTAGTCATGTTTTCTTGGGCAGCAGAGAACACTTTAGAGGAAATTACTTCAATTCTAGATGATCTTCCATGAGCAAAGGTAAAATTCATTAGCAAAGACCACAACGCAGTAGCGGACTTAGTAGTTAAAAAAGCAAGGATCAGAAGACTACAACACAGATTATTACACCTGAATCAACGGGTGCAAAAGGAAAGCATTAGTTCTAATATTTTTCATAAAAATGGAATTTTAAAACTTCTGTACTTTATTATATTTTACCTTTCTTATAAAAAAAAAAATCGTATGCACCCTCAAAGAAATCCCAACCTTTAACTTACTTGTTACACCACTGAAACATTAATTTAGCAATGGCAGTGCCACTGGGGATTACTATCTCTCTTGTAGTAGAAGCAGAGGTTGTTGGAACAGTAGTACAACACAACTGGCTTAAAGTAATGTTCGAAACAGACTCGTTATCAATGATTACATTCGTCAACAAATCAGCAACACACCCATGGTACTTCAGGCACATGATATAGATGAAACATGTCAACTACTTCGGCAGTACTCTTGTTATGGGGATGATGGTATTGGATCAAGGGAGTGGGAAATCCGAAGTCGCGTCAAAAATTTATAAATGAGTTAGATTTTTATATTATTTGGACCAAAACACATTTTCAACTCATTTAACTGCTAAGACTTGCATAATGTAAAAACCCAATTTCATTTATGATTCATCACCAAAATCGTATCTTCGACAAAGGTGTAACAACCATGATGAGTGAATATTGAAGTTTGAGAACCATTTTCTAATGAAATATTTTGTGAATCTCGATCTGTTTTCAAAGGTACGAGTTTGTTGAAAACCAAAAATCTCAAGTACCCAAATGAAGAAAGAAAAAAAGTCCATAAACCCTTGGTTATTCCATACCACGTTGAATGGTGGGAAGGAAACCTTCTAAATTATTTATGGAGACCCCACAAGATCATGGGAAATAAAAGACTTTTTTTTGATGATCTCTAAGAAATGAAATCAACCACTATTGCTAGGATGAGAGTACTTACCACCCTCATATTCGATTGGCAATGACGAAAGCACCACTCTCACAACATCCAATAGAAACGTCTTCCTTCCTTCAACTCGTCTTCTTCATCTTTTTGTTCTTCATATTCGGTCTTCAACTATTGATGATAAACTCTTGAACTTCGTAGATCCTTGACTATTTATAACCTTTTTCTTCAAATCTTTGTTGCTTGAAACTTCTTTATATATTTTTCTTCCCCGTGGCCCTATTAAATAAATAAAAACAAAATAACAAATTTTTCTCGTCTTTTTCTTCTTCGATTATTTTTTTCCGTTTTTTTTAAGACAAGAAAAATAATACAAAAATAAAAATGAAAATGGCCATAATGAAGTACTTTACCGCTTGATTCTTCACAACTTGTATTGTGCCTTTTAATAAACTTCAATAACTCCCATCTTTTAATTTTCTTTGCTCTTGTACTTAGTCTTCAACTTTGATACATAATTCCGCTCTGTATATGTACCTTCAACGTGTATATAAAAATATGCTCATTATATGTTTCTTTACTCGGATATGAAATTTGCTCTTCCTTGTATTGTTGCTTGTAACCTTAAACGTCCTCAACTTTCCTTGTAGATTTTGATGTCGCTCCACTTGTTGATGATGATGGTGTTTCTATGGACCTGTTGTTGGCGAGACAAAGAATGGTGTTAACTGCAAATCAAATTACAAGAAGGTGGTTTCCATCTATAGACGTCACCCTCATGATTGACAAAATTATTGCTCAAGAGATCAAAAAGCAGTGCTTCTATTGGTGAGAGGTTGGGTAGCTCACCATTCTACCCGGAATTAATGTACGGTGACACACACTCAAAAGAAATCTCTTTAGTCATATACAAAGAAATCTGGTCTGGTGCCTCTGTTGATTTGAAAATAGGTAGACTCCACTAATGATTTATCTGCAACTCTAATAATGAATTTCTCCCGGCTCCTCATTTGCATCACCGCCATGATTAAATCCATTATTTAACACTCTAACAAGTAAGTAATCTGAACGTAGTTCCCTAACACTTTCAAGTTCAGTTATGTCGTTCAGAAAACTCTATCTAAACATACCTATATGTATGCTAGTGACTTCAAAATCTCAACAAGTTGGAGGTTTTTAATGCAAAAGTTTGAAAAAAATCGACTCAAAAATGCTAAAAACTCTATATTCAAAATATCCAAACACTCCCCCACACTTAAAATCTATATTATCCTCAATGTAATTGACTTATCCTAAGTAAATTCAAAGTGGGAAATGCTAAGATGATATGGAAAAGAAGAAAACTACGGGAAAATTAGTAATATACAACTGTAGATTGACAATTCGTAAATTAAAAGTTGTAAAATGTAGTATGTTTTACAACTTTTTCCAACAAAAGTGTTGTCAAAGTAAAATATGTCCAACTCTTAGGAACTCGTTGGTCCTAAGAGTAGTGACGAGAATCAGAACCACAACTTGTTGTGTGAAAAGAGTTGCAGAGAGAAGTGACCACCTTTAGAATTTACGACTCATATCCTAAAGGTAGTGAATGATTTTAAAACAACACTAATAAGAGTCGTTGAAGATAAGAAAAAAAAATGAAAAATGTTCTTGTAGAGAATCGAACCCAAGCTTACTAGGTGTTAGTACAAGACGTCAACCATCCTTCCAGATTCACAATACTGATATATTTGTGCTTTTTCTTTTAATCAACATTCGCAAATTTTATAAGGGTTGTAAAATGAAAATTGACTAGGATAAAAATTAGGCTAGGGTGAGATTCGAACTCGGGCCTCCTCTGTGTAGGACTGGGATTCCAACCACCATTCCACAGTTACATGTATGATTATCAAAGGACATCTACATTAATATTTAACAATAATTTCAACTGGGCCTTAAAAAAATGGCCAGCAAGTGCGTCATTTTTCCTAAAACATACAAGGGTTTCTCTGAATTATACAAGGACGACTGCAATCACATTTCAATCAACACTCACAGCACCAGGTTGTATATCTCAAAATCTAAATGAATGAAACAAGTTGAGGTGTATATTTATATGCTAAAAGTAGCGGATTCATGCAAATTTTGGTAAAGCAAACACAACAGTCATGAAGAAGCTGCAAATGCTCAAATTTTCAGAGATTATAGGAATGTGTTATAGCACTTGGATTTCAACCACCCTTCCACATTTACATGTCTGCTTATATTTTACATTTACTTTTATAAAAAGGTGATAAGGAAAAAAATGTTAAGGAAAAAAAATAAATGGACGGTTATGATGTAAATGGATGGTTATGATGGGAGATGGAAAAGATCAGAAGAAATTGATAAATAGACATTCTACAACCCCCTTAAGAGTTGTCGTAGAGGTATAAAAACTTCTGCTCAATTTTTCTCATTTCTGCAAAAAAAATTCCACTTCTGCTAAATTTTTCTCACTTCTGCTAAATTTTATTCACTTCTGCAAAAAACTTCTCACTTCTGCTAAATTTTCTTTTCATCGCTATTGACAACCTTTATAAGAGTTGTTGTTGAGGTATAAACACTTTTGCTAAATTTTTCTCACTTCTGTTGAATTTTATTCACTTCTGCTAAAAAATTTCTCACTTTTGCTAAACATTTTCTCACTTCTACTAAATTTTTCTCACTTTTGCAAAAAACAATTGTCATTACTATTCATTCTCTATCTCGGAGCCAGTTTATTTCTCGAAGTAGACAAATTTGTGTGTGTTTAAGGTTTCTGAGAATATTCCCATGGAATCTTACCCGTAAATGGGTGGGTTCATCATCTTTGCAAACTTTCAGACTTATAGTAGTCCGCTCATGGCCAAGTTTCGATTTCGGTGCCAGCTTTTTTCTCGAAGTTAACGAATTTGTGTGTGTTTAAGGTTTCTGAGAATATTCCCATGGAATCTTACCCGTAAATGGTTGGATTCATCGTCTTTGAGAACTTTCAGACCTATAGTAGTCGACTCAAATCCAGGTTTCGATCTCGGAGCCAGTTTCTTTCTTAAAGTTGACGAATTTATGTGTGTTTAAGGTTTCTGAGAATATTCCCATGGAATCTTACACGTAAATGGTTGTATTCATTATCTTTGCGAACTTTCAGACTTATAGTGGTCCGCCCATGGCCAGGTTTCGATCTCAAGGCCAGTTTCTTTCTCGAAGTTGATGAATTTGTGTGTGTTTAAGGTTTCAGAGAATATTCCCATGGAATCATACCCGTAAATGGTTGTATTTATCATTCTTACGAACTCTCATACTTATACGTACTAGTCCGCTCCTGGACAGGTTTCGATCTCGGATCCAAGGTACGCATACAATATGCCAGAATAGGGTTTGTTTAATGTTTCAGGGAATATTCCAGAGGAATCTTACTTGTAAATAGATGGATTCATCGTTCTTATGAAGTTTTCGACTTATAGTAGTCAACTCACGACCAGGTTTCGATCTCGGAGCCAGGGTATGCATACAATATGCCAGAATAGGGTTGGTTTAATGTTTCGGGGAATATTCCAAAGGAATCTTACCTGTAAATGGATGGATTCATCGTTCTTACGAAATTTCGTACTTATAGTAGTCCACTGACAGCCAGGTTTTGATCTTGAATCCAGGGTTTGCATACAATATGACAAAATAGGGTTTGTTTAATGTTTCGGGGAATATTCCAAAGGAGTCTTACTTGTACATGGATGGATTTCATCGTTCTTATGAAATTTCGGACTTATAGTAGTCCACTGACGGCCAGGTTTCAATATCGAAGCCAGGTTTTGCATACAATATGCTAGAATAAGGTTTGTTCAAGGTTTTGGAGAATATTCTGAAGGAATATTACCTGTATATGGATGGATTCATCGTTCTTACGAAATTTCGGACTTATAGTAGTCCAATGACTGCCAGGTTTTGATACCGGAGCCAGGGTTTGCATAAAATATGCCAGAAGAGGGTTGGTTTAATGTTTCGGGGAATATTCCAAAGAAATCTTACCTGTAAATGGATGGACTCATCGTTCTTACGAAATTTCGGACTTATAGTAGTCCACTGACGGCCAGGGTTTGCATACAATATGCCAGAATAGGGTTAGTTTAATGTTTCAGGGAATATTCCAAAGGAATCTTACCTGTAAATGGATGGTTTCATCGTTCTTACGAAATTTCGGACTTATAGTAGTCCACTGACGGCCAGGTTTCGATCTCGAATCCAGGGTTTGTTTACTGTTTCGGGGAATATACCAAAGGAATCTTATCTGTAAATGGATGGATTTCATCGTTCTTATGAAATTTCGGACTTATAGTAGTCCACTGACGGCCAGGTTTCAATCTCGAAGCCAGGGTTTGCTTACAATATGCCAGAATAGGGTTTGTTTAATGTTTCGGGAAATATTCCAAAGGAATCTTACCTGTAAATGGATGGATTTCATCCTTCTCATGAAATTTTGGACTTATAATAGTCCACTGATGGCCAGGTTTCGATCTCGGAGTTAGGGTTTGCATACAATATGCCAGAATAGGGTTTGTTTAATGTTTTGGGGAATATTCCAAAGGAATCTTACCTGTAAATGGATGGATTTCATCATTCTTATGAAATTTCGGACTTATAGTAGTCCACTGGTGACCAGGTTTCGACCACGGAGCCAGGGTTTGCATACATTGGGCTTCATATTTATCGATTTCGATGATGTATCATGCTAAGTTTAAAGTCAGAACCCTCCGGAATCTTCTTGGTCCACAGTTTGTATGTCGTTATACCATATTTGAAGTTCGAATCAACACTGAGCTACATATTTATCGATTTCGATGATGTATCATGCTAAGTTTGAAGTCAGAACCCTCCCGAAGCTTCTAAGTTCATAATTTGTATGTCATTATACCACATTTGAAGTTCTAATCAACACTGAGCTTCATATTTATCGATTTCAGTGATGTATCATGCTAAGTTTGAAGTCAGAACCCTCCCGGAGCTTCTTAGCTCATAGTTTGTATGTTATTATACCATATTTGAAGTTCGAATCAGCATTGAGCTTCATATTTATCGATTTTGATGATGTATCCACTTGTATGACTTGTCAAAATTACTTCATGCACTATGAAAATAGTCGAAATTATAACCAGAAGCACAAAGAGAAAGCTCAAAAACACAAAGAGAAAGCACAAAGAAACACACCAATTATCGAATTCATTTTTCATTTTCCCGATTCATTCTTGTACATTTTTTGTTTTTTTATATCAAAATGTCGATAACAATGTCCTAAATTTTTTAATAATTTTTTTGGATTTTTTTTCATGTCGAAGATTGATAATTAAACCTAAAAAATGAGTTCGTATTAACACAAAGAGAAAGCACACTTGCTTGATCCGTATGATAGTCTTTAATCAAATCTGTACCGTTTATAAATTTGCTTAATCCATATGACCAACCTTAACTTAAATCTCTACAGTACAAATTTTTTTATATAAAACATCAAAATAAATTTCTCTCGCTAACTTCCCTTTTCTTCGTTTCTAATCTCTCAAATCTTCGCCTCCTCCTAAGAATACCCAAGCTCAAAAAAATTCCTCCCCCTTCTTCTTCAACTCACAGATCGACCACGGCTTCACAACATGAAGGAGCTGCAAACCATTTTCTCATATCGAATGAAGAAAACTCATTTCTCTGTGTTGAATCGCTTAACTTCTTCGAACCCTAATAGTCGATCCGATATCAGCAGAACCCCAACTTCAATCACTGGATTTTAACTCTAAATACATCAGAATCATCTTATCGATTACCAAAAACTACACCATCAGTTTCTATGGAAGAAACCTTAAATTGCTTTATACTTCTCAAATTTAATCACCAACAAATTCATCTCAAATTCATCTCTTGTTTCTGAGTTCACACAATCAATTCAAAGTCAAAACCCACTCAATCTCTTCTCAGGTTCATGAATCTGTTCTTCTTTGTCGATTTCTTCGGATTTCAAAACCATTTATAAATCGTTGCTACAGAGTTAGGGTTTCCTTGAATTGAATTTGGATAGAATGGATTTGAAGGTAATAAATAGATCTGAGATATGGAGATGTGTTTGGTGATTGTATGGTCGTGTCAATGTGTTTGAGTTTAGAAATAGAAGGATTTGTTGAAGCTGCAGTTTCAGTGTTGTTGAGTTGATAAATGGAAGGATTTGTTTATTTCAATCAAACTGGTTGTGATTTGTATTCAGGTAGCTGGCCTAAAGACGATTCAATATTCCCAGTTTCATCATCATAAGAAGAAGATGATTGTTTACTTTTTGTCGGAGGATTTGATTCGATTTCTTCCTCTATGATTCAACTTAAAGGAAATTTACATAAGGCCCTTGAGATAATTACTAATCTTCAGTTTCTCTTTTACAATCTTCAAATGATTCAATCTATTGTCAATTCTGGGTTATAAATAATTTTGGGTTTTGAGTTATATCCTCTGATTTGTATAATTGATAGGGAGCCAGAGATCTATCAAAACCTTCACTAACTGATATATTGAAAAATGATGTTGAAAAATCAGAAGAGGGAAGCAAAAGTTTGAAGAGGAGAAGGAATGATGAGTCTAAAGAACAAATTCGAAGAAATCGGGGGAAAAGATGAGGTATGGGGTTCAGAAATTGAGCATACATGGATGAGAACAACCAACATGTAATTTTAGGTTCTCTATTATTAATGTGTTGAGTATTTGGGTTTTATCCGAGTGATCTCAATTATCAGGTAGTGTTTTTGTTTTGATTTTAGGCTATCCTGTTTCGATTTTTTTTTCCGTTTTGTATTGTTTTGATTCTAGGCTTTTTTTTGTATTGATTTTAGGTATTTTGTTATGATTTTTAAGGTTTTTTCTGTTTTGATTGTGGTGTAGGTGCTCTCTATTTTCTCAAATGGCTACTATTTGTGATAAGCTGAAGATGTCTTTTGAAGAGGAGGAGGAAAGGAAGATCAATGATATACTTAGGTTATTGCAGAACTATGGTCAAATATTTTTGATTTGTAATGTCGTAATGTGATTATAGAGAGCAGTGTTGGTGCTCCAAAGGTTACAAAGGATGGATTGACTGTTGCCTCCGGACAAGGCTCAGAATCTTGGCGCATCTCTTGTAAAGAAGGTTTCCACTGCTACAAATACGACTGCGGGGGATTATAACTTTATGGGACTATCATGTTGGTAATGTTGTGATTTACATGTTGGTAGGAAATGGATCATCCTATGATTCTTATTCATGACAAGAAGATATCTGACATGACCTCACTTGTCAAAATACTGGAGATGGCTGTTATGGTAATTTTTTTTTTTCTTGTTTCACAACTTCTAGTTGTTCACTAATGTGTATTTGCTCAATCCTTTGAAATTATATCTAAATGCTCTTTGTTTTTATGGAGGCTTTGAATATGGTTATTTACTTTTTATGTAAACTTAAATCTGAAATCAATGACTTGACTACAGTTATTTGAACTTAACTCAATGTTTAATTTTACATACAAAGGCGATCCAATGGACACAGACGAATATGGAACTGCTCCTAGTCCTGCATAGTTTTTTCATATAGCCCTGGGTTTTTTCTTTCAGTTTACGGATTTTATTCTATTCCTTCAGTCCGTACATCTATCAGTTAAGTTATCTATATTAGTACTAGTTTCAAAGTTTATAAATTCATTCTAATGAACAACGGAAAACAACTTTTTTTTAATGACTGATGATTCATTCTCAATTGTTTAATTCTCAAAGACAGGATTGGATTGTTCAAATTGGACGAAATAAATTTATATGGATCTTGCGAGGTTTGTACTCAACTCAACTCAAAGCATTGGAGAAAAATATACTTTTTTTTTGTGTATGTAACTCATTTGTTAAATTTCTCTGGTTACTTGCATCATGCCTAATTTAAACTTATAATTGATTCTTCCTGCCAATCTTACATGCTCAGGAGCTACGACGACAATGCCACTTAGTTACATAACCACTTCTAGGACAATGATACTTCTAAGGGAGATAGTATTGCTTTGCGCAATGATTTTGTGCTTATTTTAGTGTACAAAAATGGGATCAGTTTATTCATTATACGAACGAACCATAATTTGCTTGAGGGATGATCTGTGAGCTTATACAATCATTATTTTTTGTTTCAGGTTCAACACTGGTGTCAACCGATGCTACTTCCCTTAAGACGAGGTTGCCAAGAGGGCATTGGTTGATGGCCTAGAATCTTCCCAGATTCGCGTGTTTGTTTTTCCAGTCAGGCCCTCGTTTTTTTGGCCTGTAGAGAAAACCGCAAGAGCTCTCGGCGAAGCACTATTCAATGCAGAGAAAAGGGTTTGTTCCGGCACATGGTGTTGTGTTGGTGCAGTCTGTGTGTGTTAGGGCTAGAAAGGTTTTACGAAAACAGAAGTGTTATAAGTTTTTTTTTTTTGTGTTGAAGTTCTGTAAATTGCTTATGTAGTGGTGATTATAATTGGAAATCTAATATTTTTATACAGATTTAATTTTGTATTTAAATTCTCAAAATTTATTTATTTTTCAAATCGAATATGTACCGCAACTCATAATCCTAGTTTTCAAGGAATTCACATACAACTCTAATCATAGTTGTCAAGGAATTCACATACAACAGTAACCAAAGTTGTCAATCAAATCACATACAACTCTAAGCATAGTTGTCAATGAATTCACATACAACACTTCCCAAAGTTGTCAACGAATTCATATATAACTATAATCATAGTTGTCAATGAGTTCACATACAACTCTAACCATAGTTGCAAATGAATTTTCCATAACCCCAACAAGTGTAGTGTATGAGTTATTTTCACAACCTAAGTAAGAGTTGTGTTAGGCATAAATAATTTTTTTTGAAAGACATTCACAACTGAGCCGAGCGTGGTATACAATGGAACGAAAATTGTGTTTACGACTAATATTGATGAGTTGCAAAGAATTGAGGACTTTCTACACACCCCCCCCCCTGTGAATCCTATAGATATCCGTCGTCGTATATCGTATGAAAACTCTTTTCTGGTATAGTTGATCGATGTTTTTCTCGTAGATAAAAACAAAATGATAGAAAATACAAACCAATGGGTTTCCTCCAATTCAACGTTTAGTTTAACGTCCTCAAACTGACCCTCTGGTTATCATCCATACACCAACAATCTGAAAATTTGGTAGTCTTCCCAGAAAACAATCTGCAATTCTAGTAACAGCTTCATGAAAACATTAGAACAAGATATAAATACTAAATTTATCACTTTATTAAAGTTTCCCCCATACTTAGTCCTTCCTACACTCAAAAGTGGATAGAGAACATAAAACATGGGTACTTCAAAAGGTTCTTCAGCATGTCAAACATACAAACTATTAGAATCAAACACATCAAGTGGTGCATACTTAGAAGCAAAATAATCCTTTAAGACTTTGGAAGAACATAACTCCAATCTTAAGTGAGTTATCTTCCTAAAAGTTGTGTTAATAACTCTTTGAGAAACTACTTCAATTAATAATACATAAGGAATGTCCTGGAATATATACGCATGATACATTGCATTAGTTAAAGTTATCGTACTCTTTTGGTGTTTTCTAAACTATACTTTCTTCCTTATTTCTTGAGCAAATTGATGAATGAAATATGTGGTCCATGGAAACTAACTATATGTACATATATTAAGGGACATGGAACTGGGGTAATTAATTGAGCAAAAACGATCATTATGAGAAGACACATTCATTTATGAGACTTATTTAGAAGTGTTAAATTTCCCCAGGAACATCACTAACTAAACTTAAAAAGAGAAAGAAAACGGATATCTTCTCTCAGCTGACTATTTTCGGACCTGACGTAGAGATATTATCGGTATGGTGGTACCCACAGCCATACCACGCTAATTTCTGAAGATTCCCTAGCCTCTAAAATATTTTCATACGGGCCGTTTTGTGTGTTATTAGGCCACTATCCCCATGACACGTCATGGTGGAAGATTTTGGTGGACATGAGTGTGAGATAACTATCATTTTCGGCAAACATGAGGGTACACAGCACAAATGTAGAATGAAAAACTCTAGAAAAAAACTGAAATATAGTGTAAGGTGTGTACTTACCTTGTTTCTCTATTAAATGATGGAAGCGTATGATTTAGTTGCAATTTTGCGCCCATGAATGATTACATCAAAGATTCCTCAAAGGTATACGCAATAAACTTTCACTTGGTCAACTATTTTCCTTATTTTAATTCATTTAAAAAAGATATGAAGATTCTTGCATGGAATGTGAAGGGTTTAGCAAAAAAAGTTTACAAAAGATAACTACCTTTTGATAGACGCATTTATGTGTCTAATTTGTCCTCAATGTTTCGTATTATTAGTACTCGTTTTTGTCCTTATTATGGTGTTTTGTGTGTTTGTAGGTATTTTTTGGAAATAAATATTGTTGGAAAATTCGGCTCGAAAAGTTGCTCGGAGCACCCCCGGAGGGCATTTGCTATACGAACCCCCTTTTCGGATAAGGGGCACCCCATTTATTAAGGGGCACTCACCTGTTATTCACACCCCAGGGCGTCACCTGCTAAACGCACCCCATCAGTGGTTAAGGGCTGTCCACCTTCTTCACGGTTTTAACAAAAAATGGCGGAAAAAAATAGTTTGAAAAAAACTTGAAGTGCGAATTATTCTGGGAGGATTTTGGGCGAGATTTTCTCTAACTTATTCGACCAATTGGATTGAGATTAGCCTGTCTTACCAAAACAGGACTGGTATGTGGCTTAGAAACGTAAAACGGTGGGAGATTTCATGCACACACGTAAAACAGGGTGATGTTTATTCTCAGATATTTTCTGAGTTGTTTTTGGTAATTAGCGCTTGCATGGACAGAGTTTGACTCGACCAGGGATTTATCCCAGCGTTTTTGGAGTGTGCAAACAACAGTTAGCTACGTGATAAGTTAAAACAGGTAAGAAATTCCCGTATCTTGCATGAAAATATTGTCGAGTAATGGAGAATCATTTGAAGTTATTGCATGATTTTTTGATTCCCTGTCAAATATATAAAGGTTCCTAGGGTATAATAGAATGGTTACGAAGAGTTGGGAGAGACAACAGAGCAAAGAAATCCAAGTTACAGAGATCTGCTGCTGCTGCCATTGAAGAACACATGAAGAACATTAGACGCAAAGTAGCAGTCGTAATTGCTACAGTGACTACGACAGTTTCGCAGACGGTCTTATATGCAACAGTATTGGCGACATTTCATTTATATCGTTCTCTGTAACAGCTCGGTTTGTAACAAATATAATTGTTACAAATCCGGTTTTATCATTCTTTCTCCCATTTTCATCTTTGTAAACACCCTTTGAGCAATAATAATGAATTTTGAGCGTGTTTCCAACATGATGAGCGGCTAATTCTCCCACAACCAAGGCAATGAGGAAGCTATTTACGCATGAATAATTGGTAACTATTTTATTTTCTCTAATTAATAATTTACAATTCACTCAATCACTGCTTTTGCAGAGTTTTTAATTGTTTGCATAATTTTCGTCATTAGTTGTGATTCAATTAGATAGGTTATGCTTTGTATTAAGATAATCTATGCTTAGGGGATACAATTAATTGTTGAGAATTTGTTTGATTATTTGTGAATTAAGAAACAAAGGACTTAAAAGATAATTAGAGTTTTGGGTTATTTACCACAATTTATTCATGTGTAATAGTGGAATCAGTGTCTTGGTTATTCTTTCTTGTCTTGAAATCAATTTTGATAAGTTTTCTTTACTTTTAAATTTTATTAAATCTAAAATCCATTGCTTTCACAAGTCTTACGAACCTATTTACTACAACATTATTGATTCATATCAATTTTTGGCGTCGTCGACACGGAGCTTGTCTTTAGGCTAGAGTTTTTAGTTTTTTTTTTTTTTTTTTTTTAGGTTTTTATTTGTTTTTATTTTATTTGTTCTTTTTTACGTTTTTGTTTTTGTCTTTTTACTACAGATTTTGGAATTTGGAGCGAAAGAAAAATTTGCCAAAGCTTTTGGTAAATACTTAAAGATTTGGAGTGAAAGACAAAGTAAAAGGAGAAGCGAAAGAAGAAGATTTTTTTTTTATATATAAAAAAGAGAAAAAAAAAAGAAGAGAGTTTATTTTTTTAGATTGTATTAGGATTTCTCTATTCTTGTAATTTTCTTTTTCTTTAGCACTTTACTTTATTTTTATTTTTTGGACTTTGGACTTGGACATTTGGGCATTATTTTATTTTTAAACCCTACGGAAGGGTAGTTTAAATATTAAATTGTTTGCAGAAAAGGACGGTGATTACGATATCACCTCGGCACCTCGGGTTCGTACATGACATAGGAGTCGTGGCCCGAGTCGACTTCAGCGGTTCATCCCCCGTCTGGTACGGGAGGTAAGTTTGTCGAAACACTCGCGAATCCCCTGTCAGCTAATTACTGTCTTCCTTCGTGTGAATATATGTTGAGGAACTGAAAACGGTTTTTTTAAATTCCTAGTAAAGGGAAAGGACTGGCCATATAATATAAGGGTTCGAATTTCATCACCGTTCTCTTCTTGCCCGCCTTAGGAAAACGAAACTTAACGCGAACCTAAGCCTTAAAATTTGGAATAGAACGAGACTGATAGGGTAACGAGCTTAATAGGAAACTCGTTCGAAAAATATTGGTTACTCTTTTGAGCATTCTTCGAAGTTCATGATTGTTTATGTGAGTTGAATGCGTGACTGCGCCTCCCTGTAATGTGGTGAGGCCTTGGGTATCAAATCTCCAGCAGCTTCCCTCGCCTCTATTCAACTTACTTAAACGCGGATTGATTCCAGAGGGGTTTGCTCAGATTGTAACGAATTCCTTTTTGAAAGAATAGAAGCTGGTCTAGAAACAATCTAAGTGGAGCCATCATGCTTTTTGTTTGCTAGAAAATTTAGGTTTGCTTTGGTGGAGTCAACCTGCTTTGTGTTTGCTTAGAACCTCCCTTCCTTTTAGGATTTTTCTTTTTCTTTTATTTTTCTAGTGTATGCCCGAGGTCATTAGAGAACGGGATTGGAAAAGAAACACTCTAGGACATTTGATTAGTGACAAACCTAATAGTTCTTATTGTGAAGGTGGGGAGCTCGAAGACTCTTCTTTTGAGATCCCCGTTTTTGGAAACTTCAGTTTTGAGAATCTGTCTCTTTGTGAGGAAAGTACCCCTAGTACGTCACTTGTGCCAGTAATGACTAATTTAAGAGATTACATGTTCCCAACTAGGTCCAACCAAGCTTCATGCATTAAATTTCCAGCCAATACGGCTAATTTCGAGATAAAACCTAGTATTCTTCAGATGATCCCTATATTCTTAGGAAAAGATGATGAGAACCCTTATTTTCATATTAGGGACTTTGGGGAAATTTGTGGGACAGTGAGAATAAAAGACCTTACTGATGAAGTCTTGAAACTTAAGATGTTTTCCTTTTCCTTGAGAGATAAATCCAAGACCTGGCTTAACAACCTACCATATGAATCCATTGAAACATGGCGGGAATTGATTGCAGCTTTCTATATGAAATTCTACCCTAAGCATAAAACTGCAGCTATTAGGCATAAAATTAGTGCTAGTGTGCAACAAGAGGGAGAGTCTCTTTATATGTTTTTAGAGAGATTCAATGATATCCTATCCCAGTGTCCTCACCATGGATTTGATAAGATGAAACTTGTGGAGATTATTTATAATGGTTTAGACTATTCGAATAAATCCATGGTCGAGTCTATGTGCGCTGGTGAGTTCACTAATAAAACTGCTGAGGATGCTTTTACCTTCTTAGGAACTATCGCTGAAAAATCCCAACAGTGGGAGCCTTGTGTTGACCCCCCTAAAAGACTCTTGGTCAATAGAAGTAGCACCAATGTGGTAGATACAAGCTTTGAGTCAGATGCTAAGTTTGCTGCTTTTTCTAGAAGGTTAGAAGATTTGGAAATGGGTCAGTCTAAAAATAGGTCCCTTGTTGAACCTAATAGAGCCTCTCAAGTCTCTAGTTGTGGAATAGAGAACGATAACTCATTTTGAGAAGGTCATGTTAGTGAAGAAGAAGCCCATGATGTTTATAAAAACGCTAGGTTTGAGAATCGTCAGAAGTTTGACCCATACTCAGAGACCTACAACCCTGGTTTGAGAAACCATCCTAATTTTTCTTGGTCTAAGGGCCATAATCAAGGTCAGTCTAGTAATTCTAAGCCTCCCCCAGGTTTTGGTTATGTTAAGAACCCTTCAGGTCAACCCCAGTTCCAGAACTATTCGTATAAAAAGATCACAAGTTTAGAGGATACCCTCGCCTCATTTATTAAAAGCTATGAAAAGATCAACCAAATGGTTGCACAAGGGATAGAAGAAAGTAAGAGTATAGGTTATGCTAACTCTCAAGATATTTCTGAGTTGAAAACCCAGGTTAGTGAGATAAATGAGTCTTTAAGGGAAAAAGGTAAGTTTCCTAGTCAAACTCAGCCCAATCCTAGAGGATTTCTTCAAGTAGGACCATCCCATCATGTGAATGCTATTAAAACCCTTAGGAGTGGAAAGAAAGTTGACAATCAGGTCGCCATGCCTGAAAGTGAACATGCTGTAGTTCACCCTTCTGAGCTAGAAAATGATGAGGAGACTGATAGAGTCTCTAAAGAGACCAATGAGGGTCATGTTGAGCCCAGCTTTTTTCCCAGAGCCCCGTTTCCCCAGCTGCTAGTTCCAACTAATAGCGAGTCCAACTTTAAAGATATTTTGGAGGTTTTTAAGCAGGTAACTATCAACCTACCATTGTTGGATGTGATTAAGAAGATTACCGCTTATTCCAAGTTTCTCAAGGACTTGTGTACACGAAAGCGTAAGCTTAGTGTTCAAAAGAAAGCCTTCCTAGATAGTCATGTGAGTTCTATTATTCATAATACCACTACTCCTAAGTACAAAGACCCAGGGTCCCCTACCATCGCTTGCACAATAGGTAAATACCATGTTGATAAAGCGTTTCTTGAATTAGGAGCCAGTGTGAACTTATTTCCATACCATGTGTACCTTAAGCTAGGACTTGGTGAGATGAAACCTACCCAGATGACTCTCCAGTTAGCTGATAGGTCCTTTAAAATTCATCGTGGTGTGATCGAGGATGTTCTCATAGAGGTAGACAAGTTTATTTATCAAGTGGATTTTGTTATCCTAGATACCCAACCTGTCCCTGACCCAGAGAACCAAATACCAGTAATTTTAGGTCGCCCGTTTTTAGCTACATCCAATGCGATCATTAATTGTCGAACTGGTATTATGAATTTATCTTTTGGTAATATGACTGTTGAGCTGAACTTCTTTCATATTAGTAAGCTACCCTCTGAACTAGATGACTCGAGCATAGAAGAGGAGAACATGATAGGAACATTAGTCTAGGAGTCATTACCAAACGCTTTGATGGAAGATCCATTAGAGAAATGCCTAGATCACTTTGGGAATGATTTTGATGATTATGATATGATTAATGAGGTGAATTCTTTGTTAGATTTAACCCCTTTGATAGACACTAGTAATGGCTGGAAACCTAAGTTCGAACCTCTACCCGTTTATGAGTCTACCCTAGTTCCTTCGTTAGAAAAGCCTCCTAAGTTGGACCTTAAACCATTACCGGATACCTTGAAGTATGTGTTTTTAGGCCCATCTGAAACTTTACCTGTGATCATAGCATTCGACTTGGATAGTGATCAGGAAAGTAGGCTAGTAACCATCCTTCAAAACAACAAGGAAGCTTTAGGGTGGACCATAGTAGACATTAAGGGTATAAGTCCTACTGTTTGTATGCATCATATTTATTTAGAGGAAGATACCAAACCTTCTAGGGAGATGCAACGTCGACTAAACCCTAATATGAAATAAGTAGTTCGAACCGAGGTTCTCAAGCTGTTAGATGTAGGCATTATCTACCCTATTTCAGACAGTAAGTGGGTCAGCCTCGTTCAGGTTGTTCCCAAGAAATTCGGTATTACTGTAGTCCAGAATGATAACAATGAGTTAATCCCAACCCGAATGACCACGGGTTGGCGTGTCTGTATTGACTATATAAAATTTAACAAGGTCACTAGGAAGGACCACTTTCCCCTTCCCTTTATCGACCAAATGCTAGAAAGATTAGCTGGACGTAGCCATTTTTGCTTTTTAGATGGATTCTGCGGCTATAATCAGGTTCCTATTGCCCAGAAAACCAAGAAAAAACACCTTTTACCCATCCCTTTGGTACCTTTGCATATATATGCATGCCTTTCGGGCTATGTAATGCCCCTGCGACCTTTCAGCGTTGTATGTTGAGCATATTTTCTGACATGGTAGAACGGTTCTTAGAGGTCTTTATGGATGATTTTTCAGTGTTTGGTTCGTCTTTCGATGAGTGCTTGCATCATTTGTCATTAGTTTTGACTAGGTGTAAGGAAAATAATTTAGTGCTTAATTGGGAGAAATGTCATTTCATGGTTCTTTCAGGTATCTTCGAAGGGTATAGAGGTAGATAGAGCCAAGGTTGACCTTATTAAAACCTTACCGGTCCCAAAAACCGTAAAAGATATTAGGTCATTCTTAGGGCATGCAGGTTTTTATCGTCGATTCATTAAGGATTTTAGCTTGATTTCTAGACCTCTTTGCAATTTAATTGCAAAATATGTTAAGTTTGTCTTTTATGATGCTTGTTTAGAGGCTTTTGAGAAGCTTAAGACTTTACTCATTACCGCCCTTATAGTCCAGGCACCCAACTGGAACCTACCCTTTGAGATCATGTGCGATGCTTCAGATTATGCTATTGGTGTTGTGCTAGGTCAGCGAGAAAATAAGTTACTTCATGTGATTTACTATGCTAGCAAAACTCTGAATAATGCCCAGATGAACTATACCACTATTGAGAAGGAACTGTTAGCCATTGTGTTTTCCTTAGACAAGATTAGATCCTACCTCTTAGGTTCTAAGATCGTAATCTATACTGATCATGCTGCTTTGAAATACCTTTTGTCTAAGAAGGATACCAAACCTAGATTGATTAGATGGATCCTTTTATTACAAGAATTTTATCCAGACATTAGAGACAAAAAGGGTGCTGAAAATGTAGTAGCAGACCACTTGTCTAGGCTAATTGTTAGTTCCCCTGATGATTCCCTTTAGATAAGGGACAGCTTTCCTGATGAACAATTATTCTCTGTTTCCCAATCACCTTGATATGCGAATATAGTGAACTATCTTGTTACTGGTCGAATGCCCCAACTTTGGGGTAAACAAGATCGTTCTAGGTTTTTAGCCGAGGTTAAGCACTTATTTTGGGATGATCCTTATTTATTTAAGTATTGTCCAGACCAGATTATTAGGAGATGTATACCTGAGAGTGACCAGTCCAGTATTATTTCCTTTTGTCATGATCATGCTTGTGGGGGTCACTTTAGTGCTAAGAAGACTGCTGTTAAGATATTGCAGTGTGGATTCTATTGGCCTTAATTGTTTAAAGACTCCCATAGTTACTGTGTTACTTGTGAACGTTTCCAGAAATTAGGAACCATTTCCCATAGGAATATGATGCCCTTGAACCCGATTTTAATTGTTGAGGTCTTTGATGTGTGGGGTATTGACTTTATGGGTCCATTTCCTAATTCTTTTGGTAACTTATACATCCTTGTCTCCGTAAACTATGTCTCTAAGTGGATTTAGGAAGTTGCATGTAAAACCAATGACCATAAGGTTGTGATTGAGTTCTTGAAAAATAATATACTTACACGTTTTGGTACACCGCGAGCTATAATTAGTGATGGAGGGTCGCACTTTTGTAATGGACCTTTCAAGCTTTTGATGAAGAAATATGGTATTACACATAAGGTAGCCACCCCATATCATCCACAGACTAGTGGTCAGGTATAGGTTTCCAATAGGGAGATAAAACGTATATTAAAAAAAAACAGTTAATCCTAATCGGAAAGACTGGTCGTCTAGGCTTACGGATGCCTTATGGGCTTATCGTACTGCGTTTAAGACCCTCATTGGAATGTCGCCTTATTGGCTTGTGTATGGAAAGACATGACATTTACCTGTTGAGTTAGAACATAGAGCTTATTGGGCTGTTAAGCAGCTAAAATTTTCACTTGACAAGGCAGGAGATCATAGGAAACTCCAGCTCAATGAGTTGGACGAGATTCGTATAGATGCTTACGATAGTGAGAAGGATTATAAGAACAAAATGAAACTTGTAGATGATAGAAATATTTTACGTAAGTCATTTTTTCCAGGTCAAAAAGTTCTTCTGTATGATACCCGCTTGCATCTTTTCCTTGGGAAGCTACGTTCTCGGTGGACGGGTCCTTTTATTGTTCACACTGTTTTTCCTCATGGAGCTGTTGAAATTGAGACACCGGATGGTAGTAGTTCTTCGAAGGTTAACGGTCAGAGATTGAAACCCTTTTTAGAGCCATTTCCTACAGGTGATGTTGAGGAGGTCCCTCTAGAGGACCCTGTTTACCCTTGATTGACCATCGAGGCAGTTGTATGTTGTACATTAGTTTTGATTTTCTCTTTCTTCACCCATGTACTATCTCTCAAACTTGTCCTCGTGTTATTTTACTTTTGGTATTGCTCTTTCATTAGAAACATTGAGGACAATGTTAGATTTAAGTTTGGGGGTGGGGAAGAACTTTTTAGTTGCACTTTTGAAACTTCTAGCATCACATGGTATCCGATTAGCTAAGTTTACATACTTTTTCTCACCGAAAAGATATAAACTGGAATGCTAGGGTAACAACCTATTGAGACATTGAGATCCTTGAAATTCAGGAGAGAACTTGTTCCTTTTAGAGGGTAACCGTGATGGACCTAACCATCCATGATGGAAATGCAAGTAGGTCAGGAAATGCCAGAAAGACAAAGAAACCTCACAATGTAGTCTTAGTTACTGGATTACAACTCTCTCTTAGTAGAAACTTATCATCATCAACAAACGGAGCGACATCAAAATTTGTGAATAAAGTTGAAGATGTTTAAGGTTTAGAAGCAACAATAGAAAATAATAATTCAAAAAAATCAAAGTTGAAGTTACAAGAAGTTATAAGAGCAAGAAAAATCAAACGATATAAGTTATTGAAGTTCATGATACTAAGATATTACAAGTTGCGAAGATCCAAGTGTTAAAGTCCTTCTGTGATGGCCATGTAAATTTTTGTCTTGTTATACTCTGTTTCAATTGAAAAAAAAAATGAAAAAAAAATCATCATTACGTTCTTTTTGTACTATAATTAGTTTTGTGTTCAATAAGGCCATAGGGAAGTAGAAGTTTTTATGTCAACCAAGAAATCGAAGAGAAGAGTTAATTGTCAAGGTTCTATGAGGTTCGATAGTTTATCATCAACAGCTGAAGACCGAAGAAGACGTTGTTTCTACTGAGCACTATGAGAGAGTCGAAGAGAGATGCATTTGGTTGCTTTGTTAGTCCGCTTTCAATCTGGCACAAGATATTTCTAGCACTGGTTTAACTCATCACACGTAATTAGTCCAGCTGTGTAGAAGATGTCCCTCTCATCTTTTTCTCTCTCCTAATCTTATCCAGCTGTAAATCAGTGGATGCATCTTACAATGTTTATCTAGCTGTATAGCGGATATCTCTTTATCTATCATTGTTTCGGATGTGTCTCCCATTTTCTTCAGTCAGCTTTAGAGCTGGCACCTTTAATTTCTCATGCATTCTAGTCACTTGGAGATAGGTTGAGAATATGTATGTCCTCATAGCTCTTTGGATACTTGTGACCAATTAGAAGTCATGGTTTTGTGGGTACACCTCTGGTAAACCCTCCCGAGATTAACTCGGTTTCATTTTTATTAGATTTGCTCGGGACTAGCAAATAATAAGTTTGGGGGTATTTGATAGACGCATTTATGTGTCTAATTTGGCCTCAATGTTTCGTATTGTTAGTACTCGTTTTTTTCCTTATTATGGTGTTTTGTGTGTTTGTAGGTATTTTTTGGAAATAAATATTGTAGGAAAATTCGGCTCGAAAAGTTGCTCGGAGCACCCCCGGAGGGCATTTTCTATACGGACCCCATTTTCGGATAAGGGGCACCTCATTTACTAAGGGGAATTCACCTGTTATTCACACCCCGGGGCATCACCTGCTAAACGCACCCCATCAGTGGTTAAGGGCTGTCCACCTTCTTCACGGTTTTAACAGAAAATGGCGGGAAAAAATAGAGTTTGAAAAAAACTTGAAGTGCGAATTATTCTGGGAGGATTTTGGGCGAGATTTTCTCTAACTTATTCGACCACTTGGATTGAGATTAGCCTGTCTTACCAAAACATGACTGGTATGTGGCTTAGAAACGTAAAACGGTGGGAGATTTCAAGCACACACGTAAAACAGGGTGATGTTTATTCTCGGATATTTTATGAGTTGTTTTTGGTTATTAGCGCGTGCATGGACAGAGTTTGACGCGACCAGAGATTTATCCCAGCGTGTTCGGAGTGTGAAAACAACCGTTGGATACGTGATAAGTTAAAACAGGGAAGAAATTCCCGTATCTTGCATGCAAATATTGTCGAGTAATGGAGAATCATTTGAAGTTATTGCGTGATTTTTTGATGCCCTGTCAAGTATATAAAGGTTCCTGGGGTAGAATAGAAGGGTTACGGAGAGTTGGGAGAGACAACAGAGCAAAGAAATCCAAGTTACAGAGATCTGCTGCTGCTGCCATTGAAGAACACGTGAAGAAAATTAGACGCAAAGTAGCAGTCATAATTGCTAGAGTGACTACGACAGTTTCGCAGACGGTCTTATATGCAACAGTGTTGGCGACATTTCATTTATATCGTTCTCTGTAACAGCTTTGTTTGTAACAAATATAACTGTTACAAACCCGGTTTTATCATTCTTTCTCCCATTTTCATCTTTGTAAACACCCTTTGAGCAATAATAATGAATTTTGAGCGTGTTTCCAGCATGATGAGCGGCTAATTCTCCCACAACCAAGGCAATGAGGAAGATATTTACGCATGAATAATTGGTAACTATTTTATTTTCTCTAATTAATAATTTACAATTCACTCAATCACTGCTTTTGCAGAGTTTTTAATTGTTTGCATAATTTTCGTCATTAGTTGTGATTCAATTAGATAGGTTATGCTTTTTATTAAGATAATCTATGCTTAGGGGATACAATTAATTATTGAGAATTTGACTGATTATTTGTGAATTAAGAAACAAAGGACTTAAAAGATAATTAGAGTTTTGGGTTATTTACCACAATTTATTCATGTGTAATAGTGGAATCAGTGTCTTGGTTATTCTTTCTTGTCTTGAAATCAATTTTGATCTAAGTTTTCTTTACTTTTAAGTTTATTAAATCTAAAATCCATTGCTTTCACAAGTCTCACGAACCTATTTACTACAACATTATTGATTCATATCACCTGTCTTAATAAAAAAAAAATCTCCTGATTTTTTTCTTTTTAACAGAAACAAAAATAGATAAAAATAGAATTCTTGAAATTGCTAAATCTCTTAATTATTATAATCATACTTGCATTGATAGAGTAGGATTAGTTGGTGGGATCCTGTTTATGTGGAAAGATGAAATCAAATGTGAAATTCAAGATGAGTTAAATAACATTATCGATGTTGTTGCCAATCTTCACCCTTATAAATAAGATGTCTTGATTTATTTCATGTATGATTCAACATATATTAATATAAAAATAAATAATGGGAATTCATGAATAAAGTAAGTGAAAATATCATGCATCCTTGGGTTAGTAATAAGGAATTTGAATGTACATATTCACATTATAAATGTAAGCTTTCGCTTCAACCAAGTTCATCTTATATTCTTGACGAAAGTCAAAAGATGATTATGTGAAAATCGCCGAATAACATCTTACATGGTTTGTGTGATACAATCATTTGTTGTAGACTTGGAATGTTTTGTTATGATTATTTCAATAACTTGAAAATTGCTTTGATGCTAATAGTGTGTGAAAACGGCTACTGTCATCCTCTAAGAAAGTTTTAATGATTGAAATAAGAGTTTAGAATACTTAACCACCATTGGATTATAAACATAGTGTGCATTCGTGCATGTATGTGATCCATGACCGGAACTAAAGTATGCATACCCGTATGCGTACTTGTATTTGTGAAATTCCGTGTACCAAGTACACATACCGGTACACATACTTTCTTAAGGTATAGGTCAGTGAATTTATGCCGGGATTTGGAAGTGTACTAAGTATGCTTACCCGTTTGCATAATGGCGAACTCAAACTCAGACTAGCTACTTAAGTATGCGTACCCGTTTGCATACTTGAGTGGTTAAAGTTATAAAATTGGTTTGCTCATGAACTAATACATTTATGTATTAATGAATGCATTCTTTGCAAACCATGGATATAATATTCATGAATTGATTCGAGTGAATCAAACCGATTTTGCTTCAATTGTGTTCTTGTATACTTCTACGAGAATATAGCAATTGAACAACTCTTTAACTAGTTTCATTTGAGTTATTTGAACTAGTTATGGTTAAGATAAATAAGGTTGATATGAGAGTGTTCATATAGCTAACCTCGGTTAACTATGGTTGAGCCAACATGGTGTACATGTTTAGGTACGGTTACCGCTACACCATTTGGCCCGATTTGAGACATTTATATATGTTGTTATGAATTTAAAAGACACATATAATTTTCTCAAATCGTGTCTCCGGAATGCTTTGAGATGCATAAAGAGACACTTATAAGTGTCTCTTAAATTAGTTAACTTAAACGTCTTAATTAACTTATAATTAAGCCACGCATTTTAAGCGTCTCTTAAATTAGTTAGCGACACTTTTTTAGTGCGACATATAAATTAATTAAGAGACGTTTATCTCATGTCACTTAATTTCATAGGCAACACATTAAATATATATATGTCTCAAATATTTTGCCACTTATATATTTGTTGTTTAATACACTTATATGCGTCGCAAAATTAAAATAGCTTTTTCAAAAAAAATTAATTTATCAATTTGGAATTCCCAGAATCAAAAGTTCCTTATCCTGCACATTTTTTTTTGCAACTGAATACAGGTACCCAGCAAGAGCTGCCAACCATTTCATTTTCCATCAAATATGAAAGAACAATTCAAACATGATCAATCTCAGTCATAATTACATATGTAAGTGTTAATGGGTAAAAATCGTTTCCGCCAATTTTGGTAAATTCGGTAGGTGAGTGAGAAACTGGTTTAAATCCTAAACAAATGTGCTGCACATGAGCACTTTATAGATTCGAGAGATCAATCTGTACAAGTCCGGCATAAATCAAGAAATGGCCGTTCCAGACTTGCTTCGGTCACAAAGTGGAGGAGAAGGGTTGATCTGGGGAGGGAAGAAAAGAAAGGTGTTGAGACCAGAATAATTCTGGGAGAGTAGTGTCTCGACTTGTATCATAAAGTGAAAGCTTAGGAAGCTTTCAAGAGATGAAATCTTTTTGGTGAGCTTGCAAAGTTTCCTTTTCTGAGAGTGTTGTATTTTTCTCCTGACCGAGACTTGTTGTCTGGTGGAAATAGGTAAGACCTATTTATACAAATAGATATTGAAACGTACCCTAGCCTCATGAAGGAAGAGCGTAAAGGGTAAAATAATGGGAGGAGGTGGTAACCGCAAGGTGTTTATGTATGAAAACGTTTTCACAATTATTTCCTCATTTATTTGACCGCTTTATTCCTATTCACGCTTTCTTAATGTGAGCATAGTGTACGCTGCAAGCTGTCACCGCCAAACCAAGACCTTGGAAAGCATCCCCAGTTTGTGTTGATGTCTCGAGTGTTGGTTGCACCTTAATTGCAAGTGGCGATGCTAGGGGCGCGTGTGGCATGTGCGGAATGACTTTGTTGCGGGTTGCACCTCGAGCGCAAGTGGAAGTGCCAGAGATGCTAGTGGCGTGTGTGGCATGTGCCAATGGCATGTATGGAATTCCTTGGTGGTAGGTTGCACGGTTTGTAAGTTAGGATACCAGCGAGCGTGTTGGCATGTGACAATGGCATGCTCGTCCATTAGGGCCACGGTTTGGTAAGAAAAGATACCAGCGAGCGTGTTGGCATGTGCCAAAGGCATGCTCGGCCATTAGGGCCACGACCTGGTAAGAAAATCTACCAGCGATGCGTGTTGGCATGTGCCAATGGCATGCTTGGCCATTAGGGCCATGACTTGGTAAGAAAAGCTACCAGTGATGCGTGTTGGCATGTGCTAATGGCATGCTTGGCCATTAGGGCCACGGCTTGGTAAAAAAAGCTACCAGCGATGCGTGTTAGCATGTGCCAATGGCATGCTTGGACAATTTGACCTAGTTGCGGGCGCTACGTTGGCATAGCATGGCTAGGGCCAAGGTAAGGGTGTTTGGCTTGGCGTGGCGTGACCAGCGTAGCTAAGGCCAAGGCAGAGTGTGTTTGGCATGGAGCGGCTAGCTTGAGCTAGGTGTGGCTGGCATGATTTTCCATTGGCACGGATGTGAGGCTAGCATGGTTGGTATGCTTTGGCGCGTTTGGTATGACTAGCATAGCTAGGGCCAAGGCAGAGTGCGTTTAGCATGGCACGACTAGCTTGGGCTAGGTGTGTCTGGCATGATTTCCCATTGGCACGGAGGTGCGACTAGCATGGTTGGAATGATTTGGCGCCTTTGGTGTGGTTGGCATGATTTGCCATTGGGACAGAGGTGCGTCAAGCTCAGGATAGGTGTGGCTGGCATGATTTTCCATTGGCACGGAGGGGAATTATGGTTTTGTTCGTTGTAACCCTAATTTGAAAAAATACCCCCTATTAATTACTGACTACATGCATTAAATGTCCTAATAAATGTGTCACCGATGACATTAGGTTATTTGGGGTTTTACAATTTTACCCTTTGTTTAAAAACCACCACCATCAACATTAAGTCCCCTGCTTATCTCGGAACATGAGCTTTGTTGCGAGGTAAGCATAAGATGGTGACAAACTATCAAAAGCAAATCGTAAAGAGAATTAAGGAGGCTTGTCTGACCTTTTTTATAAATAGGATTTGGAATCCTTGCCTCTGGAAGTTTTGCACAAATCGGGAGGCTGGCACAATTGGAAAGTCAGCGTCATTGAGAGACGGGAAGCTGGACGGCATTGAGAAGTTGACGAGAGTTAGGAAACTGAGCGTGCTAGCTGGAGGGACCGGCATAAGGTGGGGAAACTGAGTGTGCTAGATGGCAGGACCGGCACAATGTGGGGAAGCTGAGTGTGCTAGCTGGTGCGACTTGGGCGGCGTTGGGAAGTTAAGCGTGCTAGCTGGTGGGACCGGTGCAAGGTGGGGAAGCTAATTGTGCTAGCTGGAGAGACCGGTGTAAACAAGGAGGGAGTAGGTGTTTCTACAGATAGCAAAGTTCCATTGTTTTTCCTTCCTTCACGCGCGCATCTTCAATCAGGGCATTATCCATGCTAAAATCTGGAAGCGTTATGTCCCTCGTTGCTTCCTTTCCTTTTTTAAGGTTCCGTATTCATACCCAACGTAATTGCATCATCTCCCTCGTTTGAGAAAGGGTTCTTCTTGTCGAGTTTCTCTCTTTGTCATATCGCACAGAGACGAATCATCTACTAACCATCCAGATTCTCCAAGTGAAGGCGTGAGGCCTGACTCTTGCAGGAGCATCCCAACAAAGGTTATTCGGGTTAAGAAAATCATACCGGTATGTTTTCTTATTCTTTGGTGGACTGACGTTCGCTTTAACACTTGTTTGATGAATGGAAAATTTCCCTTTTGTGCAGAGATATCCCGTTGGAGCATGCGTTACTGTTATCGACGAGGATGACCTAGTCATTCCCCTCCCTTCAAATCCAACCTTGTTGACTTCTGCAGACTTGGAGAACGCTGATCTAGGGCTCTCTTGTCATGAATAACCCTATGCAGGTTTGTCGTTTGGGACTTGTATGAGGTGTCTCTCCTCCAATTATCGGAATGTTGCCGGTTTCCTGGTGCGGAAAGAATTCGTGGTCCTTTATACAAGGATATGAAAGACATACGGCCATATCGCTACCAGGAGCGTAGTGAATTGTTGTTCGTCCGCCTTGGTTTCCGTAGTGAACTGTCTTTTGCCAATGATTGCTGAGATGGAGAATATGTGCATCCGTGCTGTTGCAGAGTCATCCATTCAAAGGTGGGAGAACATGGTGTCCACCTGTGAATCCTTGGAGTTTAATATTAGCTGGTTGCGGCATCGTCTCAATATTGTGAAGGTCGACAGAGCTGGTATTCTTGCTGGTGTGATTCCTTCCACAAAAGCCATGTTGGAAGAGGAGAAAGATTTAGCCCTGGAGTCTCGGAGGATTGAAGAGTTAACTCGAGACTTGAAGAGTAGGACTGAAAGATATCATAGTCGATTGAAGATGATATTTTGTAGGGATTATAATTTACTAGATGAGCTTTTCTGATTTGTATCACGAGATTTGAAGGCTCCTCTTTTTTTTTTTGAACAAATAAAGAAATTCCATTAATCTGTTGGATTGTATTGAAATTCGATAATTGGCAAGAAAGAAAGTAAAAGCAGAGAGGGTGTCTGGACGTTCACATTTTTTATGTAGCATGTTGCAGGGAAGTGATTAGGCGTAGTATGCCTTAAGCCATTTTCCGTTGATGACTACCTCTAGCTTTCCTCCATCTTCTTTGATAATCTTTTAGTAACCACTGTCATATGCTTTAGTGATTATGTACGGCCCTTCCCATTTGGGAGAAAGCTTCGGTGCCGATGCATCTTGCTGGATGTGCTTGGCGGTTTTTAGCACCATATCTCCTTCCTTGAAAACCCTGGATTTTACATGGCTGTTGTACGCCCTGGAAATCCTGTTTTTGTATGCTTGTGCATGTTCCTATGCCCGGGATCTTCTGGAGTCCATAGTATCTAGTTCCATGATTCTGGCATTGAGTGATTCGACTTCATTCCACCGAGGTCTACTCGCTGCGGCGATTCTGGCATACGGGATCTTGATTTCTGCTGGGAGGATCGCGTCTGTACCGTAGACGAGGGAGTAGGGAAACATGTCGGTGGAGCTTCTAGAAGATGTTCTGTACGCCCAAAGAGCTATCGGCAATTTCTCGTGCCTGGTCTTGGGATTGTCGTGTACTGTTCGGCTGAGGATTCGGATCAGAGTCTTGTTGGTACTTTCCTCTTGCCCATTTCCCTGGGATAATAGACAGTAGATAAGACTTGTTTAATTCCGTACCTCTCAAGTAGTTCATGTACTTGCTTGTTAGAAAAAGGCGTGCCGTTGTCGGTGATGACGTGTTTAGGTACGCCAAAATGGCAGATGATGTGTTCCTTGACGAATGCCGTGATCGTGGCTCCATTGGTTCCTTTCAGCGGGACAGCTTCAACTAACTTGGTAAAGTACTCGGTCGCGGTAATTATGTATTCATGCTGTTTTGAGGATGGCGGGTTGATCTTTCCAATGATGTCGAGTCCCCATCTATAAAAGGGCCACGAGCTACTTATCGAGTGCAAGGGTGTTAGAGGCACGTGGATGAGGTTTCCGTGAATTTGGCATTCTAGGCATTTCTGAACTAAAGTAGCTGCATCGTCTTCCATGGTCGGCCAGTAGCACCTATCGTGTATCTGCAGGAACAGTTTCTATTTCCCTTGGTGTTCGCCTTTGTGCATTTCTCTTAACATAACTGGGATTTCTGTACCGCCCAAACACCGCAGTAGACTTCCTTCGAAGCTCTTGCGATATAAAACCCCATCATGGAACACGATTCTTTTGGACTTTTGTTTTAACTTGGACGCATCCTCTTTGTTAGTAGGAAGAATTCCGTCGCGAAGGAAACCGATGTACGGCTCCCGCCAGTCCCCAGTGTGACTGATGTTGAGGACTTCTGTTTGACATGGGGGCGCCTAGCAATTAGGACACGCCTTCTGGAGTAATCGGGATTGAGCTTCCATCTCCGGCCAATAGTATCCAAGTCGTTGTAAACGACGGTAGAGGGTTACTAATGATGTTATTACACATACTTCGGTATGAACATGTTCAAGTTGTTGTTGTGCTTCCTCTTTTCCAAGCCACCTTGACAGAGATATGTCTGGATTTCGATGATACAGAACATCTTGAAGCATAAAGAAATTCCGCAAAGTCTTGAGGTCGACCTTCCCTTGGAAAAGTGAGTTGTTGATTTATTGAATGATAGGAGTTCTCCAGTCATCCTCTTCATCTTTCTCAGGTTGTGAAAGCCATGTTGAAGATATGGTTTGTTGTTTTACTATCAGGGTTTCCTCGGATCCTTCGAATTGTAGCTTTGATGCTAGTGTAGCTAGGCAGTCAGCATGCTTGTTATTGTTATGGCCGACATGTGTGATGGTTGCTTCGGCGAAATAATTTAGTAGTTTTTGTGCTTCAGCCCTGTATGGTGCCAGCGTCAGTTCTTTCAATGCGTAAATCACGTTTACCTGGTTGACGAGTAATTTGGAATCTCCTCTTATCTCCAAACGCGTGGCCCCATCTCGTTTAGCTAGTGATAGTCCAATGAGGAAGGCTTCGTATTCAGCTGAGTTATTAGTGCATGGAAAGTCTAGCTTGAAAGAGTGCGATAAGACTTCTCCAGCAGGAGATACTAGTACCACACCCGCTCCTCCGGTATTAGTTCTGAGGGTGGAAAAGCCGTCGAAGAACAGTAGCCATGCTTCTTCTTTGACTAAGAAGATATCTGGAAGGTCTCCCGGGAGATCTTCTCGTAACTATGTGGTGTTTTCTCCTGGGAATGCTGCTAATAGGTCTGCAACATCCTGTCCTTTTATGGCCCTCGGGGAGACGCACGTTATGTCGAACTCTGACAGCTGCAGGAGCCATTTAGCCGGCCTCCCTATCAGGGCGGGTTTCGAGAGGAGAAAATTTACAGGGTATGATTTGGATATTAACACCACCTTGTTGGATATAAGGCAGTGCGTGAACTTCTGGATGGAATAAATTAATACTAAACACGCCTTTTCCGCTTTGGGGTATCTGAGTTTCAGCGTCTCTCAATGTTCGACTGAAGTAGTATATGGGATATTCAATTCCTTTGTTGTCTTATTGGGCGAAGAGGGCTCCAATGGCAGTATCGCTAAAGGATATGTAAAGACATAGTGGTTTCCCTTGCATAGGAGGCTTCATGTCGGTCGGGGAGGACAGCGTTTGCTGGATCTTCTGGTACACTTTTTGCTGAGACGTAGTCCATATGAAATTCGCTCCTTTTTTCAGCAGAGGGGTAAACGCAGTAATGAGCTGTGCCATCCCCGGTATGAAGCGTCGAATGTAATTTACCTTGCCCATGAAACTCTGGATCTCTTTTGCGGTTCGTGGTGGTGGCATCGTGAGGAGAGCTTGCGTCTTGACTTGGTCAACATTTATCCATGCTGCCGTCACTTGGAATCCCAAAAACTTCCCCGAAGAGACACCAAAGGCGAATTTCAAAGGGTTCATCTTCAACTTGTATTCGCGACATCTTTCGAACACTTATCGTAGCGTTTCCGGATGATCCGCTCGACAGACTGGTTTGGATCCGGGTATCACGTGCAGATGGTGGGTGACCAGTTTTTTATCCAAGCCCGACATTTTTTCGTAAGTCCATGCGAAAACATCCTGGTATTCTTTGAGTAGGTCGACTAGCTTTGAGCGTTCCGCAGAATATAGATTCGAACTGATCAGAATGGGTCGCGGGAATTCCTCATTCCCTATATTGACAGTTTCGAGTTCTTCGGTGGTTAAGTCGGTCCCGTATTGCAGATTCTGAGGGGCTTCTGGAACTTCCTCCTGGTTATTGTGAAAACATTCTTTCGGGTGGAGAGACCGGGTCATTGTCTCCCCTGCTAATTGCTAACAACGGTGGTAATGTGTGAGTTTTCCCTTTTTTCTTCGTCCTGCGGTAGTGGTGCACTCTCGCTTGGTACGGGCACGGGTTACGCCCGGCGGCGGGAGTCTGGAGGGTCTTCCTTCTGAGGAGATGGTGGGAGGGCGGTCTCCTCTGCGCAGTATATCTATTTTGTCACTATCTCTGAGTGATGTCCATTTTGGTAGCAGAAAACTGTGAATCTTGGTCGTCACGCCTTTTAAACCCTCCTTCGGCCCATGTGCTTCTACGCAGTATACTGGTGCATAGGGGGACAGTGACACGGGGATGCGGATAACTTCTCCGTTCAGTACAGTTTTTCAGGCATTGGTGGTATGTTGAAGGAACCATTCTGAGATTGTGCAGCCACGGCCTTCTCAGTATCATGTGGTAGTTTGGTTCTTTTTCAATCACTTCAAACTTCACGCTTGATTGAATTGGCCCTAATTCCAGCTCCAAGTTGATGTAGCCATACGTGATAGCTTAGTTTCCTTCGAAATCCGTCATCGTAGTGGGTTGTCGTACGATCTCGTCAGGTCGCACCTTGGAAGCTTTAAGTTTCTTCAGAGTGATGACATTGTAAGATGCACCCGTGTCAATGAGCGCACTCCGAAACTCTATGTTCCTGATGAGAGACATAACATGCAAGGCCCAGTTGTGACCGTCTTCTACCATCATGTCTTCATCGGTGAAAACAATATTGTTGGTGGATCTTCCGGGGATCCTTGGAGTCCCCGTGGGTGCAGGAAATAGTGATGCGTTCAGTGCTATTCGGTTGATAGCATAGAATGTTTTTATTCGCTGGTCCTTGGAGAGGTGTAGCAATTCACATAAGTTTGCTACCAACATGGTCGCCTCCTAGTCCGCTGGCTTCCAGTCAGTGACGAAACCATTGATTTGAGAATGCTCATTCGGGATGTTAGTCCCCTGCTCTTGATATCCTGGGGAACATGAACCACTTGTATCA